>CM057056.1:46271000-46726000 GCA_029948455.1 Solanum rostratum
AAGAGAGAACAAAGAGAAAAACATTAGTTTGGCTTTTGTAATTCGTGAGAAGCGCGTTTGTGATTATTGTTCGAAGCTCGTAACATGGATTCTTGTTCTTCAATTGTAAGTCAATCTTTATGTTCTTCTAATTGTTGTGGGCAAGTTATCAATAGTATGCTAGGCTAAACTGACAACTAGGGTTGTGGGAACCATGACGCTTCAATTAAGATAACACAAACTAGAGGTAATTCGTTCAAATAAACAGCACATGTATTGTTAAATTCTTCGTTTTAACTTCTCCTTAATGAGTCTACGCATTAGGGTAAGCCTGTATTCGTTACATGCCCGAGAGGGAGGTAATGATTAGGAAAAGAGTTTAACAACAGAGATTCGGGGTCATGAACCTAGTCTAAGTTCCTGAGACCGAAAGGTGAGGGTATTCTGACGCAGATTGGGTTCCCCATGGCTCAAAATTTTCAATTTATCTGATGGGCATTCAAGACTTTTTCCTACCCCTCTTAAACTTAAGCCACGACTAATACAAGATGTTTTTGACTTAAAAGAGGTTTCTACACCTATTTAAAACTCTTTTACGCATTCTATCAAAATAAATGAGGGCTAAGGAGAAGGAGAAAGGGCTAGGGTTCAAGGATTTTCAGCCAAAATCTTTCCAAATTTATTGTCTGTGTTCATCCTAGGTATGTAGGGCTAAACTAAAGCATGGACTTATTCTTCCATGTTCCCCAATTGATGATAATAGAAATATTGTAAAAGTATTGAGTCTCTATGCATGTATCTTTAAGGTTTCTTTTAACTTATATATTCTATATATTCTTATATACTTGATGATCATCATGAACTTGATTTACTGAACAAATATATGTATACATAAATTATTCATAAACCCTATGTATTATTTGATGAAAGTTTGCATGAATGAACCTACGGATCGAGTCTAGAGCGTTGATAGTATGATTCTGATTATGATTGAGCATGATAATGAAGTTGATAGAACTTGATGGTCTAGAGAGTCTTCATAATTGAACTCAAATGATGGATCTAAATTGATAGTATTTCTAAACAATTGTATAAAGCTCTTTGGAAGATGTGATTGAAAAATTATTAGATGGTGGATAGGCTAGAAAGCTTGATTGTGATGGATTGATGAGAGTCCTTACGAGACTTATTGATTGAGTTAGATGGAGATTGATTATTTTATGAGAATTGAGTTTTGGAAGGAGTATTGAGCACCAAATTGAGTGAGAGTAAGTAACAACTCAAACTCAATAACTACTTAGCAAGCATAAAAGAGGATTAATTGATTAAATCAGATGTTTACCTATTGTCCCAAAAGAGGAATTGATGTTACTGATTGTGGATCCATTGATGGAATTTCCTTTACCCTGGGAAGGTATTGGATGGATGTAGCAACACTATTACTTTGTTGTATTGTCACCGACTCATAGGTGATGGTTGCCAGTTGAAGAAATTCCCATATAGGTCTTGATAGTACTATGATTGAATTGGGTTAGATGGTATATGAGTAGTCATTGTCTAAACTATTTACTACTTTTGACTTTCTGATTGAGTTTCCTACTTCTTGATTTGAGTTACCTGAGTTGATGTTTGTCTACCTTTACTTGTTTCATTCTATCATTTTACATACTCGTACATTCCACATATTAACGTCTATTTGGGACGCCATTTTTTCATGATGTAGATATATCGGTATGAGCAGTCATTAACATATGCCCCATTGTGGACCGATTAGCATTCAGCTGATTGGTGAGGCCTCCCCTACTTTCGAAGGATATCATATTTCTCTTCTAGCTTTGAGTTTAGCCTTTTCATTCTATTTTGAGGTAGCCATGGACCTATTATTTTGCACCACTTAGTCAGATGGTTAGAGGCTTCATATACTAGATTGTCGAGTTGTGATTGAATATTATTTTTGGCTTAGCTTCTATCGTACTAACCTTATTCAGTTGAAAATATAGATTGGTTGGCCTTTGGTCCCCTAACTGTTAATTGGGTTATTTTATTTCCTATTAGCTATTCTTAACTGTTGATGTCTTCCACTGTTAGATTGTCATTAAATGAATGTGATGAGATCAAGTGGTTTACTTCGGGACTTCTAGTAGTCTCTGAGTGCTGGCCACATCAAGGGTACCCTCTCGGGGTATGACAAACTTGGTATCAGAGCCCAGAGTTCACAATTCCTAGGGAGTCTATGAAGTCGTGTCAAGTAGAGACTTGTTTATTGGTGTTTTATGCACCACACTTTATAAGCAAGAGGCTATAGGATGTTAGGAAATGTTACAGTTCTTTCATATTCTGATTTGTGCTATAGAGTTAAACTTTATGAAAGGTCTCTTCTAATTTATGCATTACACATTTGCAGATTATGCCTCCTAAGTGTACCACCACCCAAAGAGATGTCTTATCTTCTACGTGAGAATCCCCCACTAGAAGTTCCTACTTAGATAGAGACGAGAGGTCGAGGTTGACCAGCTAGAGCCGCTAGGGCTCCCCAGGAACCTTTTACTTCACCTGCTCCTACTATAGAGGCTGATTTTAGAGGAGCTATCACTACCCTCACCTAGTTGGTAGCCACCCAGACTAGGAATCAAAGTCCACATGCTCCTAGTTCTAGCTCCCAAGAGCGAACTACTACAACAAGACTTAGATATTTTCTGAGGATAAACCCACCAGTTTTTATAGGGTCTAAGGTTGAGGAAGACCCCCAGAATTTTATTGATGAAATGTGAAAAATGTTGAAAGCTATGCATGGGACTGAGACCAAGGGAGCTGAACTTGCTTCCTATCAACTCTAGGATATGGTGAATATTTGGTACAATAATGTGAAGAGAGCCAAGGTGAGGATGCTGAGCCTACCGTTTGGGATGACTTTGAGAGTGCATTACTTGATCTATTCTTTCCACAAGAGTTGAGGGAAGAAAAGGTCGAGAAGTTTGTTAACTTAAAACAAGAGGAGATGACTATGAAAGGATATAGCCTTAAATTCATGTAGCTATCATGTATGCTCCATAGATGGTCCCTGACATGAGATCCTGAATCAGAAAGTTCATATCTAGCTTGGGCAAGCATGTAAAGAAGGAGTGCAAAGTGATATTTTTGAGTTTGAGCATGGACATCTCTAGGCTCATGGCTTATGCATAACAACTTGAGGAGGATAAGAATAGGGATAAAGATGAACATTTGAGCAAGAAGGCTAAGTCAGTAGGGCCTGAATCTAGCCATCATAAGTAGAGTAAGGAAGATAAGTCCTATTTTTAGAAGACGACATCAAATTATGCACCATCCTCAGGAAGTAGTAATAGGTATGATCAAAAGTCTCAAGAACATCAGAATTTCACATCTTAAGGTTCTCAGTCCCAAGCTAGTATGGCTCAAGGTTTGAGAGGGAAGCCACCATATGGAAAACTCTACCTAGGTAAGTGTCGTCAGGGTACAAATGCTTGCTATGTGTGTGGACAGATTGGTCACTTCCAGAATGAATGCCCTACAAGAAGGAAGGGTGATGGATGTAATAAAGTTTAGTCATTGGTAGCACCACCAACTAGTGGTAATCAGAGAGCTGCCACTACTAATACAGGCGGGGAATAAACCGTCTATATGTGATGGGAAATCAATCGGATGAGGAAGTTGCCCCAAATGTTGGCACCATTATGCTTTGAATCTTTACCTTTGACTATTATGCATTGCTTGATCCAGGTTCCACTCTATCATTTGTAACTCCTTATGTGGCTAGTCAATTTGAGATTCTTCCTAAAAGTTTGCTTGAATCCTTTGCTGTTTCCACTCTTATTGGTGAGCCTATTCTAGCCGAAAGGGTCTATAGAGATTTTTTACTATCCATCCATCATAAGGATACCTTTGCTAATTTGATAGAGTTGGAGATGATCGACTTTGTATGATTCTTGGAATGGATTGGCTTCATGCCTATTATGCCTCCATTAATTGTAGGACTCGAACTATTAAATTCTAATTTCCAAATAAACTAGTCCTAGAGCGGAAGGGAAATTCTGTTGCATCTAAGGGTAAGTTTATTCCTACCTTAGGGACAGAAAGATAATTTCCAAGGGATGTATCTAACACCTCATGCAAGTTAAGATTGGTGGTGTAGATTCTCCACCCTTTGTGCCAGTCTCAATTGTAAATAAGTTTCTTGAGATCTTCCTAGAGTCCCTTATGATAGAGATTGACTTTGGGATTGATGTTCTTCCCGATACTCAGCCTATCTCTATACCACCTTATTGAATATCCCCTACTGAGTTGAAAGAATTAAAAGATCAGTTGAAAGATTTGCTAGATAAGGAATTCATTAGTCCGGGTGTTTCTTCTTGGGTTGCTCTAATCCTGTTCGTACGTAAGAAATATGGATCTCTCAGAATGTATATTGATTATAGGCTCCCCTTCCAATGATAGTTGACTTATTTGACCAACTTCAAGGTGTCACTATTTTCTCCAACAAAGACCTGAGATCAGGCTATCACTAGTTCAAAGTGAGGGAATGTGACATCCAAGGATAGCTTTTAGAAATCGATATGGTCATTTTGAGTTTTTAGTAATGTCCTCTGGGTTGACAAATTCACCTGCTACCTTCATGGATTTGATGAATAGAGTATTTAGACAATATCTTGATATGTTCATGATCGTGTTTATCGATAAGATTTTGGTGTATTATGAAGATGAGGAGGAGCATGCTAATTACCTCAGGATTGCATTGCAAAATCTCAAATATAATAAGTTGTACACAAAGTCTTCAAAGTGTGAGTTTTGGCTCAAGTGGCTTTCCTAGTCCATATTGTCTTGGGCGATGGTATTCAAATGGACATTCAAAAGATTGAGGCGGTTAAAATTGGCCTAGAAACATATCGCTAACCGACATAAGGAGCTTCTTGAGTTTGGTAGGCTACTACCATAGATTTGTTAAAGGGTTTTCTTCTATATCCTCATCATTGACTAGACTGACTTAAAAGAAGGTCAAGTTCTAACAGTCTGATGAATATTAGAAGAGCTTCCAAGAGTTGAAAACAAAGGTGACTATTGCACCAATTTTGACCTTGCCTGATGGAACAAAGGATTTTGTGATATACTATGATGTGTCCATAGTGGGATTTAGGTGTGTATTGATGCAAAAGAGTAAATTTGTCACTTATGCTTCCAGACAGCTTAAGGTCCACGAGAAGAATTACCTAACCCATGATCTTTGGTGCCACTATTTGTATAGAGTACATGTAGATATATATGTTCATTAACTACAAGAACCTGCAATATGTCTTCAGTCAAAAAGATCTCAACCTGAGCAGAGGAGATGACAGGAGTTTCTGAAGAATTATGAAATAAGCATTTTCTACCACCCAGGTAAAGCTAATATTGTTGCTGATGTTCTTAGCAGATTGTCTATGGGTAGTACTTCCCATGTTGAGGAAGGAAAGAAAGAATTAGCTAAGGCAGTGCATAGATTGGCCTAATTGGGATTTTAGCTTGAGGAGTCTAATGAAGATGGAGTTAATGTACAAAATAGGTCTGCTTCATCTTAGTGGCATAGGTGAAATAAAAGTAAGACCAAGATCCTGTCCTACTGCAGTTGAAGGAAGCTGTCCATAAACAAAAGGTAATGGTTTTCTCCAAAGGGGGAGATGAGGCGTTGAGATATCAAAGTAGATTACGTGTCCCCAATGTTGATGTATTCTAGATAGGATCATGGCTGAAGCTCATAACTCCAGATATTCCATCTATCCTGGTGTGACAAAGATGTAGGATGACTTGAGAAAGTTCATTTGTGGAGTAGAATGAAGAAGAATATTGCCGAGTTTTTTTCCAAGTGCCAAAATTGTGAACAGGTCAAAGTTGAACATCAAAGAGCATGTAAATTGGCCCAGAATTTTGAGATTCCTAAATGGAAGTGGGAGATGATTGTAATGACCTTGTAGGTCATTTTTGAGCTTATTTCAGAAAATTACTATGTTTCCCTTTCATATGTTGCTTTAGACCTATCTTGAACTATCAGTATTTTTGGAACTAAAATTCTGAGTTTTAAAAGTAGAAAATATGAGTTTTGGCATTTTTGGAAGCTTAAGTTGGTGAAAAAGTGAGTTTTTTGCCATTTTGAGTTTCGGGTGTTGGATTTGAAATCCATCAATTCCATTAGCTTTGGAATATTGAATCTAGTCTAGGAGAAGTTACAAAAATAAACTCGGAGTTAAATGAATTTTTGGACCCAAAGATGTATTTTTAGTTGTTTTCGGGGCTTAAGTTTGACTTTGATCAACATTTGGAGTTCGAAAGCTTGGATCGAAATTTCCATAGTTCTAATAGTTTTAGATGGTGAAACTAACGCTAGGAATGGCCTCTTCATAATTTTTGAAGTTGCCGAGGCTAGTTTTGATATTTTGAATTTTAAACTAGTTTCATTATGTTGCATTGGTAATTGTGTCATAGAGACCTTAGAATCGATGTTTAATTATTTTTTTGAGTTCGGATTACCATTGTTGGTATGGATACATGTCTAGTTTCTGACGTTTGGGTTCTGAATGAATCCCAAAGGCCCATATCGAGTTTTGATGATAGATGTGTTTTGCTATTAAATCTGGTTTCTGGTTAAATCAAGTTCCTTCTCCGCGTTCATGGAGGTATAGATAGCCTTTTCTCAGCATTTGCAGGGAAATCTCCGCATTTGCATGTACTAGCTAGTGGACCCTTCTTTTTTCTTTGCATTCGAGGATTAAACCTCTGTGTTTGTGGAGGCATATGGTCCACTTCGTTCCTCATTCGTGGAACCTCATCCATATTCGCGTAGTGCATTTTTGCCTGATCAGTTCTTAAATTAGAGAAACACCATTTTTACTCTATTTTAAAATATTTCAAACTTTTAAGGTGATTTTTGACGAATATTTTTGGGGAACTCTTTTGGGTAAGTGTTTCTACCATTATTTTAATTAATTTTCATGACTTTTTATCTTGATTTTGTCTTAAGTTTTATGATTTCGTATGTTAAAACTTGGGGATTTTAAGACTATAATTTGGAAACTTTAATTGATGATTTCTCCTTTGACTTGAACTTGATTTTAGTGGGATTTTCACCCATAAACTCCTTTTCTTGTGCAGATTCATAATTTATAGTCAATTTTCAAATTTGAGAACTATGAAGTTAAGCCGTATTGTTGACCATTTTGCCTCTAGGCCTAATTCATGCCAATATGTATATCAAAATTTATCTCTTGATGTGTAGTATCTATTTTTATAGCGATTGATCGATTCAGTGATTGTTTGGAGGCTTAAGTTGATTGAAAGCTTATCCAAGTGCAGTTTTAGCATTGAGGTAGGTTCGGGTAACCTTTTTGGGACTGAATTTGAGTTATTGGATATGTTCATGTGATAATTGTAAGAGTTAGATTGAATCATGAGTAATTGGATTGATATGATAGACTTGTGATAGAAATGGGATATCGGTTATGCCAAAATTTGAGTAAATGGTTATTCTATTGATAATTTAAGATAAAATCTTCAGAATTGAGATATTTTGGATATCATTGTGATAATATGAGACTTGTAATACCATTAAGGGAGTTTTTGTGGAAAATTGATGATAATCGTGATACGTTCAAAATATATGAGCATATTTTGGGACTTGTGTAGCCCGATTTCATTGATTTTTTTATTATTGATGTTGTGATGGCATTGTGGTACTAATTAATGCACCTAACATGGCCTTATTGATGTTGTGATTGTATTGTGGTACTAATTGATGCACCTAGCATGACCTTATTGATGTTGGTTGCAATTGTACATGACTATTAGCATTTGTATTGCTATTGCATATATTTGAATTGTGGCATTGACATGCACTCATATCTTATGGCACTTGTAACAACCCTATGTTGAGATAGAAAGATTGAGATATTGTACTACCTTTATAAACCCCTTACCTATGCTGAGGTAGTAAGGGTGAGATATACCAACTTTTGAGATATTGTACTACCTTTTAAAACCCCTTGCCTATGCTTAGGTAGCAAGGGACATATTGCATTATTTTTTAACCTCTTGTTCACACTTATGTAGCAAGGTTGAGATATTGAGACACCTCTAGATCATGTTGAGGTGACAAGGTCTAGAGATTTCAATATAAGGTCTAATGAGATCCCCATGGGTTTTACGGTCAGTAGATGTATAAACTGGTCAAAGACAGTCATGATTCCATCCCATGCATTGCATTTATATATTTTATTGCATTGCATCAGTTATTATTGTTGCAATCTTACCTTATCTCTCTCTCTCTCTCTAGATCGATCTATCTATCTATCTCTCTCTCTCTCTCTATATATATATTATACACGTACCTTTTTAAATGCATTTGATAGGTTTCTTTGTTATTACATACTTGTTTGATTTCTCTTATCTAGTTGGTTGAACCTACTGGGTACATTTTTGTGTCCTCACCCCTACTTTGTTCCTCCCTGTGGATCGAGCATACAGACCCCACAGGGTAGTTTATTTTATTCCATCAGAGACCTTCTTCATCACTAGATCCAATGGTGAGGCTTATACTTTGGTTCACCGTTGTTTCTTTGAGACTTCCTTTTGTTGTTTCTGTATTAGACAATGTATTTTCTATTCAGATAGTGATGTATATTCTATTAAGATAATTATATTTACTCATTCGTTCTACTTTAGATGCTCTTGTACTCATGACTCCATGTTTTGGGATTTCATGTTAAATGTTGTGGTTGCTTTTATTTTACTTTATTCCCTAAGTTGCGATCCGATCTTGGGTGATGAAAAGTTTGGTATTAGAAATCTAGGTTCGTTGGGCTTGTGAGTCAAGATTGGGGTTCTAGTAGAGTCTCGCGGATCGGTGCATAGACATCCATACCTATCTTCAGGAGGCTACGAGGCACTTGATAGGAAAAGCTTTCATGTTTTGCTTCTATTTGTGTGTTTCTTCATTTCAGCTGTTTTGAAAGTGTCTAATCTACTTCTTCTGTACAGATTCTATTTACTAATCCCGACGATAAGTAGAAGGGCCTAAGCCGACTGATTTGGCTCCTACTCATGGTCGAGGTAGGGCCCCTGATAGGGCCAGGGGATGAGGATATGCTAGAAGAGTAGCTCCACATAGTGGACAAACTAGATCGGCTTCTCCATAGCTTGGGTATGAGCTAGAGAGGCCTACAGACTCCGTTCAACCATCTTCAACCCCCGATGCTACGCCCTCAGTTTCAGGAGATACTTTTATTGGTATTGGCTAGATTGGAGGGAGCTCCTCCGACCCCAGTTTTTATTAATACACCAGCTTCTATAGCAGTGATTATCCCTTCTATAGCCCCAACTGAGCCAAGCATGATTCATATGGGTCCTTCCTTAATCCAAACAGATCCTCTTATTACTTATATGATTTTTCCTGATAACTTGCTCAATTTCTGGTTCACGTCCTCAAGGATTGGATATTGCTCCGTCTATTGCACCGCCTAATTTTTTATGCCCCATCTTCTACTAGTCTTGTTATGTCCACAGCTGAGTAGAAGAGTTTTGAGAGGTTGGCACGATTGGCTCCCTTGAGATTTGATAGTACCCATGGTGATAGAGCTTATGATTTCTTATCAGAGTGTCAGGACCAGCAATGTAATTTGGCCATCGTTGAGTCGTATGGAGTTGCTTATACCTCTTACCAGTTCACTGACCTAGCGAAGGAGTAGTGGACGTTAATTTTGGCTCTTCGACCTATTGGATCTCCAGTCATGACATGGAAGTAGTCTACAAGGGTATCTATGGAGAGATTTGTACCATATAGCCTTCGGGACAGTCGTCGGGATGAGTTCGACAGGCTTCCATAGGGTTTTATGTCAGTTTCAGACTATGAGGCCATAGGGACCCAGACTTTGTAAGGCTTTAATGGTGCATAGAATTTGGTTCTGGAAAGTTGTGACACCACATGGGAACCTCCTTAGGTTGTGTGACTCATTACTGGCTGTGTGGAGGAGCCTTGAGGTGGCCCTTGGCGTTGTATGTAGAGTGTTGGCCTTAAGTTGGAGTTTAAGACCAAGGCATTTGTCAAATGAACCCCACACAGCTCGTGTGACACTTCACTAGCCGTGTGGTGGCTAATGAGAGTAGCCTTAGCCTTGAAAACTACATTTCAGCCTAGGCACTTCACGCATGAATGTCACACGTGACCCTTACACGGGTCGTATGATGTCCCGTATGGGTGTTGGTTCGGAAATTTTCTAAGTATTGAATCACCTCTCAGAACTTTATCGGTGGAGCATTTGTCTAAGTGAAGCCACACGGATGGCTATTGATATCACCCAAGTTACACTTCCTTTTTAGAGGATAAAGCGGTTGTTGTCAAAATATAAAACCTAACAAAGGTTAGGGTCAAACCCACAGGGAATACGTAGACTCAAGAGAATTCACCAATATGTAATCCGAGTAGTTAACCAACTTAATTCCCCCAAAAGGGGAGGGGGGATTACTATAATCAATGAGAAAACAAAACTAACTAACTAGTATAAGAGAGAATAATGGAGAGAAACTAAGGTATTATGTTCCCCCAAGCTTAGTATCACCAAATTACCTAATTCTTTTCTAGTATATAACATGCAAGATGATAATTTACGTTTACCAAGCCCTTTGGTCAAAGATGAGAGGTGAATTTCACTATGCGACTTGGGCTATCTCCATAGTATGCATTACTAACCATTACCTATTAGTCCCAGTACAACCTCCCCTTGGCCTAACTTGGTTGATTAGACGAGAACACATCAATTGAATCCTATTAATTAATCTCTTTTCCTATTCATTACTACCTTCATCTAGTCAGTAACACTAGGCGGGTTTTAATGTTGGCCACTATTAGAAAACATGCAAAACGAAGAGAGTTAATCAATATATGCATATACACGTTCCAAGAATTGTGAATTATCAGGCTTTACTTTGTTAGTTCTTCATGGTTCCCACAACCCTAGTTGTGGATTCAACTATTCATACTATGTGTAGATACAGAGATTATGAATTGGGAAGAAATAACTGAACACTTACACAATAGAATCAAGAACAAGCAATCCAATTTCAATTAAAATCACAAGCTTAAAGATCAAATTAAATCACAAGTGTTCTGAAAGAGTGTCGAATATGATTTTAGAATTTTCTCTCTCAAAATATTGAGTTCTCTGAGTACTAAGTGAAAACTTATGAAAAATAACCTAAATGAACTATTTATAATAATTAAATTCAAATCCTAAACTAAATAGGAGAACTGGTAGGCACGCTATATGAAAGGTACTTTACGGCCCCATATTGCAGTTTACAGCCTGTAATCGAGGTCTCGTACTCTTAGCTGCTAGAATTTTGGACTTCAACTCTATAACTCATAAAGTGGTTTACGACCCCTGAAGGGGCTTTCATATGATGAAATTCCTGAAAGTCCAAGACTCTGATCCTCAGGGCACGAATCCTTTTCTACGACTCGTCTGCATGTTGGTAGAATCAACTTCAGAAATCAGCCCCTCACTGGAAATCTTCACAAAACCTCCCTACGGCCCGTAGAATGGTCTACGACCCATAGAGGGTCTCGTATAAGAGCAATAATGCAGCAACTGTCGTAACTTCCCCAAAATCAAGGCAACCTATAATCCAGCAAACATAAACACAAAAGCACATAAAACCCACTAACATCATATTGAGAACACACAAAATTCAGAGTTTTATGCATCAAAAGTAGTGTATTTTAGCAGCATATGAACACCCTCAACTTAAAATTGTTGCTTGTCCTCAAGCGACGGACTCAATCTATATAGACAATACAGTGTCACACACACCTCAACTCAATAGCATACATCACATACATTTCACACTCAGCTATCCACACCAACTTTTCAAAACAGGATTAGATAGTCATTTAGCAAGTCAATACAAACTGGTGCATGTGACAACACAACTATAACAAGCAAGGTATTATCAACAATCCACAATCACTGAACAAGCCTAGTGCTAACAATGCAATGTAAGTACCCTCATAGAAAGTAGTTCCATATTTGACCCTCGATGTTGTTTTCCCACATGGCACGCGGGTGACATAGGTTCGATCCCAGGCAATGTCACGCCCAAAGTCCTATTAAGGTGGACTGGTACCCGTTACCGACAAGGCTCGGGAGAACCAACATATAACCATACACAGTCTATAAACATTACAAGGGATTTCCACATTCAACATGCTTTTGAGAAAGTAGACAGTAACAACAAGCCAAAAGGAAATGCGTATAACTGGGCCGTTGGAGCCACTATGTCTAAAGTATGATACATGACCACACTTTACTTTACATAGTCTACAAAGCCTATAGATAAGGAATAACATCTATAAGGACCGGGACAGACCCCGCCTCATAACCAACTATACAATGCAAAAAATATAAGCTCTAGACGCACAAAGCCCCGAAGCAACCTGGAGCTCAGTAACAGCTGCTGGATATTCAGTACTCCTACTGAGAAGAATTACTAGCTCCTGTACCTGCAGCATGAAATGCAGGTCCCCTGTAAGGGACGTCAGTACGAGATAATGTACTGAATATGTAAGGCAAAAGTATATGTAAAGTAGGAATTCAAGTGAAATCAAGTAGCAAGATATAAATGCGTAACGCATAGTAAAAGACCACCTTTATTATACTTGTGGAGTTATGTACATCACATTCTTCTCTTTACTTGTCAATATTTTATAATTTCCTTTTAGGCATGTATTACGAATGACCATCTGATCAGTGGTAAAATAGGATGACCCATGCTAGGCATTTTAACCCCTGGGATGCTGTCCTCATAGCTATAAAAATCGAGATCGACCCATGCTAGGCTTTCGCCCCTGGGCCACCACCCTCATGAACCAAGTGAGATCGACCCATGCTAGGCTTTTGCCCTTGGGCTGCCACCCACACATTATAAACGTTGCTTTAAATTATCATTCAATACTTTGAGATTTTTAAGCTTTGGAACTATGTACCAGTAACATACGATAGAATAATAGTCTCTTAAGGCAGCACAATATAGGAAACAAGTGTGATATTGACATACTACTTAGGAGTTTAATGACAAAATTGGCTTCACGGATTGGAGTGGACTTCCATGCTAGTGCTTGGGAGAGTAAGCTACAGATTTATTAATGAACAACACTGCCATGGAATAGCTCTTAGGAAGCTCACTAGTTTATAGTGACGCGAGTATTGGATTTCATGCCAAAGAATATGGAATAAGATAGCCTTACATACCTTGCTGTGCCACCTCGTTATCACTGCAATGTAATCTCCCTTTTTTTCAAGTATTTATCTACAATTGAGTAGGTGATGAAACTAGTATTAGTAGTGAATAAACACATGTAGGCAGTTCACTCACACTTACGAGTTATACACGGGCAGCAAGCCCGTAACTACCAACCTAAGGGTGTTCCTTCAACTTCTTCTCCTCTAATTGCATTCATGGTCACACCTCTTACCATCATATTCACAAAACAGCCTCTAAATATTATCATGAAGCAGGAGCAATGTGAACTTATGGCATCCAATTATTTTCTCATGAGTTTCTACTAACATTCCACTTTAAATTCCAAAAAGGAGCTCACAATTAAAATAATAGGGGACTCCCCTCCATGGCTGTCCCAACAAGCATAAACCACCAGCAAACCTTCCCTCAAGATTACCTCATATAAAAAGGACCTCTCCAACCTCATTGACACATAAACAATCCCCTAATTAACTCAAGCACAAGAGAGGGAGAAAAGTGCAGCAACTTACCTTACTTGTAAGGGTTCTTGCTGTCTTAGCTCATATTTTTCAAAGGCTAAACTCTCCTTCAATCCTAGCTTGAGATGGGGATAATATTCAAGAACCCAAAGCTTTTTTTATGGCTACTATATGAAAATAGAAGGGGAAGAAAGGGAACCTTAAAAATAAGATTTTCCTCAAGTGTAAAATGGCTAACAAGAGCTGGTTACATTCCCTTATAAAGGGACCAGCTTAGGCTGACTTAATCCTTAATTTTTGGCCACATTTTACCAAGTAGGTGATGCACCTACTTGGCCTTTTAACTTGGGCCTTTATGGGTCTCTACTTATTGGGCCTTGGCTGCCCATACTTTCCCTTTTTACTTCATTTGGGTTGGGCCAGAAACTTCAAGTAAATGGTTAGTGACCTTGGGCCTTATAATATGGCCAAACAAGTTTTAGTAGGTGGTACACCTACTTGGCCCTTTGGGCTGGTCAAAAAGTCTAAATTGGTGATGCACCTACTTGCCTCGTTAAGTCAAGAAAGCAGCTTGTTGTCTTACCTCTTTTCTAAATCATAATCTCATATATTGCATCTTAATATTCCACTTTAGACTTTTAGCTCAAATAACACCTTATCGTCTCAGATTTAAATGCTTTCGTCGAGTTCATCTTGGATTCACACCCATTGAAACATGTGGGATATCGCAACAACTCTCGATCCAATTCAAATTATTACCACTCTTATAAAAGAAAACGTAGTCCCTTACTTGTACCATACGCCTACACCAAGTGTCACATAAGTGGGACTAAAATGTAGAAAATATGGAGTGTTACATTATCCCTCCCAAGGAACATTTGTCCTCGAATGATGGATAGTTAGTCGTCCCAAACAAGTTCAAGCCTAAGCTAAATACTACTATTAATCATGTGATACATACAGACACAAACCTACTTGTCAATGCCTCAACTCCGACCCCTTTTTCCTCCTCCTTCTCGGTGGACTTAAAGAGATGGGGGTACTTGGATTTCATTGCTTCTTCCGCTTCCCAGGTAACCTCTTCTACTTGCTTGTTCCTCCATAGTACTTTCACGGAAGCTACATCCTTATTCCTTAACTTCTTCATTTGTCGATCCAGAATAGCAATGGGTACTTCCTCATAAGTGAGATCTTCTATAACCGGTACATCTTCGATTGGAGTGATACGGGAGGGGTCACCTATGCATTTTTGAAGCATTGAGACGTGAAACACCGGATGAACCGTGGAGAGCTTCTGGGGTAGCTCTAGTTCATATGCAACTTGACCAACTTTTCTAGCAATCTTATATGATTCTATGTAGCATGGACTTCGCTTTCCGTTTTTGCCAAACGTCATTACCCCTTTCATTGGAGACACCTTCAAGAACACCCACTCCTACAAAGAATTCTAGTCCTCTCCTTCTAATATCAGCATATGTTTTCTATCGACTTTGAGCTACCGCTAGTCGCTGTTGTATTATCATAACTTTCTCCATAGCTTGATGAACGAGGTCTGGTCCAAATAAGGCAGTTTTACCTACTTCAAACCAGCTGATTGGTGATCTACACTTTCTTCCATACAAGGCTTCGTAAGGTGCCATTTTGATACTCGAGTGGTAGCTATTGTTGTAAGCAAATTCAATAAGTGGCAAATTATCATCCCAGCTACCCCTGAAGTCCAACACGCTAGCCCGAAGCATATCCTCAAGCGTTTGGATTGTGCGTTCTGCTTGACCATCCGAATGAGGGTGAAAGGTTGTACTTAAATTCACTTGCATTCCCAAACTTCTCTGGAATGACTTCCAAAAATTTGTAGTGAATTGAGCTCCCCTATCAGATATAATAGAGATTGGCACTCCGTGCAACCGAACTATCTCTTTAATGTACAATCTTGCATACTCTTCGACTGTATAAGTAGTTTTGACCGGCAGGAAATGTGCTGATTTAGTGAGCCTATCAATAACTACCCAAATGGAGTCAAACTTCCGAAATGAGCGAGGTAAGCCAGTAACAAAATCCATGTTGACCATGTCCCACTTCCAAATCGAAAGTTCTATGTGCTACAAATAACCTCCAGGCTTTTAGTGCTCTACCTTAACTTGTTGACAATTTGGACATTGAGCCACGAATTCTGCAATATCCTTCTTCATTTCCCTCCACCAATATACTTCTTTCAAGTCATGATACATTTTGATTGAGCCCGAATGCACTGAATATCTTGAATGATGTGCTTCCGTCATAATTTTTTTTAACCCATCTATATCAAGTACGCACAATCTGTTTTGACATCGAAGTATTCCTTCTTGCGTGAGTTCAAATGCCTTTGTCATACCTTGTTGTACATTCTCCTTAAGCCATAATAGAATGGGATCTGTGTATTGTTTCTCTTTCACCTCCGTCATCAACGATGATTCCGCTGCATTTTGCACAATAACTGCTTCACCTGGAGATTCAAGAAGGCGAACCCCCATGCTAGCTAATTATCATAGATCCTTGCTTACCTCTTATCTTATTGCGGACTGCTCAAAAGTGCTTGCCAATATTTTGTGGCTTAAAGCATCTGCTACCACATTTGCCCTTCTGGGGTGATACAAAATATCGATGTCATAATCTTTCAATAGTTAAAGCCATCTTCGTTGCTTTAGGTTCAAGTCCTTTTGCTTAAAGATGTATTCTAGAATCTTATGATCGGTAAATACGTCAACATGAACTCCATATAAATAATGGCGCAATACCTTCAAAGCAAATATAACTGCTGCTAACTCCAAATCATGGGTTGGATAGTTTTCTCATGTGGACGCAATTGCCTCGAGGCATAGGCTATTAATAACTTTACCATGCTGCATCAAAACACATCCTAGGCCCACTCCCGAAGCATCACAATATACTGCATAACCTATTGTCCCTTCAGGAAGTACCAATACAGGTGCGGTCATCAATTTATCCTTCAGCTTCTGGAAGCTTCTTTCACATGCATCGCTCCACTGAAATTTAGCTGCCTTATGTGTTAGCTTTGTTAAAGGTGCAGAAATAGGAGAAAATCCTTCAACAAACCTTCTATAATAACCTGCTAGGCCAAGAATGTTACGAACCTCTGTTGGTGTTGTAGGTCTTGGTCAGTTCTTCACAACTTCTATTTTTTGGGCATCAACTTATTCCTTCATCAGATTCAATGTGCCCTAAGAATGCCACATATCTTAACCAAAACTCGAACTTGAAAACTTTGCATATAACTTACGATCACGAAGAACTTGTAATACTTGTCGCAGGTGATTAGCATGATCTCCTTCTGATCTTGACTACACCAAAATGTCATCTATGAATACTATCACGAACACATCCAAAAATGGCTTAAACACCCTATTCATCAAATCCATAAAAACAGCGGGGGCATTTGTTAGGCCAAATGACATGACTAAGAACTCGAAATGACTGTACCGTGTTCGAAAAACTGTCTTGGGTATGTCTTGATTTCTGACTCTCACTTGGTGATAACCCGACCTCAAGTCAATCTTTGAGAAATACTTAGCACCTTGTAACTGATCAAATAAATCATCAATCCTAGGGAGGGGATATTTATTCTTTATCATCACCTTATTTAACTGTCGGTAGTCAATGCACATCCTTAGCGAACCATCCTTCTTGTGTACAAATAAAACTAGTGCTCCCCAAGGGGACATACTAGGCCTTATAAATCCCTTTTCTAGCAAATCTTTTAACTGCTCCTTTAACTCCCGTGATTCTGCCGGGGCCATAATGGATATAGGTTGTGTATTTGGAAGCACATCAATACCAAACTCAACCTCTCGTTCGGGAGGCAACCCTGGGAGATCTTCAGGAAAAACATCAGGAAATTCATTTACCACCATAATAGATTGAAGGGGTGAGGGATCTGCATCTGTATCTCTTACCCTGACGAGATGGCATATGTAGCCTTTGGATACCATCTTCCTTGCCTTAAAATAGGAAATAAACCTACCTCTTGTCGCCCCAATATTACCTTTCCATTCGAGGACTGCTTCTTTTGGAAAATGGAACTGCACCATCTTAGTTCGGCAATCCACTATGGCATAACAAGAAGCTAACCAATCCATACTCATTATAACATCAAAATCTATCATTTCTAGCTCAACAAGGTCAGCCAATGTGTCACGATCACAAATAGTTACTATGCAATTACCATAGACCCATCTAGCTATAATAGACTCACCGATTGGTGTAGAAACTTCATATGGTTTAGTCAATAATTTTGGTACCTTTTTGAACTTATCGACAATTAATGGAGTACCATACAATAGAGTAGACCTTGGATCAATTAATGCATATACAATATGCGAAAAGATGGACAATGTACCTGTAACCACATCAGGGGAAGCCTCTAAATTTTGTCGATCTCCTAGAGCATAAGTGCGATTTTGAGTTCCACTAGAACTGGCTGCTCCTCTAACACCCCTACCACGACCTGAAGACAATCCCTACCTAATAAAGGCACCATCGATGATGATGCAGCAACTGACCCAGTAGGTTGGGCCATACCACCCGTGTCCCTTTGAGGGTAATTTCTCATCATATGACCCGGTGTACCACACCAAAAACAAACATCTGTCCTAAACCAGCACACACCTAGATGAGTCCTCTTGCATTGCTTACAAGGCTGTCGAGGAGGTCTTGATTGGCTCATATCCCCTTTCTCTTGGTACTTTACTGTTGTGAACCTTGGATTTCACCTTGTTGCCCAAACTAATTTCCCCTAGACCCTTGATATCGGGGTGGAGCACTAGGTTTAGAATAGGAGAATGATGGCCCGAGTGATCTATTAGAAAATCGAGGCCTAAACTCACCTTGGATTGGTGTAAACTGCCCCGTCGATCTAGCCTTCTTGGACTGCGCTCTTTCCGACTCTCGTATCCTCCTCCTTTGTCGTTGATCCTCCAACTTTTGTGCAAAAGCTTGCATCCTTTCTATATCCATGTATTTATTCAATGAAGCAATGGTACAATCTCTAACCAGATATGAATCTAATCTGTCCACGTATCAATGAACTCGATCCTCCATAGTAGCAACCATGTTAGGAGCATACCTGGCCAAGGAGTTAAACTGGAGACTATATTCCCTCACGCTCATACCCCCTTGGTGGAGATTTAAGAATTGATCTGCACGAGCCTCTCAAATCTCCAATGGCAAATAGTGGTCAAGTAATGCCTTTTTGAACTCTTTCCAACCAATTGGAGGTGCATCTATACCCCTGGATTGCTTCCTGGCTTCGTACCACAACACAACTACACCCTTCAGTCTATATGTTGCTAGCTCAACAGCTTCTATGCCCCTAACATGCCTAACATCCAAGGTCCGTCGGATTTGATCAACAAAGTCTTGTAGATCTTCTTTTGGATCTGACCCAGTGAATGAAGAAGGATCCAAATTAAGGAAGTCTCGTATCCGTGTGCTAGCTGCTCTATCTGCACTACCAATATCTGCGACTAGACCATCTTGCCTTTGCCCTTGACCAGCAACTATACGAGTCAATAATTGGATCACATTCCTTAAATCTTGTTCAGTAGCATTAATAGGAGGCTCTTGAAGTGTTGCTGCCCTCCTTAGCTCCTCTAGAGGTAGAGGAGTCGGGGAACTCTATGATAAGGACTCATCCGGAACCTTACTTTGGTTAGGCCTAGCTCGTGATTGACTCGTCCCTTCTCCAACATCTATCTGCTTACCAATACTTCTTCCACTTGTGACATGCATCTTTTGCTATGTATAAACACAAACAATTTAGGGGTTAGATATTATAATCCACCTATTATAATGGCTCTATGGCACGATCTAGAGAATAAAAAGAATGTGACAACTCCTAAATGTCCTATAGCCTCAAGTTTATAAATGTGGTGCACAACACATCCATAAACAAGACTCTACATGGACACGACTTTGTAGACTCCCTAGGACGACCCGCTCTAATACCACTTTTGTCACGCCCAAAGTCCCATTAAGGCGGACTGGCACCCGTTACCGACAAGGCTCGGGAGAACCAACATATAACCATACACTGTCTGTAAACATTACAAGGGATTTCCACATTCAACATGCTTTAGAGAAAGTAGACAGTAACAACAAGCCAAAAGGAAATGCGTATAACTGGGCCGTTGGAGCCACTTTGTCTAAAGTATGATACATGACCACACTTTACTTTACATAGTCTACAAAGCCTCTAGATAAGGAATAACATCTATAAGGACCGGGACAGACCCCGCCTCATAACCAACTATACAATGCAAAAAATATAAGCTCTAGACGCACAAAGCCCCGAAGCAACCTGGAACTCAGTAACAACTGCTGGATATTCTGTACTCCTACTGAGAAGAATTACTAGCTCCTATACCTACAACATGAAATACAGGTCCCCCGTAAGGGACGTCAGTACGAGATAATGTACTGAATATGTAAGGCAAGAGTATATGTAAAGTAGGAATTCAAGTGAAATCAAGTAGCAAGATATAAATGCGTAACGCATAGTAAAAGACCACCTTTATTATACTTGTGGAGTTATGTACATCACATTCTTCTCTTTACTCGTCAATATTTTATAATTTCCTTTTAGGCATGTATTATGAATGACCATCTGATCAGTGGTAAAAGAGGATGACCCATGCTAGCCATTTTAACCCCTGGGATGCTGTCCTCAGAGCTATAGAAATCGGGATCGACCCATGCTAGGCTTTCGCTCCTGGGCTGCCACCCTCATGAACCAAGTGAGATCGACCCATGCTAGGCTTTTTCCCCTGGGCTGCCACCCACACATTATGATTGCTTTGAGTTATCATTTAATACTTTGAGATTTTTACTTTGGTGGTCACGATGATTTTCAAGCTTCGGGACTATGTACCAGTAACATACGATAGAATAATAGTCTCTTAAGGCAGCACAATATAGGAAACAAGTGTGATATTAACATACTACTTAGGAGTTTAATGACAAGATTGGCTTCATGGACGGGAGTGGACTCCCATGCTAGTGCTTGGGAGAGTAAGCTACAGATTTATTAATGAACAACACTGCCATGGAATAGCTCTTAGGAAGCTCACTAGTTAATAGTGACACGAGTATCGGATTTCATGCCAAAGAATATGGAATAGGATAGCTTTACATACCTTGTCGTGCCACCTTGTTATCACTGCAATGTAATCTCCCTTTTTTTTCAAGTATTTATCTACAATTGAGTAGGTGATGAAGCTAGTATTAGTAGTGAATAAACACATGTAGGCAGTTCACTCACACTTACGAGTTATACACGGGCAGCAAGCCCGTAACTACCAACCTAAGGGTGTTCCCTTCAACTTCTTCTCCTCTAATTGCATTCATGGTCACACCTCTTACCATCATATTCACAAAACACCCTTTAAATATTATCATGAAGTAGGAGCAATGTGAACTTATGGCATCCAATTATCTTTCTCATGAGTTTCTACTAACATTCCACTTTAAATTCCAAAATGGAGCTCACAATTAAAATGATAGGGGACTCCCCTCCATGGCTGTCCCAACAAGCATAAACCACCAGCAAACCTTCCCTCAAGATTACCTCATATAAAATGGCCCTCTCCAACCTCATTGACGCATAAACAATCCCCTAATTAACTCAAGCACAAGAGAGGGAGAAAAGTGCAGCAATTTACCTTACTTGTGAGGGATTCCTACTGTCTTAGCTCATATTTTTCAAAGGCTAAACTCTCCTTCAATCCTAGCATGAGATGGGGATAATATTCAAGAACCCTAAGCTTTTTTTATGGCTACTATATGAAAATAGAAGGGGAAAAAGAGAACCTTAAAAATCAGATTTTCCTCAAGTTTAAAATGGCTAACAAGAGCTGGTTACATTCCCTTATAAAGGGACCAGCTTAGGCCGACTTAATCCTTAATTTTTGGCCACATTTTACCAAGTAGGTGATGCACCTACTTGGCCTTTTAACTTGGGCCTTTATGGGTCTCTACTTATTGGGCCTTGGCTGCCCATTCTTTCCCTTTTTACTTCATTTGGGTTGGGCCAGAAACTTCAAGTAAATGGTTAGTGACCTTGGGCCCTATAATATGGCCAAACAAGTCTTAGTAGGTGGTACACCTACTTGGCCCTTTGGGCTGGTCAAAAAGTATAAATAGGTGATGCACCTACTTGCCTCATTAAGTCAAGAAAGCAGCTTGTTGTCTTACCTCTTTTCTAATTCATAATCCCATATATTGCATCTTAATATTCCACTTTAGACTTTTAGCTCAAATAACACCTTATCGTCTCAGATTTAAATGCTTTCGTCGAGTTCATCTTGGATTCACACCCATTGAAACATGTGGGATATCACAACAACTCTCGATCCAATTCAAATTATTACCACTCTTATAAAAGAAAACGTAGTCCCTTACTTGTACCATAAGCCTACGCCAAGTGTCACATAAATGGGACTAACATATAGAAAATATGGAGTGTTACAGTCAACGGCACCAAAATCATGATATCGCGCAAGATATACCTACCTCTTAGAGGATAAAACGGTCGTTGTCAAGATATATAACCAAACCAAGGTTAGGGTCAAATCCATACGGAATACGTAGACTCTAGAGAATTCACCAATATGCAATCCGTGTAATTAATCAATTTAATTCCCCAAAGGGGGGGGGGGAGGTTGCAATAATCGATGAGAAAATAAAACTAAATAACTATTATAAGAGAGAAGTCAATAATGGAGAGAAACTAGGGTATTGTTTTCCATATGATTCCCCAACTCAATATCACCAGATAACCTAATTCTTGTCAAGTGTATATCATGCAGGACGGTAATTTAAGTTCACCAAGCCCTTTGGTCAAAGGTGAGAGTTCAATTTCACTATGCGACTTGGCCCATCTCCATAGTGTGCATTACTAACCAATTACCTATTAGTCTCAGTACAACCTCCCCTTGGCCTAATTTTGTTTATTAGATGAGAACAGATCAATCAAATCCTATTAATTAATCTCTTTCCTATTGATTACTACCTTGGTCCAGTCAGTAACACTATGCAGGTTCTTATGTTTGCCATAACCAGAAAACATGCAAAACGAAGAGAGATAATCAATACATGCATATACACCTTTCAACAATTGTGAATTATCCGATTTTACTTTATTAGTTCTTCATGGTTCCCACAATCCTAGTTGTGGATTTAGCTACTCATGCTATGTGTAGGTGCAGAAATTATGAATTAAGCAGACATAATTAAACACTTATACAAAAGAATTAAGAACAAGCAATCCAACTTCAATGAAAATCACAAGCTTAAAGATCATATTAAATCACAAGTTTTCTCAAAGACTCTTGTATGATCTTACAATTTTCTCTCAAAATATTGAGTTCTCTGAGTACTAGGAGATAACTTATGAAAAATAATCTAAAAGACCTATTTATAATAACTAAATTCAAGTCTTAAAAAATAGCAGTACTGGTCAGCACACCATACGAAAGGTGCTTTACGACCTGTATTGAAGTTTATGGCTCGTAGTCGGGATCTCGTACTCAACTGTTGGAATTTTGGGCTTCAACTCTACGACACCCATCTATGACTCGTAAATTGGTTTACAACCCATAAAGGGGGTTTCGTCTAATGAAATTCCTGAAAGTCCAAGTCTTGCATCCTCAGGGCATGAATCCTCTTCTACGACTCGTAAACTCCTCTATGACTCGTCTGCATGTTCGTAGAATGAACTTTAGAAATCAACCCCTCATTGGAAATCTTCACGAAACCTCTCTATGGACTGTATAATGGTCTACGACCTGTAATGGGTCTCGTATAACAGAAAAATTGCAGCAACTTCTATAACTTTCAAAAAAATCAAGGTCAACCTATAATCCTGCAAACATAAACACAAAAACACATAAAACTCATTAAGCAAAGAAAGTGTTGTATTTTGGCAGCACATCGACACCCTCAAGTTAAAATTGTTGCTTGTCCTCAAGCGACAAACTCCATCTAAATAGACAATGTAGTAACACACAAACCTCAACTCAGTGGCATACATCACATGAATATTAGACTCAGATACCTACACAAACTTTTCAAAATAGGAATAGATAACTATTTAGAAAACCAATACAAACTGATGCATGTGACAACACAATCATGAGGAGCAATGTATTATCAACAATCCACACTCACTAAACAAGTGTAGTATTAACAATGCAATGCAAGTGCCCTTACAGAAAGAAGTCCCATATTTGACACTCAATGATGTTTTCATGTTTGACCTTAGGACTATGCAAAATCACTCACTCTCACAAAAGTTATTCATGCATCATGTTTGATACCATAGGCTTGCCCCTAACACTCATGACTCAGACCTTCAAATAACTGGACTAGGATCACTTTAGGACTTTCTAAGCTTGTAATATAGGCTCAGAGGGCTTTGGTATGATATTATGGGAAAATAGTGACTAAAAGCCCTCCTTGGCACTGTGTTTTTCTACATTTTTGCCTTACCAACTCTGCTATTTTCACCTTATTCTCCCTTCTCCTAATTTAAGCTCTTCTGGGTGATTTCTTTTCACTTTTAGCCTTTCCCCTGTTTTATACTTCATTTTGCTTTTTAGATCACATTAAGACATTACTTATTTTTCTTACACCCAGTACATGATTTTTCTTTTTCTCCGTATTCCTAACTCACCCCCTTAGTTTTATGTTTCACCCTTACACCAGCCACACTCAACTTTGGCTTTTGGCCTGTGTTGAGGTGCACAATATCCATCCTCCGAACCAGGGCCACTTTTTATAGCCACCTTCAACTTAGGCTTTTTGACTTTGTCAATGTACACAATGTTCAAGGAAAGACCAGAGCTAATTTCAGGATTTTACAGCTAACAAGGTAGGTTAATCAAGTGTTTTCAAAGAATAGGTACAATTTAGGCTCAAACATTAGGAACAAGGGATATATCATCGATTTGGTTGGTCACTTTTTAGCTAAAGTGGACTTATTAAGAACAATGGCCTAAGATCCTTCCCTAATCCAATTAATCTACAATTTGGCTTAGAGTAATAGGGCAAGTTCTTAATTAGCACAAAACATATGAACTTAGCAAATTTAGCTCACAGTCACATATCACTGCAGACATTATCCATAAAAGACTCTCAAATCATGCTTTTTGTCTCAATGTACACTCACTTATCCGAACATATATTGTCACACACCTCAACATGCATTGTTGCTATCTAACTAGTTAATCAAAATTTTTTGGTGGGTATCATTTTTCAAACTAAACACAAAAACATGCTATCTGCCACAAGTGTTGGTTCTCTATGCTACAAATATTATCTAAACATCCTAAACGTGTCGGTTCAACAAAAATTAAATATCCACAGGGAAAAAGAACACAGGAAAGAAAACCTTGGAATAAAAAATTGGGGTAGTTATGGACCCAAGCTACTCAGACTTTATTGAGGCCCATAACTACCCACAAAAAAAGATGTGCATTGTTCCCAATGCAGAAAATCAAAACAAAATAGAACATAAAGGGTCAAAAAATATACCTGGGCACCTAAGTGCCAGGGTTCCTTAGGTTGCCTCCCAAGCAGCACCTGATTTATTGTCGCGACACGACATAGATGGATAGAGTACTCAGACTTCCTCTATCTTTTGCGCTCCCTTATTGCCAAATTTTGCCTCCATTTGTCGCCCATCAATATCCTTGCGATCTAGAGCTATGGTGCTTGTGATCATGCCTGTTTGAATCTGATCAAGTTGCATTGACACAAGTGTGAACTATCGATTGAGCTGTTTGATTGCCACAGAGTGTTGTTTAACTTTATGGTTTACCTTGGGAATGTCAGACTTTTAATCACCATCAAAGTCTCATCTTGTGCGTCTTCCCTCTTTAATAACTGGTCGAGCATCTCCTCAATTCTAGAGTTCCTATTAGCCATATCACGATTGTGGGAGGGCACATAACGACTATTTATGTTGCCGTCATTGTGGTCCCCACGCTTGGTGCGGTGGCTTTCCTGAATGTCCCCTGGCTCGGTTGGCTCTTGAGTCTGCTTCATTAGCATCTCCAGATTAGCACTGTTTTGAGAAAGCATACTAAGGATATCTGCATTTATTTTTGCTTGGTCAAAACTCTTATAAACAATACTTACATGATTTATTAGATGTCTATTTATGGGCTCTCACACATGGTTCGATTTAGCCACCATGTCCACCTGCTCAGAAATTTCTGTCCATGGTTGTTCTATGACCAGACCTCCCAAGAGGGCATCAACACATGCTTGGCTTTTAGCATCTGGAGCTCATTAGAAATTCTCTACTAGGATAATCTTTGAAATTTTATAGTTTGGTGCACTCCTTAAGCATCTATTGAACCACTCACATGTAACAAGGATTGAATCACCAGGGGATTGCTTAAAGTTGTTGATATGGTCCTCGAACTTGAGATTTTTTGGTTTAATGAAATACCTTGCTACGAAGGCTCTCTGCAATTCTATTCAACTGGTGATTGAGCTCTGCAGTAGATCAAATAGCCATAATGCAATATTGCTCATAATTGACAATGGGAAGATACGAAGTCTGGAGGAGATCCATAGACAGATTTTGTGTTCTCATCACACTTACATATAAATGCCACATTGTGTAGGTGGCTATGAGGATCCTCGATGGTAAGCCCACAAATAGCCCACGGTTCTGCATTATCTGAAGTAATCCACTCGAGACTGTGAACATTGTGTTTGCCGGTAGTGGTGGCAACAAAATAACTCCAGTCACCTCCATAGCCATAGGATTAAACCTATTTTGATTCCAATAGTAAGCATTATTGTTGAAATCCTAAGGTTGTGGAATGTCCTCCTAAGGAGGTAGGTTCTCATTCTCAGCTTCCTCATTAGTATTCATGTTCAGAGTTGCATTGCCCGCGTTATTGGCGTTGTCTTGGGCTGTTGCTCATTGTACTGTGGATGTTCGGATCAAACAGAGTTAAGGGATTGCCTTGACTTCGACTGTTGGACATACACTACACCTACACCCTAAAAAGAAACAAAAATAACAAACAAAATTAAAGTAAGGGAACTAAGGATTAACCCTTGAATTACTAATGAATTCACTAAGTCTAATTGTATTCCCCAGTGAGGGCACCAAAATCTTGATGTCGCCCAAGTTACACCTCTTTTTTAGAGGTTAAAGCGGTTTTTGTCAAGATATAAAACTTAACCAAGGTTATGGTCAAACTCATAGGGAATACGTAGACTCAAGAAAATTCACCAATATGCAATACGAGTAGTTAACCAACTTAATTCATCAAAAAAAGGGGGGGGGGGGAGTTTGCAATAATCAATGAGAAAATAAAACTAACTATTACAAGAGAGAAGTCAATAATGGAGAGAAACTAGGGTGTTGTGTTCCCTAGGATTTCCCAACTTAGTATCATTGGATAACCTAATTCTTTTCAAGTGTATAACATGCAGAGTAGTAATTTACGTTCAACAAGCCCTTTAGTTAAAGGTGAGAGGTGAATTTCACTATGAGACTTGGTCCATCTCCATAGTGTGCATTACTAACCATTACCTATTAGTCCCAGTACAACCTCCCCTTGGCCCAGTTCGGTTTGATTAGATGAGAGCACATCAATCGAATCCTGTTAATTAATCTCTTTTCCTATTCATTACTACTTTGGTCTATTCAGTAACACTAGGCAAGTTCTATTGTTGGCTACCACTAGAAAACATGCAAAACGAAGAGAGTTAATTAGTACATACGTATACACCTTCTAAGAATTGTGAATTATCTAGTTTTACTTTGTTAGTTTTTCTTGGTTCCTACAACCCTAGTTGTGGATTTAGCTATTCATGCTATGTGTAGATGAAGAAATGAGTTGAGAAGACATAATTAAATACTTACACAAAAGATTTAAGAATAAGAAATCCTATGTCAATGAGAATCACAAGCTTTAAGATCAAATTCAACCACAAGTGTTCTCAAAGACTCTCTTACAATTTTCTCTCTCAAAATATTGAGTTCTCTGAGTATTAGGCTAAAACTTGTCAAAACTAATGTGTACTTCTAAAAAATAACCTAATGGACCTATTTATAATAATTAAAATTCAAATCCTAAACAACTTAGGAGAACTGGTCGGCATGCCTCACGAAAGATCTTTACAGGCTCGTATTGAAGTTTATATCCCGTGATCAGGGTGTGGTACTTTGTTGCTGGAAAAATGGACTTCCTTTTTATGAAACCCCTTTACGACTCATAAAATGGTTTACGACCAGTAATGGGCTCTCGTCTGATAAACTTCAGAAAGTCTTCATTCTCTGATCCCTAGGGCACGAAACATCTTCTATGACTTGTAAATTAATCTATGGCTTGTCTGCATGTTCGTAAAATTAACTTCAAAATTTTGTTCCCTCACTGGAATTCCTTACAAAACCACCCTACGTCTCGTAGAATGGTCTATGGCCCGTAAGGTATCTTGTATAAAAGCTAATCCACAACAACTTCTATAACTTTCCCCAAACTCATGGCCAACTTGTAATCCTGCAAATCTAAAAACAAAAACACACAAAACCAACAAACATTTCATTGAGAGCACATAAAATCCAAAGTTTTAACCATCAAAAGTGCTATATTTTGGCAGCACATCAACACCCTCAACTTAAAATTGTTGCTTGTCCTCAAGCAACGGACTCAATCTATATAGACAATATAGTAACACATAGACCTCAACTTAATAGCATACATCACATAAATCTCAGACTCTGGTAGCCACACCAACTTTTCAAAAACAGGGTTAGATAGCTATTTAGCAAACCAATGCAAATTGGTGCATGTGACAACACAACTATGATAAGCAAAGTACTATCAACAATCCATAATTACTAAACAAGCCTAGTTCTAACAATGCAATGCAAGTGCCCTCAACAAACAAAGTCCCATATTTGACACTCAATGATGTTTTCATATTTGACCTTGGGATTATGCAAAAACACTTACTCTCACAAAAGATATTCATGCATAATGACTAATACCATAGGCTTTCCCCTATACTCTTGACTTAGACCTTCAAGTAACTGGGCTAGGATCACTTTAGGACTTTCTTGGCTTGTAACGTAGGCTCAGGGGGCTTTGGTATGATATTTTGGGAAAATAATGACTAAAGCCCTCCTTGAAGCTGTTTTTTCCTACACTTTTGCCTTACCAGCTTTGTTATTTTCACCTTATTCTCCCTTTTCCCTATTTCAAGCTTTTCTAGGTGCTTTCTTTTGATTTTTTAGTTTTTTTTTATCTTTTTTTACACTTCATTTTGGTTTTTAGCTTACAACTAAGGTATCACTCATTTTTCTAGCACCGAGTACATGCTTTTCCTTTTTCTGCTGTATTACTAAGTCAGCCTCTTATTTTTGTGCTTCATCCTTACACCAGCCACCCTCAACTTAGGCTTTTGACCTACTTTGAGGTGCACAATGTCCATCCTCCGAACCAGGGCCACTTTTGGTAGGCACCTCAACTTAGGCTTTTTGCGTAAGTCAAGGTACACTCTGTTCAAGGAAAAACCAGGGTCAATTTTAGGATTTTACAACTAACAAGGCTAGGTTAATCAAGTGTTTCAAAGAATATGTACATGTTTGGCTCAAACATTAGGAAAAAGGGTATATCATCATTTGGTTAGTCATTTTTATGCTAAAGTGGACTATTTAAAAACAATGGCCTAAGATTCTTTCTTAATCCAATTAATCTACAATCTAACTTAGAGTAATAGGGCAAGTTTTGAATTTGCACAAAACACAAAAATTTATCCAATTATGCTCACTCTCACATAGCACTGCATACATTATCAACAAAAGACTCATAAATTATGCTTTTTATCTCAATGTATCCTCACTTATCAAAATAGATATTGTCAGACACTTAAACATGCATGGTTGCTATCTAACTACTTAATCAATTTTTTTTGGTGGGTATCATTTTTCAAAGAAAACATAAAAACATGCTATATGCCACGAGTATTTGTAATCTATGCTACAAAAATTATCTTAACATCCGAAACATGCCGGTTCAACAGAAATTAAATATCTATAGGGAAAAAATACGTAGGCAAGAAAACCCCGAGAACAAAAATTGGGAGAACCAAGCTACTTAGACTTCACTGTGGCCCCTAAGTACCCACACCCCATCGAAAAAGATGTGCATTTTCCCCAATGCACAAAATCAAAGCAAAATAGAGCATAAGGGGTCAAAAACAAACATACTAGGGCGCCTAAGCTCCAGGGTCCACCTTGGGTCACCTCCCAAGCAATGCCTTATTTATTGTCACAGCACGACATAGATAGCTTGCGTACTCATACTTCCTCAAGATCCCATGCTTCCACCGTCTTTATCTCTTCTACATTCCCAAGGTATGGCTCGACCCTTTAGCTATTTACTTTGAAAGTTCCTCCATTTTTTCTCCAATTCAATGGCCCCGCGATCGAAGATACGTGCTACTCGGAAGGGACCTAACCATCTGGATTTGAGCTTCCCAAGGAACAACTTTTGTCTTGAGTTGTAGAGAAGCACCAAGTCCCCTGGTGCAAACTACTAGTGTCTATGTGGCGGTCATGCTGCAGCTTTATTCTTTTTTTTTTGTACAAGGCTGAGCTCTCATATGCCTTTAACCGAAACTCATCAAGCTCATTGAGTTGGCTTAGCCTAGAGTTTGTTGCATCCGTCCAATCAAGATTCAACTTTTTCAATGTGCACATTGCTTTATGTTTAAGTTCTATTGGCAATTGACATGTTTTCCCAAAGACAAGGTGGTAGGGAGACATGTCTATAGGGGTCTTGAATGCTGTCCGGCATGCCCATAATGCGTCATCCAGCTTTCGCAACCAATCTTTCCAGTTTGCATTTATAGTCTTGGGTAGGATATGTTTAATTTCCCTATTGGACACCTCCACCTGCCGCTTGTCTGAGGATGATAAGGTGTCGCCACCCAATGTTTCACTCTATACTTTTCAATAAGAGCTTTACAAAGTCTATTGTGGAAGTGAGAGCCTCCATCATTGGTAATTGTCTGAGGGGTCCAAACCTTGAGAAGATGTTCTTTCTCAAAAATGCTGTGACACTTTTGCCCTCATTGTTAGGTAGAGCCACGATCTCCACCCACTTTAGTACATAATCTACAATAACTAGGATGTACTTGTTCCCGTGTGAGCTAACAAATGGTCCCATGAAATCTATCATCGCCCATACATCAAACAACTTAATCACCACAATGGAGTTTAGAGGGAGCTCATGCTTGCGAGAAATCCCACGTTCTGTTTGGCGGTCACAAGCTTCAACATAGTCATGGGCGTCTTGGTGGATGGTGGGCTAGTAATACCTATATTGTAAGATCTTGTGTGCTGTTCGAATTCCATTATGATACCCTTCCACCAAAGACTAGTGACATGCCTCAAGTATGCTCATCATTTCAACCTTAGGAATGCAACGACGAATAATCCCATTAGCACATACAAGGAACAAGTATGGGCCATCCCAAAAGAACTTCCTCACATCAGATATAAATTTCCAACGCTGATGTGTGTTCAGGTCAGATGTCACGATATCACTCACCAAGTAGTTTGCATAATCTGTAAACGAAGGTATCAGATCATGAGAAACACTCTCATATAAGAAAAAGAATCATTTGTCTCCAATCCATCATCAAATTTTATCATTGCCCCATCTTCTAATCTAGAGAGGTGATCTACAACCAGATTCTCTGTCCCTTTTCTATCAATGACGTTGAAGTTGAACTCTTGCAAGAGAAGCACCCATCTCATAAATCTTGGCTTTGCATCCTTCTTAGCCATTAGATATTTAAGTGCTAATTGGTCTGTATGCACCACTACTTTGGCCCCTAACAAATATGACCCGAACTTTTTGAATGTAAAGATTAATGCGAGTAAATCTTGCTCGGTTACAGTGTAATTCTTCTGGGTGGTATTTAGGGCTTTTTTGGCATAGTATATGGGATGTAATATCTTCTCCTTGCACTATCCAAATACTACACCTAGAGTGACCCCACTTGCATCACACATGATTTCATAGGGCTTGAACTAGTTTGGAGTTATGATGTTTGGCACTGAGATCAACCTTTTTGTCAACTCTTCAAAGGCTTTAAGGCACGCATCATCAAACACGAACTTAACATCTTTATCCAACAATTTGCATAATGGGTGTGAAAATTTAGAGAAGTCTTTTATGAATCTTTGGTAGAATCCTGCATGCCCCAAGAAACTCCTCACACCTTTTACTGAGATGGGTAGTGGAAGCTTCTCGACCACCTCCACTTTAGCTTTGTCGACCTCAATCCCTTTGCTAGATATTCTATGTCCTAACACAACACCCTCTTTCACCATGAAGTGACATTTTTCCCAATTTAGTAGCAGATGACTCTCCACACATCTTCGCAAAACAGCAAGTAGGTGTTTCAAGCATTCCTCAAATGAGTCTCCAGCAACACTTCCATGAAGACTTCAATAGTGTCTTCCACCATATCTAAGAAGATGGACATCATGCATCTTTGAAATGTTGCTGGGGAATTACACAACCCGAATGACATCCTCTTGAAAGTGAAGGTGCCATAGAGGCATGTAAAAGTCGTCTTCTCTTGATCCTTTGGGGCAATGGTGATTTGATTATAGCCTGGATACCCATCAAGAAAGTAGTACCACCACTTTCCAGCTACTCAATCCAGCATATGATCCATGAATGGCATAGAAAAGTGATCTTTTTTCTATTGAAGCATTGATCTTTCTGTAATCCAGGCATACTCTCCACCCTATGACTAGCCGCATCAATATCAACTCATTGTTGGCATTAGGCACCACTATGATACCTCCTTTCTTGGGGACATACTTTACTAGACTCACCTATCCACTATTGGTGATTAGGTAGATTACTCATGCATCCAACCATTTGATGATCTTTTTGCGAATGAATTATTGCATAGGCGGGTTGAGGTGCCTTTGGTGCTCAATGCTCGGCTTGTAGTCCTTGACCAACTTGATTTTATGTGTGCATACCTTGGGAGGGATACTAATGATTTCTGCAATCGTCTATCTGATGGCCTTCTTGAACTATTTGAGCACCATTACAAGGGAATCCTCTTGCTCATCATTCAAATCTGCAACTACTATCACCGGAAAAGTGTAGTTGGGTCCTAAAAAAGCATACCTCAGATGTGATGGAAGGGCCTTCAATTCTAACACCAGTAGGTCTTCTATGGAGGGCTTTATGGGTGGTGACTTCGGATTCTGCAAATCTAGCTCTAGCTTAGTTTGACACCTAGGACAATAAGACACCCCTAGGGCATTCACTAACTCCTTATAGTCTGGGATACCATCATTGTCAAAGTTCATCAGCACTGCCTCTAGTGTGTCAACACTCAATCTACTTCAAGTGGTACTTCTGGCTTAGCATCATCAATAGTCTCGATAACAGAAACCACTCTCCCGTTATTTTTTTCCTTGCTTGCTAACAAACATTGAACACGAACTCATCTTTCCCAAATCCAAACTTGAGTTGGCGGTTCTCCATATCCACCCACGTGCGTCCAGTGCCTAAGAATGGCCTTCCTTAGATAATGGGAACTACAAAATCAACTTCACAATCAAAGATCACAAAGTCTGTAGGGAATACAAATTTCTCTTTTTTTTACTAACACATCATATAGTATCCCAATAGGATTCTTCACCATGCCATCCACCATCAATAAATGCATGCTAGTTAGAGTAGGGGCTCCTAATCCAATCTTCTAGTGGACCACAAGGGGAATCAGATTTTTGCTGGCACCTAGATCACATAGTGCCCTTGCGAGCTCTACATAGCCAATGGTGCAGGGAATGGTGAAAGCACCTGGATTTTCACACTTCTATACTAAGGACCTCGTAGCAATAACACTGCAATGTTGAAGCTCTTGAGAGAGCTCCTGACTCACAGTGTGCTATTTAGTGACCAAGTCCTTCATTTACTTCGCATACCCTGACATCTTCTCCAATGCCTTGATGAGAGGGATGTTGATGGAGAGCTGTTTTAGCATGGAGAGCAAGTACTTGAACTTGCCTTCCTCCTCCCTCTTTTTGATTCTCTAAGGGAAGGGAGTGGGAGGCCTAAGGATGGGCTTAAACCTTTGTGGTGCATTAGTAGTTTCACTCACCCCATCCTTGCAACAATCATCTCCTTCATTTGCATCCTTTGCTGCAACCGTCTCCTCTCAAATATCTTCTACATCAATCGGCATGAGGGGATCAATAGTTCTTTTTCCACCTCGAGTAGTGACCGCTATACACTGCCCTTCATTTTTAGGATTTGCACTGTATTGCTAGGCAGTGTACCTCTATGACATTGATTAAGCTGAGTTGACACTTGACCAAACTGTTGTTTAAGCTGTTTGATAGCCATAAATTAAGACACTATTTATAGATTAATACTTGAAATATCTGATTTCATGCCCCTTAGAGTCTCATCCAGCATCTCAGCCTTCTTTAGCAGGCGATCAAACATCTCCTCGATTCTGGAATTCCATACATCTGTGTCGTAATTATATGGTGGCACACAAGGACCATTTCTAAAGCCTTCTCTGCGACCCTGATCTGCATCTGGACCACTATTCCCATCATAGTAACCTCCGCAGTTGTCTCTGTAAGCTCCCTCTCTACCAAAGTTCTGACCTTGATTTCCTTGACCTTGGCTCCAATAGTCGTGATTAGACCCTTCCACATTTGTTCGAAAACCCCCTATCTGATAAGCAACAAAACATGCGTCTTCTTCATAGTATGGCTCCTCGTATATGGGTGCATGTGAAGGTTGATGAACAATTGCATTCACTATCTCTTGGCTCTGCTTCATCATCACATACATACTTGTGCGAATTTGAGCAAGCTCACACATCATTTCCTTATTAATTCAGGCTTACTTTGGACCACACTGACATCACATAAACTCTTTGTGGAAGTTCTATTTCGCTGCCTCTATGCACGATTTGTTTTGACCACTCTTTCCATTCGCTCTACAATCCTACAAATGGCTAATCTAGAAACATACCCCCATGATATTTTTAGCATAGGCATGACTCTTCTCATCAAGGGCATAATAGAAGATCACCACCTATGCGTCATCAACTATCTTGTGGTCAGGGATGCTCCTCAGACATTTTGTAAACTGCTCCCAAGTAGTGCTTATCGAATCACCACGATATTGCTCGAAGTTGTTGATTTGGTCCTTCAACTTGAGCTTCTTCAATCTAGGGAAGTACCTCTCAAAAATGTCCTTCTGCAAGTCTGCCCAACTGGTGATTGAACTCTATGGGAGTTCAGATAGCCATAATGCAGCATTGCTCGTGAGTGATAATGGGAAGACACGAAATCTCGTTGCATCCATAGATGATTCTATGTTCCCATCACACTCTTGCAAACAAATGCCACATTGTGTAGGTGGATATAAGGATCCTTCGATGGTAAACCAACAAATAGCCCATGGTTCTGCAGCATTCTAAGTAACCCACTTGAGACTATGAACTTTGTGTCTGCCGGTAGTGGTGGAACCACAATAGCCACAGTCACCTCCATAACCATAGGGTTTAACCTGTATTCATTCCACTAGTAAGCATTGACATTGAAATCCTAAGGTTGTAGAATGTCCTCCGAAGGAGATAGGTTCTCAATCTCAACATCCTCATTATTATTCCTATTCAAAGCTGCATTGGCCGTGTTGTTGGCGTTGTCTTGGGCCATCCTTCTTAGCGATCTATAGATCTCTTGATCAAATGGAGTTAAGGGATTTCCTTGACTCTGAGTTTGGGGAATACACTACACCTATACCTTGAAAAAGAACAAAAACAACAAACAAAAGCAAAATAAGGGAACTAAGGATTAACACTCAAATTACTAATGAATTCACTTCAGGAAAAGAAGTTCATGACTCGTGGGCCTTCTATCTCCACGCGGCATTGTCTAAGTCTAGACATATTCTCCGGCAACGATGCAAAAATCTTGATGTCGCCCAAGGTACACCTCCTTTTTAGAGGATAAAACGGTCACTATCAAGATAAAAAACCTAAAAAGGTTAGGATTGATCACACAGGGAATATGTAGACTCAAGAAAATTCAACAATATGCAATCTGAGTAATTCACTGATTCAATTCCCCAAGGAGGAGGGGGGTTGCGATAATCAATGAGAAAGTAAAACTAGCTAACTATTACAAGAGAAAAATCAATAATGGAGAGCAACTAGGGTATTATATGCCCCATGATTCTCTAACTTACTTGTAAGGACCCAAATTGTTCGAGCAGCTTTACTAGATGTCTGGGTACCCTCCCAAGCGAAATTGCCAGGTATCTCTCCATGGAAGGCCCACACGGGCCATGTGAAGCCCCACAGACCGTGTGGCCTCCCGTGGAGGGATACTTAGTCTAGCTTACGGCAAGGGGAAAGGAGACGGGGGACATCAAACCAAGTGAGGGCACACGGCCACTCACATAGTCCATGTGATGTTTCACGAGCCGTGTGGCCCTCCGTGTGGCTTGCTATGTAGAATTTTTTTCTAAGTATGAAAGTACCATCTCGTAACTTTGTTATGCGGAAATTTCCTAAGCGCTATCACACGATCCATGCCACGACCCGTGTAGCCATCCGTGTGGTATCCCTTAGCCTCAAATAAATTCCAAGCGTTGGCACTACGAAATTATCTAAGTGATGGTTCATGGTCACTGTTCACGGTTCGTGTGACGACTCATGGACCATGTAGCAGTCTGTATGGACCTGATGGTTCCAATTTTCGCCCGTTTAATTAATGGCGATTATGTAATTTCAGTTTATTTTAATTTTCAATTATGACCTTTTACCTGTCCTAAACCTCTAATTCTGCTGATATCCCTCCTCTCTTAATTCATTCTCCCAAAACCTTCTACTCCTCATATGATCACCTCCCAAATACTCTCTACTCTCCCCTCTCAAGATTCAAGGCCAAGGTTTAATTGAAGCTCAAATTCAAGCTAATTCCTTCCCAAAATTCAGCTCTTCAATCAAGGTATGTTGGATTGATTCTTGGTCCCTATTAACCAAGAAGACTCAAAAACCCTTTCAATTGATTTCATGAATTTTTGTTTACTTAAAATGTGGGTTTTCAGTATTTAATTTTATTAAATCAAATTGATGTATGGGCTGTATACTATGATTTCAATTCACTTTGATCACTATTATGATGATTTACATTAAATTATGAAGTCGTGAACATGTATGTCCCCTTTAAAGTTGATTTATGCATGGGTGATCTCTATTATCATTTATATGTTGATTTAGTTATGCATTTCCTCAATTTCATTTTTATGGCTAATTTTAACTTGAATCTATGTTATCCATGCTATCCTCACATCATGCATTGCATTCATGAGCATTGGAATATGGAAATTATGAAGTGGGTTAAGCCCAATTACGTTTTATGAAATGATTTTGGTAAGGCATTGGTTATGAAAAGAATGTGATCACATACATGTCTTATGATTATGGCTCTTTGAGCATTTTAAGTGCTTGCACTATCTTGTATATGTGCATGAGCTATTCCCTTGCATGGGCATCATGATTATGATTTATGATTTAACATTTGAGCCTAAATGTCATTGAATGATTTTGAAATGAATTACGGATTTGAAATAAATACTGTAACTCTTGGAAGGACGTATATCTAAAAGTATTCATGTGGGATGTTTTCAACTTAGCACCGATGGATTGGGGGCGTTAGGTCTATCCCCAAGGGCCTTCTCCTTTTCCTTGAACTATGTGCCAATATAGGAATGAAAGCCAATACCGAAAAGACTGGGTCATAAGGAATGGTTATTCATTTATTTTGTTTATGATATGATATGATATGATTATGGAAAATCCTTCTGAAAAACGTGGTCATAAGGAAGGTGGCCATCCACTGGAAAGCATGGACGTAAGGTGTGATACAGATTACCTTTGGCATGTAATCTTCTCCTATCGATGGGAGATCTCTATAGGACTAATTCATGTAATAGCTCACATGAGTTTGATCTGTCGATTATAGTCCATCTCCACTATATATGAGCATTGTTGAATTTCATGCATCATAAATTTCGTGGAATCTTGTATATATTTCCATTGGATATATGATTCTTTCTATATTATGTGCCCTTGCCATCTAACATTGAAATGCAGATTTTGTAAGTCATATGCATTGCATGCCCGCATACTTAGTACATTCAAACGTACTAATGCATACTTTATGCCTACATGATTTTACCATGTTGGGGCCGAGCACTTCGACTATCAATCGTTTGATGAGTAGTCCAATCCAAAAGAGTATTTGTGGTAAATCCCATTATCCAAGGACGAGCCATCTTCCTTTAAATTTGCTATCTTTGAGTTCCTTTCTCATTTGAGGGTGAGCCAGGAGTATGTCCTGGCCCGTCGTTCCATCTTGATTAGAGGCACTCATTGGACAATATGTAGGCTCTTTTAAAAACCTTATGTTATGCGTGGTATCTGGCTTATGTATTTATTGGATTGATTTATGGGAAATTCGTATTTGGCTATATGCATATTTTGTTGTAGAAATGTGAAAGTCCCAGCCCCGTATTGCCCCATAGCGTGAGTCCTAGTCTCCCACCCCTTAGAACTATATGTTACTATTTGAATGTTCTTCTCGAACTGATGATGTGGATTTAGATACTTGAGGCTTGTTTGGGGACTCTCTGGTTTCCAATCGTTGTGTCACATCTAGGCCGTAGTCCCGGGTCATGACAAAAGATGGTATCAGAGCCCTAGGTTTATAAATGGTCCTCGGAGTCCAACATGCCGCGTTAAGTAGAGTCCTATTCATGGGTGTGAAGTGCACCATGCCTATGAGTGGGAGGCTACGAAGGCATTCTAGGAATTGCCTCACTTCTTCATGATCTATGTCCTGCTATGGCTAGTATACTTGGTTCCCTTTTCTTGACGGTGTCATTGCTCCATTTCAGAAGTTGCTTCAAGGAAGACCCCTCCCACCAAGGCCGGCTCCGGCTAATGAGGAAAGGCTCCTCAAGAGCCTATGGATGAACCCATCTCAAACGGTGAGTTCCATACAACCTTTACCATGCTTACCCAGGTGGTAACTTCTCAAACAAGGTAGGATAACCTACCACGGGATCCTACATCTGCTTTTAGGGTGAGGGATTTCACCAAATGAATCCTATGAAGTTCTATGGGTCAAAGGCTGATGAGGATGCTCAGTAGTTCATTTATGAGCTTAGCAAGATACTAAACATCATGGGTGTCACTTCTGAAGAGAAGACGGAATTGGCTACCTACCAAATGAAAGATGTGGCTCAGGTGTGGTATACTCAATGGTCTCTGGAGAGGGTTTGTGGTGGTGATGTTAATTAGAAAGAGTTCACATTTGCGTTCCTTGATCGCTTCTTTCCCCTTGAGCTTAGGGAAGCCAAGATGACTGAGTTTATCAACCTCAAGCAAGGTATGAGTGTGAGGGACTATGTCCTAAAATTCACAAAGATTTCTAAGTATGCTTCGTTGCTTGTGGCCGACCCCCTTACAAGGATGCACAAGTTTGTTTTGAGTATCTCTGATTTGCTTGTAAAGGAATGCCGTACCACTCTGCTCATACGGGATATGGATATTGCAAGACTCATGGTTATGCAGAATAGATTGAAGGGGAGAAACTCAAGGAGAGAAGGGTTCACAATCCCAAGAGGACCTATTTTGATGGTGGATTCTCTGGTTCTCGGGGTGGTGGTTTCGGTCGCTTCCTATAGGGCCAAGGTTCTGGTACTCGAGTCGCTAATGCTCGGGCACTTCCTCCCAGGGCACCGGTTGGTGGTGGTCAGGGGTATCCGTTGTGTGACAAGTGCAGAAGGCCCCATACAGGATTGTGTTGGAGGGAATTGGGTGTTTGCTACGGGTGTGGTAATAAATATCACAAGGTTGCTGACCGTCCTAAGAATGCTCTTAAGGGTCAGGGTCAGGTGGCCTAAGGTGGGCAAGGTCAACAAAGAGTTCCCCAAGGTGTTTCCCCAAAGAACAATCGGTTATATGCACTCCATGCCCGCCAAGATATAGAGGAAGCTCTAGATGTCTTGACGGGTATGTTAAAAGTCTTTGATTTTGATGCTTATATTTTGCTTGACCGGGGTGCAAATTTTTCTTCTAAGACTCCTCTATTCGCTGTTAAATTTGGTTTGAGTCCCATGGTTTTGAGGGACCCTTTCTCGGTTTATACTCTCATGGGTGAATCTATTGTTGCACATAGAGTCTATCATGGTTGGCCTATTTCTGTGTTGCACAAAGTTTTCCCATGTGATCTGGTGGAACTTGACATGTTCGACTTTGAAGTGATTCTTGGGATGGATTGGTTGCATGCATCATATGCCTCTATAGATTGTAGAACCCAGAAGGTCAATTTCTAACCTCCCAATAGGCCAGTTCTTGAATGGAAGGGTGGTGACTCCTTTGTTAAAGGTTGGTTTAATTACTACCTTAAGGCGCGGATAATGATTTCTAAGGGGTGCATTTATCATATTGTGAGAGTAGAGGATATGGAGTCTGAAGTGCCTACTATTGAGTCAGTCCTTGTGGTGAGTGAGTTTTCAGATGTGTTCCCCGAAGACTTGCCCGGTATCCCTCTTGAAAGGGAGGAAGACTTCGGCATAAATCTTCTTCCGGGTACTTAGCCTATGTCTATTCCTCCTTATTGTATGGCACCGGCAGAGTTGAAAGAGTTAAAAGAACAATTAAAAGATTTGTTAGAGAAGGGATTCATTCGGGCCAGTATATCGCTGTGGGGTGCTCTAGTGTTGTTTATAAGAAAGAAGGACGAATCTCTTCGGATGTGTATTGATTATATAGAAAACTAAATAAGGTGACTTTTACCCATTGCCCAGGATTGATGACTTGTTCAACCAGCTTCAAGGGGCTACTCATTTCTCAAGGATTGATCTTCGATCTGAGTATCATCAGGTGAAGGTTAGGGAGTATGACATTCCCAAAACAGCCTTTCGAACAAGGTATGGACACTTTGAGTTTGTGGTGATGTCATTTTTCCTAACCAATGCTTTGGCAGTGTTGATGGACCTAATGAATTGGGTGATTAAGCCATTCTTTGACAGTTTTGTGGTGGTCTTCATTGACAACATTCTCATCTACTCCCGAAGTGAGCAAGAGCACGGGGAGCACTTGAGGGTGGTCCTCCAAAGTTTGAGAGAGAAGAACTTAAATGCCAACTTTAGTAAATGTGAATTTTAGTTGGGCGAAGTGGCTTTCCTTGGTCATGTGGTGTCCGGTGATGGTATCAAGGTGGACCCGAAGAAGATTGAGGCAGTGAAGGATTGGCTCAGACCGTTGACTCCTTCAGATATTGGAAGTTTTCTTGGGTTGGCTGGGTATTATAATAGAAGGTTTGTAGAGGGGTTCTCATTTATTCCATTCCTATTGACTAAGTTGACCTAAAAGAAGGCTAAGTTTGTGTGGTCGGACAAATGCAAGCGCAATTTCCAGACTTTAAAGGATTGGCTTACATCAGCTCCCGTCTTAACTTTAACGAATGACTTGGAGGGATTCGTGGTGTATTGTGATTACTCACAAATTGGGTTGGGTTGTGTTCTTATGCAACATGGTAAGGTAATAGCATATGCATCCAGGCAGTTGAAGGTGCATGAACGTAATTACCCAACGCACGACCTTGAGTTGGCGGTGGTAGTGTTCACCTTGAAGATTTGGAGATATTATTTGTATGGGGTTCAAGTTGATGTGTTAACCAATCACAAGAGTTTGCAATATGTGTTCACTCAAAGGGATTTCAATTTAAGGCAAAGGAGGTGGTTGGAACTCCAAAAGGATTACGACATGAGTGTTCTATATCATTCCGGCAAGGCCAATGTACTGGCCGATGCTCCCAGTAGACTATATATAGGGTATGTGGCCCATGTGGGGGAGTAAAGAAAGGAGTTAGCAAGGGATGTTCACCTGTTTGCTAGGTTGGGTGTCAGGTTGACTAATTCAAGCTATGGTGGTATCCGTGTTTAAAGTGGGGTAGAATCTTCTGAGGTGATTGATGTAAAAGCCAAGCAATATTTAGACCCATTGTTACTGGAATTGAAGAAGTTGGTTGCCAGAAAAGAGATCGAAATGTTATCCCAAGGGGGAGATGGTGTGCTCCGGTACTAAGACTGGCTTTTTGTCCTAGACGTGGATGACCTTAGAAGGGTGATTATTAGTGATGCTCACAACTCTCATTATTCTATTCAACCGGGGTCTGCCAAAATGTATCGAGATTTGAAAGAAGTGTATTGGTGGCATGGTATGAAGAAGGACATGGCTAAGTTCATATCTGAATGCCCGAGTTGTCAACAAGTGAAGGTAAAGCACCAAAGGCCCGATGATGTGGCCAAAAACATTGAGATTCCCACATGGAAATGGGTAGATGTAAACATGGATTTTGTGATTGGTCTATTCTACGGGCCATAGGAAAGGGGTTTTGTCTGATGATATTTTGGACCCTTATAAACTTTCTTTTGATCCACAACATACGGCAGAACTTACGACTCATAAGTCCATCTACGGGCCATCTGGTAGTTCGTATACTCCACTTTAGAAATCAATATTTTCACCATGTTTGGCAATATTCCACGAGCCCAAGATATGGACCATGGTGAAACTTACAACCTATAGTCTCTTCCATAAAACCCACTAGTACTTAGAAAATTTCATGTTTTCATTTCTTAGGCACTTTTACACCCTCTAACATGTGGGGCCTTACATCAGCTTAGGCAAAGGGTTTATTGATATGTTGTCAAAATCCTGCACTTCTGATTCTTAAAACTTGGAATTTTATGTGTTCTCAATGCAATGTTAGTAGATTTGATGTGTTTTTATGTTTGTATTGAAGGATTATAGGGTTGGCATAGTTTTTGGGCTAAGTATGCAAAATTTGCGGAAGTAGAGGGTTCACAAGACCTTATATCGGCCGTAGAGACTTCTCCAGGCCAAAGATATGGGTTCGTATATAATTTCAATGAAGGGTAATTTTCTAAAGTTAAGTCTACGAACATGTAGATGAGCCATAGAAGATTTTATTAGTCGTAGACTTGGTGTTGTACCTTGAGGATCAGAATGTGGGGAGTTGCTGAAAAGTCATCAGACAAAACCCCCTAAAGGTCGTAAAACATTATACAGGTTGTCGGACGATGTCGTAAAATTCAGCCCCTGATTTGAAGAAGCAATCCACAAAAGCCAGATTGCAGGCCGTAAAACATTATATGGCCCATAGAAGCTACCGTAGATTCTGCCAACCCCGTTCTCCTAATCCATTTTGGTTTTGTATTTAAAAGACTATAATAGGTTTTTTTAGGTTATTTTTCATGAGGAATATGACAGAACAGTAGAGAACAATAATGAGCTTGAGAGAAACACTTGTAAAACTTTATTTTGTCTTTTATTTTCAATCTTGTGATTCTTGGTGAAGAGTTTTGATTCCTTATGCTAAATTTTGTGCAAGTGATCAATTATGTTATTCAAATTCATAAGTCTTCCATCTACACTGATTATGAGTAGCTCAATCCACAATTAGGGTTATGGAAACCATGAAGAACTAACAAGGTAAAATTAGATAATTCGTAAATCTTGAAAAGTGTGCATGCATTTATGAATTAATTCTATTTCGTTTGAATTCTTTTAATGGTGGCCAACGTTAGAACTTTCCTAGTGTTACTAACTTGATCAATGTAGTAATGAATAGGAAAAAATATTAATTAATAGGATTCAATTGATGTTTCTCGTCTAATCAATCGAACTGGGTGAAGGGAAGGTTTTACTAGAACAATAGGTAAGGGTTAGTAATGTCACACTGTGGGGATCGACCAAATCACGTAGTGAAATTTGCCTCTCGCCTGGGTCAAATGGTTTGGTGAACTTAGCGTACCATTCCACATGCTATACAGTGGAAAAGAATTCGATTATCTAGTAATACTGAGCTAGGAAATCATGGGGAACACAATAGCTTGGTTACTATTCATATTGATTTAAGATTAGTCTTAGTTTAGAGTTACTTTTCATAGGTTTTAAAAACCCATCCCCCCCCCCCCCCCCCCCCCCCCCGTTTGGGGAGATAAGCAGGTTACTCAACCAGAATATTCTTGAATTCTTCTATATCTGCCATATTTCCTGTGGGATGGACTCTAACGTCGGTTAGGTTATTTATCTTGATAATGACCGCTTTAGCCTAAAAAAGAAGGTGTGTCTTGGGTGACATCAAGATTTTAGCGTCGTTGCTGGGGAATACAACTAGACTTGTTTAACTCAAGTAATTTGGGAGTTAATCCTTATTTCACTCATTTTACTTTTTTGGTTGTTTTAGTTCAATTTCAGGGTACAAGTGTAGTGTATTCCCAATATGCAAAGTTGATGTATTCCCTTGATTCGTTTGACCTAGAGATCCACAGAATACTAAGAAGGATGACCCAATATAATGCAAACAATGCGGTGAATGAAGCCCTGAACCGAAATTAGAATGAGAATGTGAATAATGACAATTCAGTTCCTCTTGAGGACATTGATCCATAGCAACCAGACTTCAATGTTGAAGCTTATCAATGGAACCAATATTAGCTTAACCCTACGGTTATGGATGTTTCTGGAGCCATTGTGTTACCGCTACTATCTGATGACACAAAGTTTGTGGTTTTGAGTGAGTTGCTTCAGATGCTACAAAATCATGGGTTGTTCGCGGGCCTACCATCAAAGGACCTGCATAGTCATCTGCACAACATTGTGTTTGTCTATAAGAGTGTAATGGGATCTATCCATGGATGCTTTGGAACTTTGTGTTTTCCCATTATCTCTAGCAGGCATTGTAGCACTATAGCTATATGAGCTTCTGCAGATTTTGATCACCAGTTAAGCTGAGTTAGAGAAGGCCTTTTTGAAGAGATACTTTCTACGATCGAAAATGCTCAAGTTGAAAGATCAAATCAACAAATTTGAGCAACTTCCTGGTGATTCGATCATATTACATGGGAGTGATTCACAAAGTACTTGAGGAGTATCCCTGACCACAAAATTGTCAATGATGCCTTCGTGGATATCTTCTACCATACCTTGTATAAGAATAGCCAAGCATGTGTTGATACCATTATGGGGGCATGTTTATATAACAACCATTTGCAAGGATTGCGGAGAAGCTGAAAAAGGTGGTCAAGACGAATCGTGCATGGGAACAAAGAAAAAGGTCAACTACCAAAAGTTTGTGCGTTGTCAGTATTGGTTTGGAGCAAGCTAAAATAAATGAGGAGATAGTCAGCAGCTTGCCCAGATCCGTACCGATATGGAGGTGATAAAGAAGAAGAATTAGGAATGAGTTAATGCAGTTGTTCATTACCTACGTGAGCACCCATATATGAGTATCTCATTGTTGATCAGACTAGGGGTTTCCAAACCAGCGCCCAAGGGTCCAATCAGGACTATTGGCACCAAGGTCAAGGAAACCAAGGTTGGAATTATAACTGAGATGGTGCATTCAGAGACAATCGTGGAGGTTACTACAACAGGAATAGAGGTCATGACAGAGATGCAGAGTGGGGTCCCATAGATGTCTACAAAAATGGTCTTTATGTGCCACTACACAATCGTGATATTAGTGCTAGTAGTTCAAGAGTTGAGGAGATGTTTGACCATCTGTTAAAGAGAGCTGGGACACAGGATGAGACCTTGCGGGGGATGAAATCTGACATCTCCAACATAAATCAAAAAATTGACTCTCATTATGTTGCTATCAAATAACTAGAGCAATAGTTTGGTCATGTGTCAACTCAACTCAACCAGCGTCATAGAGGTACACTGGCTAGCAACACAGTTCAGAACCCAAAGAATGAGGGGCAGTTCATGGCAATTACTACTCATAGTGGCAAGAGTACCATTGATCCTCCCATGCCACTAGATGATGATGATGTTTGAGAGGAGATAGTTGAGGTTGAGGAAGCTGATATGGAGATGATTATGTCAAGGATGGGGCGAGTGAGGCTGCAGAGGCAGCACAGAATCTGAAGCCCATTCCTAGACCTCTCCCCCCCTTCCCTCAAAAAATAAGAAAGAAAGAGGGGGAAGGAACGTTCAAGCATTTTCTCTCCACGCTGAAACAACTCTCTATCAACATCTCTCTCATTGAGGCATTAGAGAAGATAACATGGTATACAAAGTTTATAAAGGACTTCATTACAAAGAAGCAAACTAAATCAGGAGCTCTCTCAAGAGCTTCAACATTGCAGTGCAATTACTACAAGGTCCTTGGTACAAAAGCAAGAAGATCCCGGCTCTTTTACCATGCCCTGCACTATGGGAGATATAGAGTTCGCAAGGACATTGTGTGATCGTGATGCTTGCAATCTAATGCCCCTTGCAGTCTTCAAGAAGCTAGGTCTGGGAGCCCCAATTCGACGAACATGTGGGTGTTAATGGCTGATCGCATGGTAAAGAAGCCTGTGAAGATACTTTACGACGTACTTGTCAAAGTTGAGAAATTCATATTCCCCACGGAATTTGTGATCCTAGATTGCAAAATTGACTTTAAAGTCCCAATCATCTTGGTAAGGCCCTTCCCAGCCACTAGTCAAGCACTAATGGATTTGGAAGCTGGCCAACTCAGGTTCAGATTGAATGACGAAGAAGCTATCTTTGATATCTGTCAGTCAATGAAGAGGCCAGGTGACTTAAAAAAGGATATTCGGGCACTTGGTGAAGTTTGAGTAGCCAAGTTGATCAAGTCATACCGTGACAATAAATTAGGCGCTGTTTGATAGGCAACCCAAGTTAGAGACTGGTGCTTAGGCTCCCTGGTATGTTCTTTTTAACCTCTATGCTTTATTTTGCAGTTTTGGTGTGCAACGAGGACAACACACCTCTTTTTGGATGCGGTGTGGTTAGTTATAGGCCTGAGTGAATTCTGAGTATCCTTAGCCTATAACTATCCCAAATGTTGAATCCTAAGGTTTTTTTGCATGTATATTTGTTCCCCATGAATATTTAGATTATGTTGATCCAACATGTTTAGGATGTGTACATAGTATTGATAGCATATAGTACCAATATCTATGTCATATATGTGTTTTTGTGCTTTTTTGAGAAAAAATGATGCCCGCCAAAATTTTGTTAGTTAGTCTAGGTAGCAACCATGCATGTTTGATTGATGGCAGTGCTTGTGCTGATAAGTGAGGAAAAAATTGAGATGAAAAGAATGATTTGAAAGTCTGGGTTGATAGTGTAATCAGTGCCATGTGAGTGTGAGCTTGCTTTGTTAAATTTATATATCACGCTGCAATTCAAAACTTGCCTTGTTACTCTAACTTTGAATCTAAGTTAGTTGGTTAGGAAAGGAACTTAGGCAATTATTTATAATAGTCCACTTAGCCTAAATGTCTAACCAAATGTGTGAAATATCCCTTAATTCTAATATTGGAGCCTTACATGTACCTTTTGTTTGTAAAGACGTAATTTACCTAGCCTTATTACATGTAAAATCCTGAAATTAGACCTGGTCTTTCCTTAAAGATTGTGCACCTTGACTAAGGCTTATGTTGAGAGTGATTACCAAAAGTGGCCCTGGTTCATAGGTTAGATAATGTGCACCTCGACTAAGGCCAAAAGCCTAAGTTGTGGGTGGCGGGTGTAAGAGTAAACAAAATAAGTGGGAGAACTAGTGATACATGGAGAAGGAGATAAAAATGTGTGTTGGGTGCAAGGAAACTGAGGGAAAAATAAAAATCATATGAAAATAAAAGGCAAAAAGCTAAAAAATGAGAAAAAAGCACCTAGAAAAGCTTGAAATACGAGAAAGGGAGAATGAGATGAAAAATAACAGTGTTGGTAGGGTAGAAGTGTAAGAAAACGCAGTGTTAAAGAGTGCCTTTAGGTACTATGTTCCCAAAACATCTTACCAAAGCCCCCTAAGCCTACGTTAAAAGCGAGTAAATCCTAAAGTGATTCTTGTCCAAGTAGTCAAAGGAAGGCATGAGTATAGGGGCAAGCATATGGTATTGAGCATAGTATTTAAATGTCTCTTGTGAGAGTGAGTGATTTTTCACAGTCCCAAGCATTGAATCTGAAAATATCATTATGCGAGAGATATGGGACTTCTTCATATAAGGACACTTGCATTACACTGTTCACATTAGACTTACTCGGTGATCTATAATAGTTTGTTGAATATCTATCTAAGGTATTTTTAAAGTGGTGTGGGTGTCTGTGCTTGAGTTTGATCTTATGTATGCCATTAGATTGAGGTCTATTTGTCACTGTGCTACTTATGCAGATTGAGCCTGTTGCTTGAGGACAAGCAACAATTTTAAGTTGAGGGTGTTGACGTGCAGTCAAAATACAACACTTTAGATGCTTAAAACTTGGGATTTTGTGTGTTCTCATTGCGATGTTAGTAGATTTGATATGTATTTATGTTTGTTTTGAAGGATTATAGGGTTGGCATAATTTTTGGGCTAGGTATGTAGAATTAGCTGAAGTAGAGGGTTCACGAGACCTTTTATGGGCCATAGAGACTTCTACAGGCCATAGATATGGTTTCGTATACAATTTCAGTGAAGGGTGATTTCTTAAGTTAAGTCTACGTACATGCAGACGAGCTATAGAAGATTTTATGAGCCGTAGACTTTGTATCGTACCCTGAGGATCAGAAAGTGGGGAGTTGCTAAATAATCATCAAATGAAACCCCCTACAGGCTATAGAACTTTATACAGGCCATAAAAGGGCGTCGTAAAAGTCAACTCCAGATTTGAAGAACCAATCCACGAAAGCCCGATTATGGACTGTAAAGTATTATACGCCCCGTAGAAGCTACCATAGAGTCTGTCGACCCAATTCTCCTACTCCATTTTTTTTTGAAGACTATAAATCAATTTTTTAGGTTATTTTTCACGAGAAATGTGACAGAAAAGTAGAGAACAATAAGGATCTTGAGAGAAACACTTGTAAGACTTTATTTTGTCTTTTAATTTCAATGTTATGATTCTTGGTTAAGAGTTTGGATTCCTTGTGCTTAATTCTCTTGTGTAAGTGCTCAATTATGTTATCAAAATTCATAAGTCTTGTATATACACTAATCTTAAGTAGCTAAGTCCACAAATAGGGTTGTGAGAACCATGAAAAACTAACAAGGTAAAATCGGATAATTCGTAATTCTTGAAAAGTATGCATGCATGTATTAATCAATTCTCTTCGGTTGGAATGTTTTTAATGGTGGCTAACGTTAGACTCGCCTAGTGTTATTGACTTGATCAAGGTAGTAATGAATAGGAAAATAGAATAATTAATAGGATTCGATTGACGTTTCTCATCTAATCAATCGAACTAGGCCAAGGGGAGTTTGTACTGGAATAATAGGTAAGGGTTAGTAATGTCACACTGCGGGGATCAACCAAATCACAAAGTGAAATTTACCTCTCGCTTTGGCCAAAGGGTTTGGGGAACTCAACTTACAATTATGCATGCTACACAGTGGAAAAAAGGAATTTGATTATCTGGTAATACTGAATTAGGAAATCATGGGGAACATAATACCCTAGTTACTCTTCATACTGATTTAACACTTGTCTTAGTTTAGAATTACTTTTCGTACTTTTTACAAAGCCCCCCTCCTTTTGGGGAGATAAGCAGGTTAATCAACCCAAATTATCTTGAATTCTTCTAAAACTACCATATTCCCTGTGGGATCGACTCTAAACTCGGTTAGGTTAGATATCTAGACAACAATCGCTTTAGCCTCAAAAAGGAGGTGAAGCTCCAACATTATTTATAAAGGTGGTACAGTATCTCAACCTTGCTACCGCAACATAGTCAAGGGGTGGTACATATGCCATAAGATATGAGTGCATGACAATGCCACAATTTAAATATATGTAATAGCAATACAAATGATAATAGTCATGTATAATAGCTACAACATCAATAAGACGATGCTAGGTGCATCAATTAGTATCATTATGCCATCGGAACATCAATAAAGCCATGCTTGGTGCATCAACTAGTACCACAACGCCATGACAACATCAATAATCAGAAAGCCAATGAAATCAGACTCCTCAAGTCCAAACAAAATGCTCATATATTTTGATTGTATCACAATTATCATCAATTTTCCAAAAAATACTCCAAATGGTATCACAAGTCTCATATTATTACAATGATATCCAAAATATCTCAATTCTCAAGATGTCATCTCAATATATCAATAGAATCACCACTTACTCAAATTTTGGCATAACTCATATCATATTTCTATCACAAGTCTACCATATCAATTCAATTACTTATGATTCACTCTAACTCTTAAAATTATTACATGAACATATCCAATAACTCAAATCCAGTCCCAAAAAGGTTAGCCAAATCTACCTCCATGCCGAAATCGCACTCGGACAAGCTTTTACACAAATCAAGCCTCCAAGTGATCATTGAATCGAGCACTCGCTAACCGAAAATAGATATTACGCATTAAGAGTAAATTTTGATACCCATATCGGCACAAATTAGGCTTAGGGGCAAAATGGTCAAAATTAAGGCTAAAACCAAAGTTCCCGAATTTGGAAATCAACTTGAAATTATGAATCGACGCAAGAGAAAAGAGTTTGTTGGTGAAAATCCCATGAAAATCAAGTTCAAATCGATGGAGAAATCATCAATTAAAGTTTTCAAATCATAGTCCCAATTTTTGACATTCAAAATCATGGAATTCAAGATAAAAGTCATGAAAAACAATTAAAATGATAGTAGAAATACTTACCCAAAAGAATTCCACAAATATCTTCGTCAAAAATCGCCTCAAAAGCTTGAAACAATTGAAAATGGAGTAAAAATGGTGTTTCTCAAATTTAAGAACTACTCAGGCAAACATATACTCCGCGAATGCGGATGGGGTTCCACGAACGTAGAGAGAAATAGACCATATGCCTCTACGAACACAGAGGTTTTATTCGGGAACACGGAGAAGTTGGAGGGTCCACCAGCTAGTACACCACGAGCGCAGTGATTTTCTCATGAACACGAAGAAGAGGCTAACTATACCTCTGCGAACGCAGAGATTTTTCCCCCAAATGAGAAGAAGGAACTCGATTGTAGCAGAAAATAGATTTAGCAGCAAAATCCAACTAATATCAAAAATCGATATGGACCCTCGGGATTTATCCGAAACAAAAGTTTCACAAATCAGACATGTATCTATACCAGAAATGGCGATCCGAACTCAATGGAATAATAAGAATTAGACTTCAAGAACTCCTCGACACAATTATCAACGCAACTCAATGAAACTACTTTAAAACTCATATACCAAAACTGCCCTAGATAATTCAAAGAATCTTGACAAGACCATTTTTAGGCGTTAGTTTCACCATTCGGAACTTTTGAAACTGTTAGAATTTTGATCTGAGTTTCTGAACTCTGAATGTTGACCAAACTTAAACTTTTGCTCCAGAAATAACAAAAAAATGCAACTTTGGGGCCAAAAATTTCAATCTAACTCCAAATTCAGTTTTGTAACTTCATCTAAACTAGATTTGACATTTGTAGCTAATGAAATTGACAGATTTTTTATCCGACACTCGAAATTCATAATGACACAAAAACTTACTTTTTCATCAACTTAAGCTTCCGAAAATGCCGAACTTTATATTTCCAATTTTTAAAACTCAGAATTTCAGTTTCAACAATACAAATAGTTCAAGATAGGTCCAAAGCAACATACGAAAGGGCAAAATAGTAATTTTTATAGATAAGCTCAAAAATGACCTACAAGGTCATTCCATTATTCACCACTAAAAATAATGTCCATCCTTGAACATAAAGGAAAAGGAAGTACCTGAAGCCTAAAAAAGGTTGGGATATCTGGCATGCATGTCAAACTCCAACTCCAAAGTAGACTAATCAACTAAATGATGTCACCGTTGAACCTTCACTGGAGGTGTATCCTTGGACCTTAACCTCCGAACTGCCTATTCAATATAGCTACCAGCTTCTCCTTATAAATAAGTCTGAACCCAACTCAACTGAATCATAAGTGATCACATGGGACTCATGTAGAATGTATCGGCGGAGCATGGATGTATGGAATACAGGATGAACTGCTGATAATCGAGGTGGCAATGCCAACTCATAGTTAACCTTACCTACTTTCTTTAGAATCTCAAATGTGTCAATATATCTAGAACTAAGCTTGCTCTTTTTCACAAATCTCATCACACCCTTTATGGGCAATACCTCAGCCAAACATTGTCCCAAACAAATAACTCAAGAAGCCTAATCCTCTGATCAGCCTAACTCTTCTGGCAGCTCTAAGCTATCATTAATCGATTCAAACAAAGGTCCATGGAATCTTGGAGCAAATTGACACCCAACCCTTAGCTAACCCTGAATCGAACCATCCGATCAATGATCTACACCTCTAGCTATAGAAAGCCTCAAACAATGCCATGTAAATGCTAGAGTGATAACTATTAATATATGCGAACTCCACCAATGGTAAGTACTGGTCCCAATTGGCTCCAAAATCCATCACACAAGCCCGAAGCATTTCCTCCAACACCTGAATGGTGTGCTTGAACTAACCGTTAGTGTGAGGGTGAAAAGGGGAACTTAAATCCAATTGGATATATAAACCACATTGTAGAGCCTTCTAGAAATAGGAAGTGAACACCGATCCTCTATCTGAGACTATAGGCATCGGCACTCCATGCAATCTGACAATATCCTAGATATACAACCTAGCCAACTGCTCCGCACTATAGCTAGTCTTCACCAGTAGAAAGTGATCTGACATTATTGAACGTTTAACGACTACCCAAACTAAATCGAACTTGCCTAAGGCCATAGGTAGACCTGTAACCAAATCAATAGACACTCGATCCTATTTCCACTTAGGAATGGGCATCCTCTGCATCGATCAACCGAGCCATTGGTGCTCATATTTGACTTATTCGCAATTCAAACACTTTGCAACAAATCCAGTTATATCCCTTCTCATCCTGAACACCAATAATATTGTTTTAGATCATGGTATATTTTTTCCACACCCGGATGGATAAAATATCTAGCACAATGAGCCTCCTCTAATATCAATTTACTACCTTAGGACCCACAGACTCTACCATTTATCCTCAAAACACTCTCGGAATCCATAATAGCCTCCTTGACCTCACCCCTCAACATTTTGTCCTGAATCAAACATAATCTAACATCCTCAAACTAGTGAGCACATATCTAATCAAGCAATGAAGATCTAGCCATACCAAATGCCAAAATACTCTGAGGAGAAGAAATATCCAACCGAACCAGTTGTCTAGCAAGTGACTGAACCTCTAAAGCCAAGGGTCTTTCATTAGCCCTCAAGAATACAAAATCCCCATACTAGTATCCTTCTAGCTCAAATCACAAGCCACTACATTCGCCTAGCCCAAGTTATATATAGAGTAGAGATGTTAGAGTCTATAAGCAACTCTAATCACCTACGCTGTCTTATGTTCAGATTAGGTTGAGAAAAGATGTATTTAACACTTTAGTGACTGGTAAGGATCTCACAATGCACCCTATAAAGATAATGTCAGCCACAACTTCAACACAAACACCACCGCAACCAGCTCTAAATCATTGGTAGGGTAGTTTTTCTCATGCACCTTCAACTGTCTAGAGGCATATGCTATTACCTTCCCCTTTTGCATCAATACACCACCTAAACCCACTCAAGAAGCATCACAATACACCACAAATGGCACTCACTCCGTGGGCAAAGAATGAATAAGTGTTGAAGTCAATAAATCCTTGAGCTTTTGAAAGCTCACCTCACATTCCTCCGACCACTAAAATGTCACATCCTTCTGAGTAAGTCTGGGCTGCTATAGAAGAGAATCCTTAATCAAATTGTTTATAACAACCCCAAACCAATGAAACTCCAAATCTCAACAGAGAAGTCGGCTTATCCCACTGATGAATAGCTGCTACCTTGGCCGAATCTACCATAGTACCATCCTTTGTCACCATATGCCCAAGGAAAGCCATGGACTCGAGCCAAAACTCACACTTGAGAACTTTGCATACCACTTCTCTTTTCTTAATCTCTAAAGTATAGTTCTCAAGTGTTGAACATGGTCGGACTCACTCTTGGAATAAACCAAGATTTCATCTATAAACACGATCACAAACATATCCCAGTAGGGTTTGAACACTCCATTCATCAACTCCATAAAAGTAGTAGGGGAATCAGTCAGCTTAAATGACTAAACCACAAACTCATAATGACAATAACGGGTCTTGAAAGCTATCTTTGGGATATCAGACTCTCGAACTCTCAACTGATGATAATTGGACCTCAAATCAATCTTGGAGAATATCGAGGCACCCTGCAACTGGTCCAAAGATCATCAATGCGAGGCAAAGAATACTTGTTCTTGTTGTTCACTTTGTTCAGCTGATGATAGGAAATACACATACGTATAGTGCCATCCTTCTTCTTCACGAACAAATTAGGATCAACCCAGGGAGATACGTTCGGACGGGTGAACCCTTGCATAAAAAAATCCTTGAATTGGTCCTTCAACTCAACCAAAGCCATCTAATAAAGGGCAATAGAAATGGGCTTAGTGACCGGCTCTACATCAATAGCAAAGTTGATATCGCAATCTGAAAGGCAGCACAACTTAGACCTAGGGTCTAGCCGTGACACGACGAATGTGACACTCGAAGGCATTCCATTCTAGCCTCGTGCTCATATCATAAACATTCATAAGGTAAAAAAGCAATATAAGAGAATAATTAAGCAGAGGTTTATCAAAATAATAGTCATAGTTCCCTTAGGGGAACATACATTAATTCATTATGTCTAATTCATGCTTAGACATCATAGATCTTAGTGGAGAGAAGCACATAGGTTACCCTTAATATGTACATCAAAAGAAAATAATAAAGTCCCAACGTAAAGGAAAAACATCACAAGGGCTAGTTCCTGAAGCATGGGAACTCACCAACAAGCCTTTTACTTAGAATCTGAATTCTAGCCTCAAAATGGAATGGTCGCCTCATTGTTCTTCCTTACATAATTAGATCATGTAGGTAAAGAAGTACACGTTAGCACATGGAATATATTACATATGTAGGTATGCAATGAATCAAAGGACATTACAATAATATCAATATGCATAATCATAAACAATAGGATAAGGACACAATATGTATGAGCATACAAGTTCAAAATCATGAGGAGAGACATCATCAATTTCATTCATAACCTTAATATACAATAGTGCCATAACCAATATATAAGATCTTGAGGACTATTACATGTAATCATGATTTCACTCTACATCAAGATAAGAAGAGTCTACTTTGCCAAGGTAAACCTGACCCTATAGGCTTTATCTCAGTACGGTGAGACCCATCATTTGACCCTATCCTCTAGGCTCTATCCTAGCATAGTGAGTGTCCATCATTAAGCTAATTGGATCCAATAGCATACCTTTAAGGCATAAAATTAAACATCATTCCTATGGTGAAACATAGTTATGAGACTTGAGGATTTATGTAAGGACCCTTAGAGATAGTCCCCCTCACACAAGTCCACTTGGTGCTAATTTATATCCCACGGAATACATAAACCATGCATATGCATAGCTTTCAATGTAGTTCATACTTCATTAAAATCATGCTTTCATAACTCATCAATAATCATCATAGCTTCCATGAAAAAATCATGCCATAAGAATAATTCATTTACTTTACTTTCATCATGGTGTGGGTAGACATTCCCACCTTAACATCCTCATAACCATTAGGATTTTTATAACCCTCTTTATCATAACATTTTCATAGCTTCAATAACATCACCATTATCATAATATCATCATCGTCGTTTAAAACATGCTTTTCTTACTTCAGATCATAGGAATAGAAATCCATAACTTCATCATAAGGAACTAGGACTAATTGTGGGTCCATGAATATTTGAGTCGAAATCATGCAATTGAGTAGGATTCATAGAGAAAACATGCACTTGAAATCAAATTAGATCATTGATAAAGGGACCAATATCAAATCATTAAGCCCTAATCATACATACTTTGAGATAATATACTTTTGCTTGAAAATCATATACATCATAAAATTCATCATAATTCATGCATAATTAGTTATAAATATTATATATGGGTCATAATCCATGCATTAAGAATGACAGCTTAAAAGCTCATAAGAAATCATTATAAAATTTTGATAAAAAAGAGGTTTTGGATTGCCTTCATGGATGAAACCAATTCGTGAATGAAGTCGTACATACTTCAAGTAGAATCCTTAGAATTGAGGAAGAAACTCTGGAAATCCTTAATCGAACCTTCAAGCTTTAGCCTCAATGGAACCCTTGACTTAGAGAGAGAAATATTGAGATCCTTGAGAGAAATATTGAGATCCTTGAGAGAAGAAATATTTAGATCCTTGAGAGAAATTAGGGAATTAAAAGCTTTCAATGAATTAGGAATAGGACTTTATAGAGAACAAGGTTGATTAGGGTAGCCGAAATGATGTAGTTTAGGACTTGGGTGGATTAGAAATGTCAAAAAAACCCTTAATTAAAACTTGTCGGAGTCGTCCACGAAACCCATCCTATGGGTTGTAGATAAACTTACAGCTCATATGTTGCCTCATGGATTTGAGTGCCACGAAAGCTGAGCTATTGGAATTGTAGCTTCTAAGCTACGAACATGCAGTACGACTTGTAGATCTACTTACGGGCTGTAAACCTTCTCATAAAGTGATCTCAGACTTGGACAAAGAATTTTAGATTCCTTAGGGCTTCTTCCTATGAGACTAAATTATAGGTTATGAGTACTTCTACGGCTCGTCTAGAATCATGTAAGTCAATTTCCAAAAATCCTCTAATTTTCCATTTTTCCTGGGCACTTTCCACGAGACCACTTACAACTCGTGGTTCCTTTTACGGGCCATGGTGTGACTTGTAGAGTTAGACCATCCATAAATTTCCTATCTTTCAATTTTCCAAGCCTAAAACATGAGGGGTGTTATAGAGGGACCCCAGGTAAATCAGTTAAAAACACATACATAAACTCTCTATCAACCCTAGTGGTCTCCAATGACGGTGACTCCTGAGAACAAGCCTGAACATGAGCCAAATATGACAAGGATCCCTTATTTATCAGTAAACAAGCATGCATATAAGAAATAACTCCCTTGGGATAGGAGCTAGGTGCTTCAGTCCACACCAAATGAGGCAAGTCAGGATAAGATAAGGTCACGGTCTTCGACTGGCAGTCAAGAATTACATATTGAGGCAACAACCAATCCATACCCAATATCACATCAAACTCAACCATATCAAGCAATATCAAGTCAACAATAATATCTCTCCCCATAATAGTCACAAAACAACCCTGATACACCTGATTCATCACTAATGATTCAACTACTAGGTAGAGACACAAGTGGCTCACACATGTAATCAAGTTCTGAAGCAAAGTAAGCTGACCTATATGAATAGGTAGAGCCTAGATCAAATAAAACTAAAGAAGAAAATTAGCACACTGGAACCATACCTGTGATAATTGCATTAGAGGCCTATCCCTCAGCTCTATCTGAGACAACACTGTAGATTCTATGCCCATTACTACCTTGTGGGCCTCCGCAGGCTCCATGTCTCATTGTACCACGACCTCCTCTAGTACAACCCCTCATGCACTAAGAGATGTCTCTTGTTGCTGGTGGTAGGGCTGGACGGGCAAGTTGAGATTCTCAAGCCTAGCGGAAGGTGGACGATAAGGACAATGCCTAGCTACATACCCAATCTTATCGTAACTATAACAAGCTCTAAGCTCCCATCTATGAGACGAGTTTCCCGAAATACCACCATACCTGGGAATACTAGAAGACCTATCTTGCCCTATCTGAGTAGGCTTGGATTTGTCAATACTATCAAATGCGGGGATGGTTGCGTGGACTGATGTGTTGCCAAAATACGACACTTTTGATGCTTAAAACTTACGATTTTATGTGTTCTTAATGTGATGTTTGTTGGTTTTATGTATTTTCGTGTTTAGATTTGCAAGATTACAGGTTGGCCATGATTTTGGGGAAAGTTACAGAAGTTGTTGTGGATTTAATGTTATACAAGACACCTTACGGACCGTAGACCATTCTAAGAGCCATAGCATGGTTTCATAAGGAACCAAGTTTTTGAATTTAATTTTACGAACATGCAGACGAGCTGTAGACTAATTTATGAGTCGTAGAAGATATTTCGTGCCCTGAGGATCAGAGAATGAAGACTTTCTAAAGTTCATCAAATGAGACCCCCTAACGGGTCGTAAATCATTTTATGATTCGTAAAAGGTTGTCATAAAACAAATTCCAATTTTCCAGCAACAATGTATGAGACTCCAATTAAGGGTCGTAAACTTCAATAGCCCGTAAAGAGCATTCGTGAGGCATGCCGACCAATTCACCGAAGTCATTTAGGATTTGAATTAATTATTATAAATAGGTCTTTTAGGTTATTTTTCAGAAGCAAACGTTAGTTTTGATACGTTTTAGCCTAGTACTCAGAGAACTCAATATTTTGAGAGAGAAAATTGTAAGAGAATCTTTGAGAACACTTGTGGTTGAATTTGATCTTAAAGCTTGTTATTCTTGTTGACATTGGATTGCTTGTTCTTAAATCTATTGTGAAATGTTTAATTATGTCTTCTCAATTCAAAATCTCTTTATCTACACATAGCATGAGTAGCTAAATCCACAACTAGGGTTGTGGGAACCATGAAGACTAACAAAGTAAAATTGGATAATTCACAATTCTTGGAAGGTATATATACATGTATTAATTAACTCTCTTTGTTTTGCCTGTTTTCTAGTGGTGGCCAACATTAGAACCTCCTAATGTTACTAGTTGAACCAAGGTAGTAATGAATAAGAATAGAGATTAACAGGATTTGATTGATGTGTTCTCGTCTAATCTACCGAAGGCCAAATGGAGGTTGTACTTGGACTAATAGGTAATGGTTAGTAATGTACACTATGGAGATGGGCCAAGTCGCATAGTGAAATTCACGTCTCACCATTGACCAATGGTTTTGGTGAACTTAAATTGACATCCTGCATGATATACACTAGACAAAAATTAGGTTATTCGGTGATACTAATGTCACGGCTTGGGACTAGGGCATAGATGTGACAGGGTGAATGAGAACCTGAGATTCCCCAAACAAGCCTCAAGTCTCTAAATCCATATGATCGGTTCGCGAATAACATTCAAGTAGTAACACATAGTTCTAAGGGGTGGGAGAATAGGACTCACGCGATGTGGCAATACGGGGCTAGGGACTTTCCACATTTATATACCAAAATATGCATATAGCCAAATATGAATTTCCCATAAATCAATCCAACAAATACATAAGCCAGATACCACGCATAACATAAGTTTTTCAATAGAGTCTTCATATTGTCCAACGAGTGCCTCTAATCAAGATGGAACGGGGGCCAGGACATGTTTTAGGCTCACCCTCAAATAAGAAAGGAACTCGAAGATAGCAAAGATAAAAGAAGATGGCTTGTCCTTGGAGAATGAGCCTCACCACAAATACTCTTTTGGATCGGACTACTCATCAAACGGTTGATAGTCGAAGTGCTCGGCCCCTACATGGTAAAATCATGTAGCATAGAGTATGTGTTAGTACGTTTGAATATACTAAGTATGCAGGCATGCAATGCATATGACTTAGAAAACTTGTATTTCAATGTTAGATTACAAGGGCACATAATATAGAAAGAATCATATATTCAATGAAAATATATACATGATGCCATGAAATTTATGAAGCATGAAATGCAACAATGCTCATATATAGTGGGGATTGACTATAACCGACAAATCAAACTCATATGAGCTATTACATGAATTAGTCCGATAGAGACCTCCCATCGGTAGGAGAAGATTACTAGCCAAAGGTAATCTACATCACACCTTACGACCACGCTTTTCGGTGGATGGTCACCTTCCTTACGACCATGCTTTTTAGAAGGATTTTCCATAATCATGTCATATCATGTCATAAGAAATAAATGAATAACCATTTCTTACGACCCAGTCTTTTCGATAATGGCTTCGATTCCTATGTTGGCATATAGTTTAAGGAAAGGGAGAGGGCCCCTGGGGATAGCCCTAATGCCCCCAATCCATCGGTGCTAAGTCAAAAATATCCCACATGAATACTTATACATATACGTGCTTCCAAGAGATACAATATTCATTTCAAATCCATAATTCATTCTAAAACCGTTCAATGTACATTTAGGTTTAAATGCCAAATCATAAATAATAATCATGATGCTCATGCAAGGAATAGCTCGTGCACATATACAAGATGGTGCAAGCACCCAAAATGCTCAAAGAGCTATAATCATAAGACATGTATGTGATCACATTCTTGTCATAACCAATGCCCTAGCAAAATCATTGCATAAAATAAAGTTGGGCTTAACTCACTTCATAATTTCCATATTCCAATGCTCATGAATGCAATGCAATGCATGATGTGAGGATAGCATGGGTAACATAGATTCAAGTTGTAATTAGCCATAAAAATAAAATTGAGGAAATGCATAATTAAATCGACATGTAAATCGTAATACAGATCACCCATGCATAAATCATATTTAAAGGGGACATGCATGTTCATAACTTCATAACTCAATGTAAATCATCATAATAGTGATCACAGTGAATTGAAATCATAGGTAAAATACAGCCCATACATCAATTTGATTTAATAAAATCAAAGAATGAAAATGCACATTTTAAGTAAATAAAAATTCATGAAATCAATTGAAAGGGCTTTTGGGTCTTCTTGGTTGAAAGGGACCAAGAATCAATCCCACATACCTTGATTGAGGAGTTGAATTTGGGGAAGGACTTAGCTTGAATTTGAACTTCAATTAAACCCTAGCCTTGAATCTTGAGAGGGGAGAGTAGAGAGTATTTAAGAGGTGATCTTATACGGAGTAGAAGGTTTTAGGAGAATGAATTAAGAGAGGAGGGATATCAGCTGAATTAGGGGTTTTGGATAGGTAAAAGGTCATAATTCATAATTAAAATAAACTGAACTTACATAGTTGATATTAAAGAAATGGGAAAAAATTGGAACCGTCAGGTCCATACGGTCCCCCACACGGTCCGTGAGTCGTCAGACGGACTGTGAAAAGTAACCATGAACTGTCACTTAGATAATTTCACAGCACCAATGCTTGGAATTTATTCGAAGCTAAGGGGTACCACACTTAGGCTTGTTTTTGGGGACTCTCAGGTTCCCATTCGCCATGTCACTTCTAGGCTTGAGTTCCAGGTCATGACAAAAATAGTATCAAAGCCCGAGGTTTATAAATGATCCTTGGAGTCCAACATGCCGCATCAAGTTGAGTCCTATTCATGGGTGTGAAGTATACCATACCTATGAGTGGGAGGCTATGCAAGCATCCTAGGAATTGCCTCACTTATTCATGCCTTATGTCATTCTATAGTTGTATAATTGGTCTTCCTTTATCATGAAGGTGTCAATGCTCCATTTCAATCTATAGCTCAAGGGAGGCCCCATCTACCAAGGCCAGTCCCGGCTAATGAGGATCAAGCACGTCAAGGGCCTCTAGATGAACTATTCTCTTATGGTGAATTCCGTACGACCTTTTCTATGCTTACTAAGGTGGTGGCAACTCAGACTAGGCAAGCTAACCTTCCACGGGACCCTACTCTGACTTCTAGAGTAAGAGAATTCACCCGGATGAATCTTCCTGAGATTTATGTGTGTAAAGCTGATGAAGATGCTCAAGAGTTCATTGATGAACTCATGAAAGTGCTGAAGGGTGTCACTTCTAAGGAGAAGGCTGAGCTAGCTTCTTATCAAGTGAAGAACGCGGCTCACGTGTGATACACCTAGTGGTCTATGGAGAGGGTTTGTGCTGATGCTGTTAATTGGGAGGAGTTCATGTTTGCCTTCCTAGATTGTTTCTTCCTACTTGATCTTAGGAAAGCTAAGATGACTGAATTAATCAACCTCAAGCAGGGAGGTATGAGTGTGAGGGACTATGCCCTCAAGTTCACTAAGCTCTCCAAGTATGCACCGACACTTGTGGCTGATCCTCGTGCATGGATTTACAAGTTCATTTTGGGTATCTCTAACTCACTTGCGAAAGAATGTCGTACTGCCATGCTCATACGGGATATGGATATTTCTAGACTTATGGTATATGCTGAGCAAATCAAAAGGGAGAAACTCAAGGAGAGGAGAGTACATGATCCTAAGAGAGCCCATTTTGATGGTGGGTTCTCTTGTTCTTGGGGCGGTTGTTTTGGTCATTTTCAACTGGACCAAGGTTTTGGTTCTAGGGTTGCTAATGCTAGAGTTCCTCCTCCTAGGGAACCGCTTGGTGGTGGTCAGGGGTATCCTCAGTGTAACAAGTGTGGGAGAAATCACTTCGGTACTTGTTGGTGATAAGAATCATAAGGTCGTTGACTGTCCCAAGATTGCTCAGAAAATTCAAGCTCAAGGTGGTCAAGGCCAACAAAGAGCTCCCCATGGTGTTTTTCCAAGAAACAACAGGTTTTATGCACTTCATGCCCGTCAAGAAGTTGAGGAAGCTCCAGATGTCGTGACTGGTATGTTAAAAGTCTTTGATTTTGATGATTATGTTTTGCTTGACCCGGGTCCAAAATTTTCTTTTGTGACACCTCTGTTGGCTATTAAGTTTGTTTTCAGTCCCAAAATTTTGAAGGACCCTTTCTCAATGTATACCCCCATCGGAGAATCTGTTGTTGCTCATAAGGTCTATCGTGGTTGTCCAATTTTTGCGTTTGACAAAGTCTTTCCGTGCGATGTTGTGGAACTTGAGATGTTAAGTTTTGACGTGATTCTTGGGATGGATTCGTTACATGCATCATATGCCTCTATAGATTGTAGAACCTGGAAGGTCAAGTTCCAACCTCCCAGTGAGCCCATTCTTGAATGGAAGGGTAGTGACTCTGCTATTAAGAGTCGGTGTATTTCCTACCTCAACGACGGAAGATGATCTCCAAGCTATTAAGAGTCGGTGTATTTCCTACCTCAACGACGGAAGATGATCTCCAAGGGGTGCGTTTATCATATTGTGAGGGTCAAGGATATGGAGTCCGAATCACCTACTCTTGAGTTGGTTCCGGTGGTGAGTGAGTTTCCGGATTTGTTCCCCGAAGACTTGCTTGGTATTCCTCCTGAAAGGGAAGTAGACTTTAGCATCGATCTTCTCTCGGACACTCAACCTATCTCTATTCCTCCCTACCATATGGCACCAACTGAGTTGAAAAAGTTGAAGGACCAGTTGAAAGACTTGTTAGAGAAGGCTTCATTAGGCCAAGTATATCCCCGTGGGGTGTACCGATATTGTTTGTAAAGAAGAAAGATGGACCTCTTTAGATTTGCATCGATTATAGGCAATTGAATAAGGTGACCATTAAAAATAAGTATCCGTTGTCTAGGATGGATGACTTGTTCGACCAACTTCAAGGGGCTACTCATTTCTCAAAGATTAACCTCCGTTCCAGGTATCATCAGTTGAAGGTTAGAGAGTGTGATATTCCCAAGATGGCTTTGCGAACAAGGTACGTGCACTTCGAGTTTGTGGTGATGTCATTTGGCTTAACTCATGCTCCAGCTTTGTTTATGGATCTCATGAATTGTGTGTTCAAGCCATTCCTCGACAGTTTTGTGGTTATCTTCATTGATGATATTCTCATTTATTCTCGTAGTGAGTGAGAGCATTTGGAGCATTTGTGGTTGGTTTTACAAACTTTGAGGGAGAAAAAGTTGTATTCCAAATTTAGCAAATGTGAGTTTTGGTCGGGCGAAGTAGCTTTTCTTAGTCATGTGGTGTCCGGCGATGGTATTAAGGTTGATTCAAAGAAAACCGAGGCTGTAAAGAATTGGCCTAGACCATTGAATCCTTCAAACGTTCAAAGAATTTTAGGATTGGCCAGCTATATACGTGGTTTGTTGAAGAGTTCTCATCTATTGCATCTCCGTTGATTAAATTGACCCAAAAGAAGGTTAAGTTTGTGTGGTCAAATGAATGCGAAAAGAGTTTTTAAACCTTGAAGGATCTACTACATCGGCTACTATCTTGGCCTTACCTAATTGCTTGGAGGGGTTTGTGGTGTATTGTGATACCTCACGGATCGGGTACGGTTGTGTACTCATGTAACATGGTAAGGTAATAGCATATGGATTAAGGCAATTGAAGGTGCAAGTGCATAATTACCCGACGCATGATCTTGAGTTAGCGGCGGTGGTTTTTGCCTTGAAGATTTGGAGGCATTATTTTTATGGAGTTCATGTTGATGTATTCACCGATCACAAGAGTTTACAATATATGTTCACTCAAAGGGATCTCAACTTGAAGCAAAGAAGATCGTTGGAGCTCCTAAAGGACTACGACATAAGTGTTCAATACCATCCCAGCAAGGCCAACGTGGTAACTGATACTCTTAGCAGGCTATCTATGGGTAGTGTGGCATATGTTGGGGAGGAGAAGAGGGAGCTAGGTTGGGTGTTAGGTTGGCTGACTCTAATAGTGGTGGTATTCATGTTCAAAATGGGGCCGAATCTTTGGTGGTTGTTGATGTGAAAGCTAAGCAAGATTTGGATCCATCAATAGCTGAGTTGAATAAATTGGTTCCTGAAAAGGAGATTGAAGTGTTCTTAAAGGGGAGATGGTGTACTTCAGTATCAAGACCGATATTATGTGTTTCGGACATGGATGATCTTAGAAAGGTGATCATGAGTGAAGGTCACAACTCTCATTACTCTATCCAACCGAGATCTACTAAGATATACCGAGATATGAAGGAGGTGTATTGGTGGCATGGTATGAAGAAGGACATAGCCAAGTTCGTATACAAATACCAAGTTATCAACAAGTGAAGGTAGAGCACCGAAGGCCCGGCGATTTGGCTCAAGACATTGAGATTCCCACTTGGGAGTAGGAGGATGTGAACATGATGTTTGTGGTTGATTTACCTCTGACTCGAAGACAATTTGACTCCATTTGGGTTATCATTGATCGGAAGACAAAGTCGGCTCACTTTTTACCGGTCAAGACCACTTTTGGTGCCGAAGATTATGCAAGGTTATACATCCAAGAGTTGGTGAGGTTGCATGGTGTGCCTAGGTCTATCATATCGGATGGTGAACCAATTCACTTCTCACTTTTGGAGGGCATTTCAAAGGGGACTTGGCACTAAGATTAAGTTGAGCACTATTTTTCATCCTCAAACTAATGGGCAAGCTGAGAGGACGATTCAAACCTTGGAGGATATGTTACGGGCTTGTGTGTTGGAGTTCAGGGGTAATTGGGATGGCCAACTCCCACTCATTGAGTTTGCCTAAAACAATAGTTTTCATGCTAGCATTGGTATGATGCCGTTTGAGGCCTTGTATCAGAGGAGGTGTAGGTCAACAGTGGGGTGGTTTAAGTTTGGGGACACGATATTGATTGGCCCGGATTTAGTATTGGAGTCTATGGAGAACGTGAAGTTAATTAGGGAAAGGTTGAAGACGGCCCAAGGTCGCCAAAAGTCCTATTCGGTTATTAAGAGGTGGGATCTTGAATTTAATACGGGTGATTGGGTGCATGTGAAGGTTTCACCTATAAAGGGTAGGATGCATTCTAGTAAGAAGGGAAAGCTAAGCCCCCGGTATGTTGGTCCTTATAAGATTGTTGAGTGGATTGGGAACGTGACTTATAGGTTGGAGTTGGCTCCGGACTTGAGTTCCATTCACCCGATCTTCCATGTATCTATGTTGAGGAAGTTAGTTGGTGTTCCTAACACTATTGTGCCTTTGGAGCATGTTGAGGTTGAGGAAAACTTATCTTATGAGGAAGTTCCGGTGGAGATTTTTGATAGGCAAGTGAAGCGGCTCCGTAGCAAGGATGTAGCTTCGGTGAAGATACTTTGGAGAAATCAACACGTGGAGAGTGCCACCTGGGAGGCTGAGTTGGACATGATGAAGCGATTACCCCATCTTTTCCAATCTACTCAAGCCTAAGGTATTAGGTTCTTCCTCCTCTAAGTGGTCATAATTCTTCTATTATTAAGCCTCATAACATGACATGCATACATGTGCATTAAATAGATTTTCATGATATTTTGAATGATTTTAATATGCTTTGGTATGGGTTTTAACGACTCTATAATTTTCAAGGTGTGAGTTATGTATTGCGTCTTATTTTTGGAGGTTTCATGTTTAAGTCAAGCCTTTCAAGCCTTATTCTTGCACATTCAGGGACGACTGTTCCCAAGTGGCAGATGATGTAAGGACCCGAATTTTTGAATGACTTTATCGGACTTATTGATGTCGCCCCATTAGAAAATCTACCAAGTGTCACTTCATGGGAGGCCAACACGGCTCGTGTGAAGTCATACGGATCGTGTGGCCTCCAGTGAAGGGATACTTGGAATAATTTCGATTATGAGGAATTGACAGGGAGTTTGGGCTAAGGCATGTCACACCGGAACCCTACATGGACCGTGTGGTGAGCTATGTGATGGCCCTGCCACTGGGAAACCAAAAAACAAGGCCAAGTGTGGTCACACGGCCACCCACACGGTCCGTGTGGTGTGTCACGAGCCGTGTGGCACACCGTATAACTCACGATGTGAAATTTTTCAAAGCATGGAACCCCCATCTCATAACTTGATCGTGGAGGAATTTTTCTATTTTTTAGGACACAGCCCATGTCACGGATCGTGTGGCATCACACGGACTGTGTAACCGTCTAGTGAAGCCATGACGACCCACTTTTTCATCCATTTCATTAATGGCTTTTGTGTAATTATAGTTTATTTTAAAAGTGTTTTATGGATTTTTCACCTATCCTAAGCACCTAAATCAGCTGATACTACTTAATTTTGTATTCATTCTCATTAGAAACATCCTTTCTCTAGAACTCAATTCCTAAAATTCTCTCCAAGCTTTTCTTCCAAGACTCAAGCTAGGATTCAATTAGGGTTTCAACTTCAAGCAAAATTCTTCTCGAATTCATCTTCCTAATCAAGGTATGTGGGGTTGATTCTTGGTTCCTTACAACCAAGAAGACCCAAACTCTTTTCAATTGTGATTTTCATGAAATTATGATTACTTTAAATATGGGTTTTCAGAATTATTGTTTAATGAATTCAGTTGAAGCATGGGTTGTACTTTATTCATGATTTTAAGTTACATTAAGCCCTAATATGATGGTTTGCATTGAGATTATGAAGTTATGAAAGTGCATGTCCCTTAAAAGACTTGTTTTGTGCATGGGGATCTATATTATGATTTAGATGTGGATTTAATTATGAATTTACTTTAATTTCATACTATAATGTTGATTTTAGCTTGAACCTATATCACCCATGTTGTTCTCACATCACTCATGGCATGTGCATTTATGGACATTGGCTTTTATGGAAATTATTAAGTGGGTTAAGCCCAATTATGTTTTATGAAATGAGTTTGATATGATTTTGGTAAGGCATTGGTTATGACAAGAATGTTATCACATATATGTCAATGATTATGGCCCTCCGAGCGTTTTGGGTGCTTGAACCATATCTATATGAGCATGGGGTATTCTTATGCATAAGTATCATTATTACGAATTATGGTTTGGTTTTTGAGCCTAAATGCGCATTGAAGGAATTTGAAATGACTATTGCATCTCTTTTGGAAAGTATGTATATGTATAGGTATCCTCGTGGAATATCTTGTCTTAGCAGCGATTGATTGGGGGTGTAAGGGATATCCCCAAGGGTCCTCTTCCTTTCCTCAAACTATGTGCCAAGATAGGAATGGAAGCTATTATAAGATCGGGTCGTAAGGAATGGTTTCATTTATTGATATGATATGATATGATATGGAATGTTAATGAAAATCCTTCTGAAAAGGTGCGGTCGTAATGAAGGTGACCATCCACCGAAAAGAGGAGGTCGTAAGGTGTGATGTAGATTACCTTTGGCAAGTAATCTTCTCCTACCGATGGGAGGTCTTTATCAGACTAATTCATATAATAGCTCACATGAGTTTGATTTGTCGATTATAGTCCATCTCCACTATTTATGAGCGTTATTGCATTTCATGCGTCATGAATTTCATGGCATATTGTGTACTAAACTCCTTTAGATATATGACTCTTTCTATATTATGTGCCCTTGTCATCTAACAGTGAAGTGCAGGTTCGATAAGACATACATTGCATGCCCGCATATTTAGTACATTCAAACGTGCTAACGCATATTCTATTCCTAAATGATTTTACCATATAAGGACCGTGTGTTATGATCATCCACCGCTTGACAGGTAGCTCGAATTTGGAGAGTTGTTATTGTGGTGAGTCCTATCTTCTAAGGACAAACCACCTTCGTTCTACCTATGTTGTTTTCTATTTATCTTCTTAATTGAGGATGAGCCCGAGACATGTCTTTGCCCCCGTCCTATCTTATAACTAGAGGCATTGTTGGACATCTTGTAGACTCTTGCAGATTCTATATGTTATATGTTGTATTTGAAGCTTATGATTTTGGTTATCTATTGGATATGGCTATGATGGATTGATTATGGGATTTATGATATGTATGTATGTTTGATATGGAAATGCAAAGATCCTAAGCCTCGTATTGCCCCCATAGAGTGAGTCATACTTACCTACCCTTTAGTTCTTACGTGCTTTGTGCTATGTTATTTCATGTAAACCCCTTTCCCCTTCAATATCCCCTTAGTATGAGTCCTACTTTCCCATCCCTTAAAACTATGTGTTTACTATTTGAATGCACTTCCGAACCGATGATGTGGATATGGATACTTTGAGGCATGTTTGGGGACTCTCGAGTTCCCATTCGTCGTGTCACTTCTAGGCCCTAGGTCCGGGTCATGACACCCATTGTCCAATAATTATGTTGCCACTATAGGTTTGTGAATTAGCTAATTGATCTATATAGCTCATGTTACATGATTGAACAAAAAAGGTGGTATTCCCGTACGACACATGTTAGTTAAATAAAGAAATGGGTGGTGTTCTTGTAAGGTTACTATCATAAGTTAACCAAAAAGGATGGTGTTACCACAAGGTGTTTATGAAGAAATTTTCGAAATGGGGGAGTTCCCATAAGGTGAGTGTTTGGTGTACCCTGGCAAAGTAGACCATTCCTGGTTTGGTGTGGAGTGAACATCAGGATTTCAAGTAATCGCTTGCTTGGTCTTATATGTCATTTATAGTCCCTTCCCATCTATGCATGATATGTTACATGATTTGATGATTCCCCATGCATATTTTGACTAAGGCATTGAGCATTCCTGAAATATTGAGCTTATATCTATTGATTATGATTATGCATATTGCTTAATTATGGCTTATGTTCTTTGTTGCATTGCACCTCTCATATTTAATACATTCCAAGTACTAATACATACTTTTGCCTACATGATCTAACTATGTAGGGACCGGAGCTCTTATCCATCCTCCTCCTCCATATGACTAGATGATTCGATTGAAGATCACTTTTGGTGACTCCTCCTCTTCAGGGACAATAACCATTTCTTTCTTGCCTTACTTAGACTTGTATATGTTTGGATACTATGTATTGTGGGTGAGCTTGGGAGATGTCTTGGCCCACGTTCCATTCATATTTCAGGTGTTTTGGATATTTAGATACACATGAATTGAGGCCAACTCTTATTATGTTATGTATTATGAAAGAATACCTTAGTCCCTTATTCCATCTTATGTTTTGAATGCTTGTTGTATGGATGAGATGGAAGTCCTAAGCCCCCAATATTTGCCAGAGTGTTAGTCATACTAATCCGTCTCTTAGACTTTATTTGTTATGTGATCCATGTTAATTCTCTTCCCTACAACATCCCCATAACGTGAGTCCAAAGCCCATGTCCCCTAGAAAATATGTGTTTGCTTTAAGTTTTTCTTCTGCAATCAAGGATGTGGTATGCATGCTTAATAGCCTTATTCGGGGTTTATTCGGGTTCTCTATTCGCCATGTCATCTCTAGGACTTAGGCTTGGGTTATGACAAAGCTTGGTATCGGAGCCCTAGATTTGTAAATAGTCCTCAAAAGTCAAACACATTGTGTCAAGTAGAGTCTTGTTCATGGTTTTGAAGAGTGCCACAACTATGAATAGGAGGCTATGAGACGTTTTAGGAACGATTCACCTTTTCATATTCTATGTCGTGCTTTAGACTTAAGATAAAGGTTTCCCTTATCCTAATGGATTGTCGTTTGCTCTTTTAGGTCATGCCTCAAAGATAAGTGGCTAAAAAAGCTTCTATTCCCGAGGATGAACCAGCCCCTCTAGCTCCATAAGTCCCCCAAGAGGAAGAAGGGGTCACCCATGTCGAGTACCAGAATATGGTCACGTTATTGGCAAGGGCAATGGCTAATCAAGGAGTGCAAGCTCCTCATGATCCTACCCCGCCTCAAGGGTGAAGGATTTCACAAGAATGAATCCTCCAGAGTTCTATGGCTCTAAAGTTGAAAAAGATCCCCAGAGTTCATCGACTAGGTGTACAAAGTTCTTGACATTATGCGGGTTAACTCAGAGGAGAAAGTGGATATTACAACCTATCAACTAAAAGGTCTTGCTCAATTATGGTTTGTTCAATTGAAGGGTGAGAGAGTGGATGGAGAGCCTATAACTTGGGAAGAATTCAAGGCCGTGTTCCTTAACTATTTCTTTCCTAAGGAGCTAAAGAAGGCAAAGATGACAGAGTTCATGACCCTTAAGCAAGGTTCAATAAGTGTTAGGGAGTATTCCCTTAAGTTCAACAACCTATCAAAGTATGCTCCTCACTTGGTTGCCAACCCTATCGCAAAGATGCACAAGTTTGTGTCGAGAGTATTCGACTTGATCAATGAAGAATGCCGTACCGCTATGCTTATAGAAGATATAGACTTGTCTCGGGTTATGAATTATGACGAGCAATATGAAGGAGAAAAGCTTCAACAGAGATGAAGTAGAGAGTCCAAGAGGGCTCGATATGATGGTGGTCTTTAAGGTACCAAGGGTGGTCATTTCCAATAAGTCCACAAGTTCCAATGCCAAGGGTCCTCTAATGCCCCAAGTAAAAGATTGTCTTATAACAGGGTGCCTAACCCTAGAGCTCAAGGTGGTGATGGTGGCCAAATCATTTCCAGGTGTGGAAGGTGTGGTAAAAATCATGGTGGTAGATGCTACAAGGACAAGGGTACTTGCGTTAAGTGTGGCAAAATGGGCCACAAGATTGCAGATTGTCCAAACAAGGGTAGAGATGGCCATCCACAAGGACAAGTTGCTCATGGTGACCAATGGGCACAAGATGGCCAACAAGGAGATGCTCCATGCCACAATCACTTTTATGCTCTTCAAGGAAGGCAAGGGGTGGATGAGGCTCTCGATGTTATTATCTCTATGTTTAAGATATACAATCTTGATGTGTATGCTTTATTGGATCTGGGTAACACTCTCTCTTTCATTACTTCTTTTATTGATAATAGACTTCATGTGTGTCCCGAGCCATGAACCCTCTGAAGTGTCTTCCCCCATTGGTGCGTCCATTGTTGCTAAAAGAGTCCATAGGGGTTATTCTATGTCTATATTGCATAAAGTCTTGCCTTGTGACTTTGTTGAACTAGACATGGCAGATTTTGACATCATTCTTGGGATAGATTGGTTACATGCATATCATGCTTCTATAGATTGTAAAACCCGCAAGGTTAGGTTCCAATTTCCTAATGAACCTGTACTTGAGTGGGTAGGTCATGATTCAGTGGTTAAGGGTAGGTTTATCTCTTGTCTTAAGGTTTGAGAGTTGATTCCTAAGGGTTGCATATACCAGCTTGTAAGGGTTAGCGATATTGAGTCTAAAGTGCCTCCTATTAAGTCAGTTCCAGTGGTTAACGAGTTTCTTGATGTCTTTCTCGATGAACTTTGTGGTGTTCCTCTAGAGAGAGAGATAGATTTCGATATTGACCTTCTTCTCGATACCCAACTTATTTCTATTCCTAACCCAACTTATTTCTATTCCTCTATATTGCATGGCCCCAACAAAGTTGAAGGTGTTGAAGGACCAATTGAAAGATTTGTTGGAGAAGGGTTTCATAAGGCCTAGCAAGTCACATTGGGGGTGCGTCAGTGTTGTTTGTAAGGAAGAAAGATGGTTCACTTAGATTGTGCATCGACTACCAATAAATCAATAAGGTCTCTGTAAAGAACAAGTATCTCTTGCATAGGATAGATGACCTATTTGATCCACTACAAGGGGCTAACCGCTTCTCAGATACCTTTGATCTGGGTATCATTAATTATGGGTAAGGGAGTGTGATATTCCAAAAATGGCCTTCCGAACAATGTATGGGCATTTTGAGTTTTTGGTGATGTCCTTCCACCTGAAGAATACTCTTACAATATTATGGATCTTATGAGTAGGGTCTTAAACCCTACCTTTACATGTTTGTGGTGGTCTTCATTGATAATATTTCAATCCGATCCCGAAGTAAGGAGCAAGTGAAACATTTGAGGGTAGTGTTACAAACATTAAAGGAAGAAAGGTTATTTTCCAAGTTTGACAAATGTGAATTTTTTTTAAAGAAGTTGCCTTTCTAGGGCATGTGGTGTCGGGTGAAGGGATTAAAGTGTATTTGAAAAAGACAGAGGTTTTAAAGAATTGGCCTAGACCTTTAACACCTATAGATACTAGAAGTGTCTTGGGTTTAGCGGGGTACTACCAAGGGTTTGTTGAGGGTTTATCTTCGATCGTGTGTCCCTTAACATAGTTGACACAAAAGAAGGCAAATTTGTATGGACCAATGAATGTGAAAGAAGTTTTCAAACATAGAAGGATAAGCTTACATCCGTTCGTATGTTAGCTCTACCGGAAGGGTTACAAGGGTTTGTGGTGTATTGTGATGCTTCGAGGGTTGATTTGGGGTGTGTATTAATGCATGAAGTGCATGAGCGCAATTACCCCACCCATGTTCTTGAATTTTCAACCATGGTATTTGCCTTGAAGATATGGCATCAATATTTATATTGGGGTTTATGTAGATGTGTTCACAGACCATAGAGTCTCCAATAGAACCCAAAGAGATTTAAACTTCAGGAAAATAAGGTGGTTGTAACTCCTTAAAGATTATGACATGAGTGTGAACTATCATCCTAGTGAGGCTAATGTGGTGGCTGATACCCTAAGTTAGGTGTCCATGGGGAGTTTGGCTCATGTTGATGACGGAAAGAAAGAATCAGCAGGAGAAGTTCACCGGTTGGCTAGATTGGAGGTTATATTGAGTGAAGCCAAAAATGGAGGTGTGGTGGTGGTAGATGGTTCTAAGTCTTCCTTGATTGAACAGGTTATATATAAACGAGACCTTGACCCCTTGTCATTATAATTGAAGCTCTGGTGAAGGAGGACAATATGGAGGTGTTCTTCCAAATGGGAGGTGGTGTCCTTAGATATCAAGGTAGGTTATGTGTGCTCTATGTCGATGGTTTGAAGACCTTGATCTTGAATAAGGCTAATAATTCATCTCATTCCATTCACACCTACTCTACCAAGATATATCTTTGAGGGAAGTGTATTGGTGGGGTGGTATGAAGAGATATATTTCCAAGTTTTTAGTCGATTGCTATAATTGCCAATAAGTCAAAGATGAACATCAGAAGCTGGGTTTCCTAGCACAAGATATTCAGATTCCTACTTGAAGTGGGAGAAAATCAACGTAGATTTTATGGTTGGGTTACCAAAGACTAGGAAGCGCTTTGATTTCATTTGGGTTATTGTTGATAAAAGGATGAAATCAGCTCACTTCCTACCGGTTGAAACAACTTATGGTGTCGAAGATTATGCCAAGTTGTATATTCATGAGTTGGTTAGATTGCATGGGGTGTTATTGGCCATTATTTTTATCGTGGTGCTTAGTTTACTTCACACATTTGGAGGTCCTTTCAAAAGGACCTTGGTACTAAGATCAAGAATTGGCAAGACATTTCACCCACAAATGGATGGTCAACTCGAGATAACCATTCAAACCTTTGAGGATATTCTTAGGCCTTGTGTCTTAGAATTGAAGGGTAGTTGGGATGAGCACCTTCTACTTATTGAGTTTGTTTATAACAATAGCTATCAGTCTATCATTAGAATGGCTAAATTTGAAGCACTACATGGGAGATGTTATATATCTCCGGTTGGGTGGTTTGAAGTTGGATAGATGGCTTTGTTAGGTATGGATTTGTTTATGGAAGCTTTAGAAAAGGTGAGGATGATAAGAGAAAGATTGAAGATGGCCCAAAGTCGGCAAAAATCTTATGCCAACACTGGGAGAAGAGACCTTGAATTTGAAATTGATGATTTGGTGTATTTGAAGGTTTCACCATGAAAGGTGTAGTCCGATTTGTTAAGAAGCGCAAGTTAAGCCCTAGGTGTGTAGGGCTTTATCTGATCTTGAGACATGTTAGTAAAGTTCCATACAAATTAGAGTTGCCTATGAAAATGAGCATGATTTATTTGGCATTCCATGTCTCCATGTTAAGGAAGTATGTTGGAGACCCTGATTCTATTGTGCGCTTAGAGGTGGTTAATATTGAAGAGAATTTGGTTCATAAAAACATTCTGCTGGAGATCTTGGATAGGTAAGTGAAAAGGTTAAGAAATAATGATTTGGCATCCATCAGAGTCCTTTGGAGGAATTAAAAAGTCGAAAGCGCCACATGGGAAACTGAAGCCAATGTGAAGGATAGATATCCCTATCTCTTCCTTCTAATCAAGCTTAAAGTACTAAGATTTTTCCTACTTGAGAACCTCCCCATTCTTGCATGTTATTTGAATGTCATCCATGCATAAGTATGTGATTTTGAAGTTGCATTGTGGATGTTGTTTGAAGCATGATTTAAATAATTTCATGGCGATATGTTACATTTTTCATATGATGCATGTACTCCATTCCTTAGGGCTCGCCTTTAGCACATTAAGGGATGAATGTTCCCAAGGGGGAGATATTGTAAGGCCCCACATGTTGGAGGGTGTAAAAGTGCTTAAGAAATGAAATTTGGAAATTTACTAAGTACCAGTGGGTTTTACGAAAGGGTTTAGGGGCCATAAGTTGAAATACGGGCCATATCTTGGGCTCGTGGAATATTGTTCAGACTTGGTAAAAATACCGATTCCTGAAGTTAAGTATACGAACTATCAAACAACCTATAGATGGACTTACGAGCCATAAGTCCTGTTGGATGTTGAGGATCAAAGAAATTTTCGGAGGGTCCAAAATGTCATCAAGCGAAACCACTTTCCTACAGCCCATAGACTGAACCACGACCCATAAACGGAGTCTCGTGGTCCTGCTCGATAGGATTTTAAAAGGGGTAAATTCAACATTTCCGATTTCCCTATGTCATTTAATCATTCAAAAGATCCCTTATCAGCCCAATACTACCCTAAGAATCTTCATTCCAACCTATTCAAAAAAATATTCTAAGTCCCAAAACACTATTAAATGTTTGAAGCTTTCAAAAGAAGGGAGCAAGCTAGGGTTTTAGATTCTTCACCTCCAAGGTCAAATTTTCTTCCGTTAAATCACCAAGGTATGTGGGTTTGATTGTGGAAACCTTCCCTCCACGAGTCCAACCATTATCCCTCTTCAACAACATGATACTTATGGATGTTTTTAGTGAAGTCTTTTATATGATAATATTATGAAGAGATTTATGGTATTTTGATTATGTATGTTATTATGCATTAGAAAGCAATGTGAAACTTATGAATTTTTTTATGAGGCAAGATGCTGCCCTAGCTAAGTCTTGTTATGCCTTTTTTGTGGGTTAATAATGTTCATGTAGTTCCATTTTACTCTTCTCAAGTCATTTACACATGAAATGCATGGTTTTAAACTCATGTATAGACCCATCATGATTTGATTAAAGTTGTATGCCAAGTTTCTACGCTGATGAAAGCCTTATGACAAGTTATGTCAATTTTGAATGATATGTGTTTGAAGGATTGTTGTGCATGTTATGAGATATGAGAATATTGTGAAAAAATATGAAAGTTATGAAGCTCTATTTTGATGATATGACGCTTTCATTTTGATGAGCTACTTTATGAAAATAATACGATATTGTGATGCTATGCACGTTATGACTATGAGTATGATTTGAATATTCCTTGGAATTGTGACTTAGCACCGAGAGGACCTTGGTTTATAACCACTGTCCCATAACTATGTTGCCACCATAGGTTTGTGAATTAGCTAATGGATCCATATAGCTCTTGTTACATGATTGACCAAAAAGGGTGGTGTTCTCGTACGAGACATGTTAGTTAAATATCGAAATGGGTGGTGTTTTTGTAAGGTTATTACCATAAGTTAACTAAAAAGAATCGTGTTCCCGTAAGGTGAGTGTTTGGTTTACCCTAACAAAGTTGACCATTCCTAGTCTAGTATGGAGTGGTCTTATATGTCGGTTATGGTCCCTTCCAATCTATGTATGATATGTTACATGATTTGATGATTCCTCATGCATATTTTGACTAAGATATTGAGCATTCATGACATATTGAGCTTCTATCTATTGATTATGATTATGCATATTTCTTAGTTATGGCTTATGTTCTTTGTTGCTTACATGCCACATACTTTGTACATTCCAAATACTAATGCAAACATTTGCCTACATAATCAGACCATGTAGGGGCGGGAGCTCCTATCTATCCTCCTCCTTTATGTGGCTAGACGATTCAATTGAAGATCATTTTTGGTGAGTCCTCCACTTTGGGGACAATAACCATTTACTTTCTTGTGTTATTTAGACTTTTATATTTTTGGATACTATCCATAGAGGGTGAGCCTGGGAGATGTCTTGGCCCCTGTTTCAATCGTATTAGAGGTGTTGATGGATATTTGGATATGTATGTATTGAGCCCCACTCTTGTTATGCTATGTATTTTGAAAGAATCCTTTAGTCGCTTATTCCCTCTTATGTGTTGAATGCTTATTGTATGGATGCGATGGAAGTCCTAAGCCCCTAATTACCCCATAGCCTGAGTCATACTTTCCCGCCTCTTATACATTATTTTCTATTTGATCCATGTTAATCCTCTTCCTTACAACATCTTCATAGTGTGAGTCTAAAGCCTCGTTTCCCCTAGAAATTGTTTTTTATTTGCTTTAATTTTTGCTTCCGCAACCAAGGATGTGCTATGCATGCTTAAGAGGCTTATATAGAATTCCTTCAGGTTCTCCGTTGACCATTTTATATCACTACTGGAAATTTGATATACGGCAACGGTTCAAAACCGTTGCTATAGGGTCCATAATCGTCGTTGTAGGTCTATTAACACGGTTCGACTAATCGCTACATTAGGTGGCGTAGCAATAGCTCTATTGCTACGGTTAATCCTACGGTTATACGAACCGTAGCAATTGAGGTGACCTGTTACGACGGTTCCTCCTTTAAGAATATCCAACGGTTAGATATTTATTTGCAACAATTAAAATCCGTAGCAATAGAACTGTAGTGCTATAGTTATTTCAACACTAATGCAATGGTTCCTCCTTTAAGAATATCCCACGGTTCGGTTTTATTTGCAACAATTAGAAACCGTAGCAATAGAACTGTAGTGCTACAGTTATTTCAACACTAATGCAACGGTTTTGCGTATCTATTCAAATAATCCTTCAGTCTATTGCAACGGTTTCGCGTTCATAATGCAACGGTTTTTTACCTATTACAACAAATTTTCTTAATAAATAGGCTATATTGCATTTCATAATTTTATGGTATTACGTACTACATGCCCAGATAAAGTCATGCTATAATATAATAATTTTATGTAACAGTAATTTAAAATTGATCACAAAATTAAATAGTATATACCTATTCATTATGAAAATTACAATTCATGAAGATTCACATACTGATCGATCATTTGGTAATTAATTAGCTAATAGTATCGATAAAGTTAAATATACATGCATATGCCAAAAAGGGTGAACACACCATAGCTTGAAATTCTCAAAAAAATATACAATGTTTCTAGAATAATGTACGTTGTGATCACCATAAATCCAATCCATCTCCTAGGTCAAGCTTCCGTGTTGCTTTCATCCCCGTCAATTTAATCACCTAAAAATAATGAAAATGCAATATAATTAATAATCACATAGTGATGCCAGACAACCTAGAAAAATTATAGATCAAATAATTTCTGCAGAACAAATTATAGATCCTTGGGCTGCCATGGCAGCCCTAGCTCCTTCGGCAAAGCCTTTGAATGTTAAGAGAAGTGGACCACTTGATGACAATGATCCCTGGGCTGCTATTGCAGCTCCTGTACCGACTACCACATCAAGACCTTCTATTTTCTATTGCAGCTCCTGTACCAGCTCCTGTTCCATAGCTTTAATTAATATTCCTCTTCTATTTTCCTTCTATATAATGCCTCCAATCCATCTAATATGGATATTATGGAATTTAAGTTGTCAATTGGAATTCACATTACATTAATAGTAGAGAAAAGTATCAGCTAATTGGCAGAGAGAACATCACTCAAACGACTTCAGAATATCAATCACAAGTCCAAAAAGAAGTTCTATATCATACAAGTAACACCTGCCAAATCTTGTCTTAATGCAACTTGGAGCATATTTTCAAGGAAGTTCACATCTAAAAATTAGTCTTGCGAGGGATTCAGCAACCAAAACTGAGTTCATGTTTGGGTTGCTTAAATAAAAATGTAACAGAAGCTCCTTGGCCCTTGAATTCATAAAACTTTTTTGGGACATGATTTTTTGACCTCAATCATTATAAATTGTATCCTTAAAATATGAAAATTGGAAAAATTTCTTATCCACCATATAGTCAAACAGGGACTTGGTAATGATTGCTATACAAAATGACTGTCTAGTTAATGCCATAATTTTTCTCAGTTGTAATTCAGGAACAAAGGGTATTTAGACAAATACTTTCTTCTACAGGTCAAGAATTAACAAACTTTTTCAAAGATTAACTCATACACAATTCTACATTCTATCCTATTCAAGCATCAAGTGGATAATGCCTCCAATCCATCTAATATGGATATTATGGAATTTAAGTTGTCAATTGAAATTCACATTATATTAATAGTAGAGAAAAGTATCAGCTAATTGGCAGAGAGAACATCACTCAAACGACTTCAGAATATCAATCACAAGTCTAAAAAGAAGTTCTATATCATACAAGTCCAAAATATCCTTAAACTAAAATATCAAAATCAAGCCAGAAGTAGTAGCAGCAATATCAGTAGCAGCAGAAGTTCTAAGCAATAGATTCAATATTGCAATAATATTATTAGTTCAGCAATATCAGTAGCAGCAGAAGCAGAAATATCAGTTCATGAGCAATACCAGGGGAGAAATATCAGTTCAGCAATATCAGTTCTATGTCAACGAGCCAATCTTTTGGGATGGTTAATGTTAGACCCCGCCTAGAGACAAGCCAACACAATGCCAAAGGTAACTTGTTTAGCAACCTATATGTGAATATAGCTAAACAACAACAATACAAGCAAAATATCACCTATCCCCAGAGCATGGAAGACAACCGAGAGCCACTACAGATCAAAAACAAATATGGAGACACTGAAGAATGCATATACAAATATAAGCAAAGCTATATACATAGGCTAGTGTGTTGATACAAATTAAAGACAACCAACTAGTTAGAAGGAGACCAAATTAGATCTCAAAGGCCGCTTGATGCTTACTGAACTTTTGGCAGGGGAGAAAGCAACATCAGTTTAGCAGAGAACATAAAGAAGAAGCAAAAGCAACAGAGAACAAAAGAAGAGAAAGAAGAGGAACAGTAGCAGCGGAACCAGAAGAAGATGATGAAGAAGAAGCAGAAGCAATAGTAGCAGCACAAGAAAAGGAAGAAGCATCAACAAGAAAAGAAGAAGAAAATTTGAAACAGACAAAGAATAACCTTGATCAACCGCTTGTCCAGATGTTCCTTCTGCTGGTGAAGGAACAGATAACGCTGCTAGTATGATTGGATCAATTAATCCTGCACGCTGAAGTTGTGCAACTACATCTGTTATTACTTCTTGTTGCATAGTTCTCCTTTGTTCCTCCATTTGTTTCTCCATTTTTTGCATCCTTTCTTGCATTTGTTGTACCACATCATTTGTTGCATCTAAAGTTGGTGTAGAATTGCCATTTTTTTCAAACTACTCTTTGTAACCCCCAATCCATATTAGCCTGAGATGACCCGGATGTTCAGGGCCCATGACGACTGAAAATGCATCACCGGACTTACCATTCGCACTCATTTCGTTTTCAATTTCCTCCATTTCAGCCTAAAAAATTAAAGTACATCAACAAGCACAACCATGTAAATAAAAGTTACAATAAATAATGATTTCAATTAAAGATTGAAGTCATCAGCATTCATACAATTTTACTTACTGTGTTTTCATTCAAGGCCTTGTACGAACGTCCAGATTTTCTTGTTCTTGTAGCAACAAAGATCTCCTTTTGTGACACAACTTCCTTCTCTTTTTCCTATTCACATAAAAATATATAGTAAGAATTACATAAATGACAGCTAACAACTTCACAATAAATAAAAGAACACACCAATTTATTACGAACTAAAGCAAAACTCTTTTTGTCGGCAGTATGTGGATTCAACAGCTTTTTTCGATTCTTAGTATTAGTTTCAGACATTTTCTGCAAACAAATATAAATCAACAATGTTTACTGAAAGTATATGGGTGTTATAGTAACTACAGTATAGTCTTCATAACTGAAAGTATATGACTATAATAAGTTGCAACTATAATATTCGAAATACATTTTACCTTGAATTTTTCAGAATTCCAATATTTGAGAAGCTCTCTAAACTGACATTCTGGAATATGAGCCGGTTTCTTTGACATGATAACTTCATCATTGTCATATGGGTCATAATGATGTAACTTCAACTGTCTTTTATGCCTTCTCCAAGCCTCTCGAATTGTTGCCAAAGTCTATTGTTTTGCAGCTTCAGGAATAATGTATTTCTCCTACAATTCAGTATCATTCAGTTAGCTACTAATTAAGCGTAAAAAACTTTAACAAATAATTAAAAATTGAAAATTCCAGACCTTCATATAAGCCTATAAATCCTTTTTCGTCTTCATGTTCTTCCAGTGAAATACATCAAATGGGCAAAGAGTCGCAGTTCTTGCCAATGTACCTAGGAAGCTACTTAACTCTGTTACAACTTCATCAGTAGGACCAACGGGCTGATTTTGGGCATTGAGTGTGATCAGTTTACGCTCTTTTCGGGCATGTACCTTAGGCATTTGCGTTATACCTCTTGTCTTCTTAATGGAAATGCCTTCATCTATAAATAAAATACAGGGAATAAGAAATCGAAGATGAATCCCATGTTTGTGTCTAAGCTTAGAAGGCAATCAGTTGTTCACATTGCTATGCTGCAACTCAGAAACGAATTTATTAGAACTTACCACCCAAAAAAGAAGACTACATATTTGAATAAGTTCGTAAAATCCTTTGTCAATCATCTGCCTCCATCCAATCCCAATCAGTATCATCAAAGTCATCCTCCTCTTCCGATATTTCCGTAGGTACATCTTGTAAATGTTGTGCAACGGAAGGTATATCAATGATATCTACAGGGAGATCTTCTCTCGACCATCTCACATCATCAATATCAAGTAATCTTTCGGATGAACCAATATCATGATTAGTCTCCCTCCAAAATGTTTCTTCAATATTAGGACAATTCTCTTCCTCCAAATCATACAAATCAGCAAGAACCTTATTTATCGTATAGTAAACATTTTTCTCAATTGGATCTTCAACATAAAGTACTTGATACATTTGAGATGCTAATACAAAACGATCATCTATACTACATTTTTTGTTAAAGTATACGCGAGTCAAACCATATTCATCGATTTCATTATGAAACTAATCACATTCTAATAGTACTACACTAAAACAACCCCAATAATCAATCTCAATGATATCCTGAATAATTCCATGATAGACAACCATTCCATCGACAGGGTTTTGGTCCCTTGTACTAGAAAAACTATCTGTTGTTGCTGACAAAGTCACTCCACTATTTTGACTCTTACATGGAACATCTTGTGTTTTTGTATGAAATCAATATCCATTAATGAAATATCCAGTATATCTTTTAGCCACAAAGTTAGGCCCTTTGGCTAGCCATCTTAAGTGATTGGACACTTCAATATTTTGAACTTTTTCCCTAAACTAATCACCAAATTCTCTGCTATGGATCTTTGCCTTTACCCATGCATTTCCTCGAGTACGATTATCAAGTAAAGTCTTATGTTCCCTGCAAGTATATATTGCAATTTAATTAATATGAATTTATAAATAAAATCTAAAACACATTATCACAACGTATAAATAAAATCCAAATCAAACAACTATTTTATCTTACTTGATGAATGTCTCAACTTGCTCATCTCCAGTATTGCACAAAACATATCGATGTGCTTCAAACCACTCATGATGCTCCATGTTGAAAGTCTTGCCTTTCCTTTTATTATCACTTCCGATTGGATGACCTATCTTAGGAAATAAAGGTGATAAATCATCACCTTTTGCTTGAGTGTCGTCATCATCCTCAGTTTGATACCTACTGAATCTTGTCTTTACCCAATCAGGTAGGTATCTTGAACAAAAGGTCAAACACTCCACAGCTGAAAATCCCTCTACTATTGATCCTTCTGGATTTTTTCGATTACGAACCAGCCCCTTGAATTCACATATATTTCTTTCAGAAGAATACATCCAACGCAAATGAGTCGGGCCCCCAAGTTTAATTTCATCTACTAAATGGATAGGCAAATGTGTCATTATATCAAAAAAGGAGGGAGGAAAAATCTTTTCAAGCTCACATTCTATATTTATGATTTCAGCCTTCAACTTATCAAGATCACATCTTCTTATTACCTTACTACATATAGCTCTAAAAAATTTTCCCAACCTAATTAGAATCAAAGACACATGTTTGGGTAACACTTTCCTGACAGCAACTTGGAGCAAGTAATGCAGAATAAAATTAGCATCATGGCTTTTGTATCCCGATATTTTCATCTCTTCAATTTGCACATGATTTGATATATTAGAGGCATACCCTTTTGGTAATTTGGCATCTTTTAAAACAGTGCAAAATATCTTTTTCTCCTCTGGTTTCATGGAAAAGCAAGCTTTAGCAAGATGAATCTTTCCAGTATCATCATCCACTACCGGTTGAAGCTCTTTGCGTATCCCCATCACTTGCAAGTCATAGCGAGAATTTATGTGATCTTTGCACTTTCCAAGTATATCCAATAAAGTTTCAAGCAAACTATCACAAAGATTCTTCTCTATGTGCATCACATCAAGATTGTGCCTCAGTTTGTTGGTAGCCCAATATGGCAATTCAAAAAATATAGACCTCTTTTTCCATGGACTATCATTCTTCCGTTTTCTTTTCTTTTGCCCCTTTCCAAAAACATTATTGAATTCATGAAGTTCTTAAAGCACTTGTATGCCTGATAAGGGAGTAGGTGCAGCTCTATGCTCCTCTTTACCATCAAATGATTTTTTATCTCTTCTATATGGATGATCAAGAGGTAAAAATGCCCTATGGCCTATGTAACACATCTTATGACTATGTTTAAGATATTGAGAAGAAGTATTATAATTACAAGTGGGGCATGCCCATCTCCCCTTGGTGCTCCATCCGGAAAGCATTGCTAAGGATGGAAAATCACTTATTGTCCACAATAAACCTGCACGCATAGTAAATGATTTGTTAGTTTTGGCATCATACGTTTTGACTCCTACTTCCCATAGTTCCTTCAACTCTTCAATCAATGGTTGTAAGTATACATCTATATCGTTTCCAGGAGATGATGGACCTGGAATAATCATCGATAAAATTATATACTCCAGCTTCATACAAATCCATGGTGACAAATTATAGTTCATTAACATAATCGGCCATGCGCTATGGGAAATGCTCATAGTTCAGAATGGGTTAAAACCATCAGTTGAAAGACCCAATCTAACATTACGAGCATCACGAGCAAAGTCAGGGTGCAAGGAGTCAAAATCCTTCCAAGCTTCTCCATCAGCAGGATGTCTTAAATTTCCATCTTTGGGGCGTTCAGTAGCATGCCATCTCATAGCTACAGATGTTTCGGCACACATGAATATCCTCTGAAGCCTAGGCTTTAAAGGGAAGTACCTTAAAACCTTTGCTGGAATTTTAGTGCCCTTATTAGTTAAGCCATCATTAACATTCTTCCATCTTGAAGATCCACACACGGAGCAATTATCTAACTTTGCATTGTCTTTCCAAAATAACATGCAATCATTAGTACATGCATGAATTTTCTCATAATGAAGACCTAAATCTTTTATCACCTTTTTTGCGTTGTAAAAAGACTCAGGTATCTGAGCAAGGAAATGCCTCTCTTATCAAGTCTAACAAGTCTGAAAAGGCAACATCAGTCAACTTGTGAAGACATTTAAACAAGTATAATCGGATGGTGAAACTCAACTTAGAAAAGTTCTTACACCCTGGATACAACTCTTGTTTTCCTTCCTCAACCAATTTATATAACTTTTTTGCATCTTCAGATGGTTCCTCCCTCATTCCTTCATGCCCCAAGTCATCTTCTACATTTATAAAAGTATCATGAAGTAGTTTATCAATATCGTCATGCATGTCAGAACTTTCATCATCATTTGTTGGAGATGGCTCTTCTCTTGACGAAAATCCTTCTCCATGAAAAACCCATTGGGTGTATCCATGAATGAATCCGTGACAAATCAAGTGATCCTCAACCACATTTCTACAATGCCAATAATGATTAAAGCACTTTTTACAAGGGCATAATATTTCATTTCCTTGAGAGGCTCGTTCAAATGCCTTATCAAGAAAATCAGTAACTCCACGAATATATTTAGCGGTGGATCTTCGGAGATCCATCCAACTTTTATCTCCGGTATCCATTGAGCACCCTACGTGACATTACACAAAATATTAAAGCTGATAATTATATTTAAATGTTTCAAGATATTCTTTTACCTTTTTTATTCTAACAAAATCATGATTGTAAATCAGTTGACTTACACATTGGGTGAGTAAATTTTAATTACACATTGTGTAGATTCTGATGAATTAATTGAGTCACGATAATTAATTTAGATTAGAAGAAGCTTGGGGTAATTGGGTGATGGAAGTTGATTTGAGTATTAGGGGTTACGACAAATTGCTATTAACACTGTTGCAGACCTAACTCTCAAAAGGATTAGATCTCATTTGAGGAGGAAATCTTGTTCCTCAATTTTAGTTCTTCAACTTTCAGCTTGCTAAGTTTACAAAAACCACAGAAAAACATCAATTAGGCAATGACTTCATGCTACAAGAAATGAATCTCGCTTAAACTATGATAAAAGGGGCTGAAAATATTTTGATATTTGTAAACTTAGCAAGCTGACTTCAAATGGAAATTAAACCAAAAGTTTATCAAGTTTCATTCAAAATTTCTCAATAAACTGTAAAGCTATGGAACTTCACCTATCCAAAGTAGTACAGTTATCGAAAGCAGAAACTAATGAAGCAACAAAGCAACTATGGAGATTAATCATTCCTTATGCTTAACCCAGTCATTTAGAAATGGAAACTAAGTTTAAAAATAAAAACAGAATGTGAGTCATTTAGTTGCATTCTGAAACATAAAGGGCAACATTTCTATATTCAAACCATAATACATCACAACGGAATAGATTATTACCAACATTATCATATTAAATGTCGTTTAACGTGAAAAGAAGAGTCCTAGCTCTTTGAAATCAAAGAACTTGGACTTAAAATTTGAACTAGGACTTAAAATTTGAAATCAAAGAACTAGGACTTAAGTCAGCAGCAACAAATAACAGCTAAAGTTGAACTTAAAATCCACTCGACACTCATAAAGGAGATGACAACATCAATATATGGATAAACTGAATAAACAAACACATTTGAGCAGCGAACAACAATAGCTAAAAAAAAGAGTCAACGAGATTAAGAATATGATAACCCAATAGCAATATTCAACTATATTCCAACTATATTGGAAGGTACCAATCCAACAACAAAACGAAAATCTAAAATAATGACGGCTCGGATAAACTCAAATAGGGCACACATCATCTGTAGCATAAAAATAAAATATAAGGATGAACCAACAAACACAAAGACTTTCAACCAAAAAAATAAAGTAATACAACACATTTACTGTTCACAAATCATAATGTATGTCAACAATAAGGTGAAATCAGCTCAATATAGTGAACACATGATAACATATATTGATGAATCTGACAGAACTGGTGGCTAAGAATAGACTTCATTTCAAAGAATCAACACAGAACTTTGAAAAATTGGCACTAACAACAGCAAATAATATAGATTTCAGAAACCCATTTGTTATTCTTTATGATTTTTCAAAAACCTATAATGAAATTTCAACATTTGAAAAAAAAAGTACATGCACAACAAATTACACATTGTGGGGACTTAAAACTCAAGAAATACATAGAGAATGAAGAGTATTTTTTGAAATCGTACCTCTCTGCAAATTGTAACTTCGCTGTGAAAACAAGCCCTTGAGAACTTGAGATGTGTTTTGTAGATGTTTGAGAGATTTGCAGCTCAAAGAGGTTGTACCTCCGATAAACCCACCGGAGCTCGACCTTTCACCTGGTTCACCTGAGAGACACAGATTTTGAGCTTTGGGTGTTTGAGACAACGATGATGAAATGCCCTAACGAAGCTTACCGGAGACGAGGAGTGAAATAACTCACCTTTTCTCGGGTCTACTGAACTGGAGACGAAGATGAGGAATGCCCTATTGAAGCTTCATCTTCTTCATCTTCATCTTCTTTGTTTGAAAAATAAATGACAGAAATTTCGGAAGAAAAGCCCTAATAGGAATGCCCCATTGAAGCTCTCGCAGCTCTTACTGGAGAGGAAGACAACACTACACTGAGAGAGAGAGAGAGTAAACCTTTTACTGTTTTGGGAGAAAAGGCGCCGCCTGTTTTGGGAGTGGAGCGAAATATATAATATATTTCGCGGGTTAATTTTTTTTTGGGCCTAGTAACCGTTGCCATAGGTACTCTACTGCAACGCATAAAAAGAACCGTTGCCATACCAAATATATAGCTACGGTTTTAACTCTAATAGCACGGTTTATGTTAACCATATATTTCCACGGTTAAAACCGTAGCTATAAGACATATATTGCTACGGTTGTAGAACCTTTGCCATATAACTGTTGCCGTATATCTAATTTCTAGTAGTGTCCCAAAGGTGCAACATCATGGCAACTCGTAAAAAATAATAAAGAAAAGAATTTTAAAGAATATTTTTAGAAAAAATAATTTAATTTAGGAAAAACAAATCTAATTTAGAGTCACCACCTAATTTTAAGGATAATTAGGAAACCAATTAATTATTTACAAAATAGTCTGTAAACCAAAATTTCCAGGTAAGGGTTCAACTTACCCCAAAGGGAAGATATTAGCACCCTGTAGAATCCACAACTGTAGGTCCCGGCTGAACTCATTTTTTCAAATTAAGGAGATAAATAATATAATACAAGATAAAAATCAAGAGATATATACAAAGAATAAACAAAATAATAACACGGGGAACAGCCTAATATTTGCCTAACGTTAATAATATACACAATAATGCATAAATAGAGAATAAATTAAATTTTTCTGACTTTTGAATGGGGAGGCTTCGAAATCCCACGGATAGATTTTTTATCAGCCAAGTTTAACAAGTAATGTACTTAAACTAATAGATTTTGATTTTAACATGTAACAAATATGAATATAAACTAACTTTTTCCATCATTTTTAATGCCGGGACCTCGAAATCCGATGGATAGTTCGTCATTGGCCAATTTTAGTGAAACAGGAATTTAAATGTAGTAAAGAAATAAATTATCATTCCACATCAATAAACAATGGCAGCCTATAAAAAATAACAATGAGGACATGATTGGAAAAAATCAAAAGATTACTGGATCAATCTAGCTATAAGAAAATAACCAACTGCACCTAAAAACAAAAGAAAAAAAACATCAAATCAATCTCAAAGTATAGATACCAATAACACTATTAAATTAAATAAAGAGAAAGAACAATAAATAACAACTATAATCAAGAAATGATGAAAATGAAGTAAACCTGCAAAAAACCTATCCACGAAATAATTATAATATATAAAAATCACCTGACTATAACAATAATAGAAGACAAGCAAATCATTACAATATTAACATATTGCAAAGAACATAGTAAACCAAAATTGGGCCACTTGAAAACTTCAACATAGCAACTGGAAAATACCCAAATAAATCTAAGAAAAAAATCCTTAAACAATAACAACAATAATTCAAAAGAAATGGGTGAAATAGAAAAAAGAAACTCATTGATTACTATTGCCCATTTCCAAAAGTCTGGCTTCGCTTTCATATTCTTCTTCTCTTCCTCCTCCTCCTTTAATATGGTTGGTTCACCCGATCTTCTAGATCTAGCTCCAATGGCTACGGTAACAGAGTTGTAGTGATCAAATTTTGAATCGAGAGAAATGCCCTACTCGTGATGACTCATACGATGATTTTAGATAGGCTTTCTAGGTAGCAATCATTATTTTTGGTTGTTATATGGTGTTGCGCTATACTGGACAGGTAAGTGGTGGTTCAAGGTGGGTGTTTTATTGCTGTTTTTGTTGGGTGGGGAAGATGGTTTTGGTTGCAGTTTTAATGGGGTTTTGGGGTCATTTTGGTGGAGCTTCGAAGCTGATTTTTGTGGGGTTTTAGAGGAGAAATGGTGATGTGAGGAAGGTGGATCTTGTGCGTTGGACCAGCGGTGGTTGGTGGTGGTTTTAGCCACTGTTGATGGTTGTGATCGCCGGCGGAGAAACGGGTAGTCGTTTGGTGTGTTGTCTGGTTTCGCCGGAGACAGTGAGGGTGAGGGTGGTGTGAGGACAAGAAAGAAAAGGGTAAAAGGGGCCGGTTGGACGGGAGAGAGGAGAAATAGGGGTTCCCTGGATAGAGGGAGAGACTGCCGGTGAAGAGAGAGTGAGGGGGCTGCCGGAGTTTTCGCTGGATTCTGGCAAGGAGTACCGGAAAATAAAGAAAAAATTTTTTTTTTTGTATATCTCTAAAATTAAAATCCTATTCTCTTCAATTATTTGTGGAGGTCATATACACATTTTGTGTCAAAACCTAATGAGCTAGAAAGATATGAGTCTAAATCATGGGCCAATTAAACATACACGTATAATTTTATCTGGGCAAGGAAAAATGATTTATTACACTGCATTAGAAATATTAAAACGAATAAAACACATATAATTAACGATAGATAAATAAATAAATAAATAAATAAAATACATAAAAACATGTAGTTTAACACAAAGTAATGATTTAACAAGAGCTAAAAAATAACAGTATAAAAGTATGAATTTTAAAAAAATTGGGCCAAAATTGGGTGTTCACAACTGTCCTTTTCTTTGGATATGATCGAGAAAAGAGATCGTGGACAAAGAAAGTTGACGAACCCAATTTGACCAAACACTTAACCTTCAAATAAGAGTGTCTTGACTGCAGTGGAACTTGCAAAATTTTTGACGTCTTCTTTAAAATGTCCCAGTTATATGCATTAGCATAACCTCCAATCTGGACTTGTTGTGTCCCTGCTAAAGTAGTTCACACTTCTATATTGTAACAGTTGAGAAAACTTATTTGTAGCAAATAGAACACAAATGCGAATATAATTCGTGCTACCCTGATTTAACATATCATACTGAAGAAGATGACGATCCATTTAGGTGTACTACTCATGAAGGAAAAGATGATCCAAAATAGCACATGAATCACATTGAAGGAAGTGACGTACCAAGTACAATGTACCTTTGCTCCAATTTTAACATGTCACGTTGAGGGAAGTGACGCTCCAAGAATAATTTAATTTGTCACGTTGAAGGAAGTGACACCCAGATTGAACATGTCAAGTTGAAGGCAAGTGACACTTCAAAATTATTTAACTTGTCATTTTTAAGGAAAGTGACGCTCCAAAATAACTTAACTTATAACACCGAAGGTAGTGACACTCCAATAATGATTTAACTTGTCATGTTGAAGTCAAGTGATGCTCCAGAATAGCTTAACTTGTCACACTGAAGACAGTGGCACTCAAAAATAGTTTAACTTGTCACATTGAAGGAAGTGACTCTCTAAAATAGCATAGCTTGTTACGCTGAAGGCAGTGATACTCCAATAATGATTTAACTTGTCACGTTGAAGGCAAGTGACGCTCCAAAATTATTTAATTTGTCACATTGAAGGCAGTGACACTCCAAAATGGCTTAACTTGTTACACTGAAGGTAGTGACACTCTAATAATGATTTAACTTTTTTTTTAAAATAAAGATATGCTACATTTTGGAATGCACAATTAAATGAAACAAAATAGGCATCTCACGCCGATGGAATCAGCCTAATGTTATATTATTTAAAACAAACAATCATATTCCAAAAGAAAAATGCAATTTATAAGAAAAATAATTCAAGAATCCCTTTAAAGGTGTGTATATATATATATATATATAAAGAATAAATAAAAGGATTCCAAAAAATAAAAATAAAAAATGTTTGGCCTCATTTTTTTTGTCCAAAAATGAAGAATGTAAAGAAATAGTCAAACCTTAACTACAATTGGTATCAACAGTTAAAAATGCATAAAAAGTTCTTTTATTCCCTTTTCCTTTCTTTCAACCAAGATTGAACTTGAAGTAACTTCTACAGGTTCATGTGGCACCTCAAACATACTTATGTATCGACAAGATCTATTCGACTTGATTCAAATGAAGATTTTGAATTATACCAATCCTCATGTGTCAAATGCTCTCACAACAAAGAAAGTCCTATTTCACACATGTAGGAAACATTTTATGAAAGGACATTTTTCAAAACACGCTCACACTCAGAAAGATATTCAATGCATGCAATTGTAGTACCATATGCTTGGACTTCATGTAAGTCTCCACTATTGTGAGAAAGGCGTAACGATCTGGGCACTGTCTCGGAGAGAGGCTCAGTGAAATAGACATGTCTGTGAAGATGCAGACTACCTGCACCTGGACGACATTTTAAATGAGATCATGTAGGACTTGTAATTGGCTTGTAATGTAGGCTCAAGGGTTGATAGGATATTTATTGGGATAAAAGTGACTTAATCTCTCCTTGAGCGTCATACTAAACTTGTGCTTTTAACAATGGATATTCATTTGACGCTTGATCCTGTTTGTGGCCCTTTCCTTATTGTTTCGACTTTATAGAGACATTATTCGCTGAGAATTTTCTTCATTTACCCCCTTTTTGGAAGTTTTTCTCTTTTAGTAGAGCAATTTTTTCTTGTATTTCGTTAGCCTTGCAGGGGTATTTTTGTCTTTTCTTGTGTAACATCCCAACTTTTTTTAACTAAAATTGAGCCATTGTTCATATGATATACAATTTTAATTGATAGTTCTAGATTGAGCGTAGATGTTATAGACAATTTCTTATAGTGAGAATAGAGTTGGAGACGGTGAAAGTGTCCTACACATCAAGTCAAGTCCAAAGAATTTCTACCGGCTAAGTTTTCGTATGAGTTGATAGAAGGGTCAACTTGAATGATCATATCTCCTAAAGTATAATGAGTTAGGTGACCCATAATATATCAAATAAAAGATCATTGAATTAGCTTTTTAACGCATCTTATTTCGTCTTAATCAGAGTTTAGAGTAGATAGTTATGGCCGTTTTACTAAAGACCTGCAGAGCTGTATGAAGATCCGCGACAGCTCCGCGTCTCGGACCTATCGCGAACCCTTTCTGGATAAGCTAAATGATGTCCTTTTATTTTATTTTGAGGGTACTTTTATCCTAAAACCGTTGGAGGTCTATTTAAGGTCCCAAAACGCATAAAACGTCAGTTTTCATATGAAAACCCTCTCCTTCACTCCTAAACATAAACGCTAAAAAATCATCAAGTTTGGATTAACTTTAAAGATTCATCATCAAGATGAGTTATTCTTCATAAATTTTAAGCTACCCAACATAAATCTCTTTATCTATTTACGAATCCCTAATAGAATCTTAAATCATAACCTAGGGTTTCAAGAAAATGAATTCAAGAATCCCAAGAAAGGGTTTCTTGATTCTTCTTTTCACAAATTAGGGTTCTTCATCAACAACTCAGAAGATTCTAAATCAAGAATTCAAGAATCAAAGAGAAGACCTTGAAACAATGTCTTTCCAAGTTCTTCCACTCTAAAAGAACTACCGAGATCGAGGATTTTCTCTAAGAAAATGAGTATTCATCAAATTTCGATTGTAATCTCAACTTTCCAGGTATTTAAGGCTACCCTAAAGCATGATATTGTTCTTCCATGTGCCCCTTTTGAGTAAATTGAGTCTATGATTGAAGATGATGAGTTATATGTGAAAATCTTTGAGTAAATTGAGTCTATGATTGTAGATGATGAGTTATATGTGAAAATCTATGAGTATTTTACTGAGATTCTTCTTAGTTCATGTATGTTTTTAAGTTGATGATCATCATAAACTTGATTTATTGCATAAGTGTTATCATGAATGATTTTACAACATTCTATGTCTAATTTACTCAAGAATAAAAGAATGAACTTAGGGGATGAGTCTAGAGCTATGACGATGATGATGTTTATGATGTTGTGATTGTGGTCCAAATTGTTTAGAGTCTTGATGATTAGGTTGATGAGAGTGATGCTCATGAGTCTTAAAACTTGAAACTAAATTAAAAAAAGGAATATTTTGAGTCCATGATGTTGATGTTGATGAGTTGATGTTGATGAAGAGGTTGATGTTGATGTACTATGTTCCTATGGGACCAATGACGATGTTGATGTACTATCTCCTTATAGGAATGATGATGATGATGTTTTATGAGCATGTCAAGTTCTAAGAGGAGTATTGAGCACCAAAATGGGTGAGAGTGAGTCCCACTCGAACTCATTAATTATGTGTCCCACGTAGAAGTGAGGATCAAACTGCAATGTGGATGTTTCCTTGTCCCAATAGAGGACTGATGTTTTTTCTTCTTGTGGATCCACTGAGGTTGATGTCCTTTACCCTGGGTAGGGTACTAGATGGATGTGGCAATAATCACTTCATTGTATCATCACTGGCTCATAGGTGATGGTTGTCGGTTAGAGAAACTCATAGATAGGTTCCTCACTGATAGAACTCTGATGTTCATGTGATGGTATGAGTCTTGATGGATGTTGATGTTTTATCATCTACCCTTTATCCTTGTCCTAGATGGGCAAGAGTTCTTTGAGTTGACTTGAGTTGAGCCAAGTTTCCTTAAGGTGAGTCAGATGTATTGATGATGTAATGATGAGATGTTGATGGGTCATTTGTCTACTCTTTATTCTTTCTTTAGATAGACATTTGACATTCTGATGGAGTATGATGTTGAGTTGATGTTATTCCTATATTGTTCTATCTGTTTTCTATTTTTTTCAACTATTTTACATACAAGTACATTTCACGTATTGATGTCCCCTTCTGGGACTGTATCATTTTATAATGCAGAGGCAGATATTAGAGACCATCGATAGACGCTTTGTTGAGGATCTAGTCACATTCAGCTAATCGGTGAGACCTCCTTGTTTTTGGAGGATTTCCATTTTATTATCATCCAGCTTGAGTCAGCACTTTATTTTCTTGAGTTGGGTAACTATGGCCTGTTGTTATACTATCTAGATTTTAGTGGTAGAGGCTTCATAGATATTGAGTATAGGATGTTATGTATTTTTTCAATTATTGGAAATTAACTTTTTATATAAAGACTTGATTACTTTAATTATATTACAGTCTTTTCCTTGAGAATGTTCCTTCTGCTGTTGCGTATGCTGCCAATGAGGCCAAGTGGTTCGCTTGGGGGCTAGCAATAGTCTCCGAGTACCGGCCACGCCAAGGGTATCCTCCCGTGGCGCGACAAACTTAGTATCTGAGCACAAAGTTCAAGTGTCCTAGGGAGTCTATAAAGCTGTGTCTAGTAGTGTCCTTATTATTGGTGTGTAGCGTGCCACATCCATAATAGGGAGGCTATAGGACATTAAGAAAAGTTTCCTTTCTTTCAGATTCTGATCGTGCGATAGAGTTATTTCCTAAGAAATCTACGATGATTCATGCGTTGCTCTAAACTTTTCGTCTATGCCTCGTCCACGAGGCGATAGAGACAGTAATTTTCAAACTCTAACAGTTGAGATCCTCCGAGGTAAAGTAATCAGAATGGTAGAGAGACTGCACCAGGCTTAAGGGAAGCTGACTAGTGTGCGAAGTTGAGTGACTAGAAAGAGTAAACTATTACTCATATGAATTGTGCATTTGAGTTAGCTCTAGATGTATGCAGACCCTCTTTTTTCCAAAAGTTGCTTTCGACGTGACCCATGAGAGAGGAACTTACGTCTCTAAAGAGTTTAATGTGATCACCTAAGAGTGAGATGTGAAGTCTTATAAACCCTGAGTAGAATTGAATCATCCGAGAGTTAGAAGGATGATGATAGAAAGAAAGGGATGAGATAGCAAGAGTGATGGTTGATTGAGGCTTGTAGATAGAGTTACGTATTTATTAGGTAAGTAATCAGGTGGTGAATCAATTGCTATAAGTTTGATGAAAGAATCATAAGTACCATATGATTTTCATGATGAGGTATAGAGGAAGAGTTGTTGTTTGAATATGGTAGAGCATTCTCAAACTAGAAGGAAGTTACGTTGATATGTTGTAGTATTCATACTATTGAGGGTGAAGTGTAGATGTTGAATAGGGGAAAAGAGTGCTTTCAATGTGATAGATCTAAATTAGGCTTATGATTTTTAATTGTGAGTTCATGTGACTCATCGAGTTATGAGCTTAGTTAGATAGGAAGATATGATTGAATAGGTGAGTGGTACTGAGTTATGCGGAAGGGGTGTGTTGATTGGATACTCGCTATGAGATTTTAGTGGGATTATATTCCTTTAAATTTTACCTTATAGTTGTAAGTTATCATTAGAGAGGTGTGTGATGCACATGTTAGTGCTAGACCCTAAGCTTGAATTTTGAGGAGTAGTTTAAAAAGGAGACACCATCGTGAGAAAGATAGTCTTATTTGGAGATTTTCTCTAAGAGGCTTTCCATAGCGTATATTCGAGAAGAAGGTGTAGATTTGTGAGAAAGTGATGCTATGGGCAAGGTATAAGTTCCTCTTAGGTAAGACGAGTAAGACGAGGATAGTTCAATAGATAAGAAGAGGCTTAAGATATGTATCCATGATTGTGTAAAGATGTGTGAAGCTCGAAGTTATGACTTCTAGAAGAATCTAGATAACATATTTGAGTTGTCGATGTGGAGTAGGCTGATGTGAGTAATCTTAATCATTACGAGTGGCTAAATTGATTTGGGGCTTATCAATAGATGATGATAAGTTTTCAATGATAGACTAATTCTTGTGCAGTTAAATTTATGGGAGCAAAGAAGTTGAGCGCTAGCAAGGAAAAAAAGAGGTTAGATTGTGAGAATTGTGGGAAGTGGTTATGTACGCCATAAGAATAGCAAATATCGAGAGATTTTCATAGAGACCGAAAGGAGCTAAGAGTGATAGCATTGAAAAGAGTCTGAGTGGCTAGTTATATGTATGCGACTATAGCATAACATAAGAGTTTAAGATATTCTTGTGATAGTGATTCCTTGACTGTGTGGAGGTATATGCTTATAGCCTAGTAGAGGAAATCGATTTACAAACTTAGAGTAATGACCTTGAGAACTAAGGGAGAGATGATGTAACACTCGGTAAAATTACCAAAATACCTCTAGAGGAGGGGTATGCGTGTAACGTATCTTTCAATGCCCGTATGGCGAATCCAAGGTCGGATTTGTGATCAACATGAAAAATTGAGTGGGAAAATAGTCTCGGTCAATTTTTAGAGTGATAGGATCAAAAGGTAGTTTTTCGATCCGAACACCGAAACAGTTTTGGTGCACGACAGAAGCACGTTGCGTACCTGTAGCGGAGTGACACTTTTTGTTTTTTTTCAAATTTTTTGATGGGATTGGAAAAACCCGTTAAGAAATTTTTCGAAGAAAAATACACTGGTGTGCGATCGGTTGGCATAACGGACTGGGTTATTCCAAACTTGGAAAATTCCTAAACATTGTGAGGGGCATTCCGGTCAACTCCCAACCCCTCTTAAACTCAATACACGATCAAATTAGGTCGGTTGAATGTAAAAGGGGTCTAAAACCCCCTTCTAAATCCTTTTCTAATAATTGAACAAGACTAGGGCTTGAGAGAAAGGAGAAGAGATTGAGATGAAAGAATTCAAGAGAGAATGAGATTCCTTAATTCTGATGATGATGTGATGCCATTTCCTTTGAAGGTTATTGATGAGGAGGAGGAGTAAGAGAAATAGTGAGGAGTCTAATAGATAGGTAAAACCATGTTAGTATCTCCCACAGTAAGAGTTCATGTGATCGAGGGTGTAAGCTATTATGGTGGGTTTAAATGTGTTGTTGCTATTATGTGAGTGTATTAGAGTGTTGAGGACGAACAATATTCTCTAAGTACATGTTACTATGGAGTGAGAGTTCTTGATTCTGATGTCATCTTACGTGTGCATTGACCTTCAACTTGTTATCTTCGACTTGTTATGTCATTTATTGATGGTAGGATGTAGAGTATCAAGTTTTAGAGGTATAGTCGTGCTTATTTTGCATGGAGAGGTAGTAGTTTGGGGGTTTCGTCAAGGGGGGAATAATGAGTTCCTCCACGTCCAAATAGTGATGCTGATAATAGTAGACTAAGAGAGAGGGTAGATGAGGAGTGAACGTATCCTCATTGTGATATTGGTTTTAAACTTGTGCATGTAAGGATAGAGATAGGGAGGAGGAAAGAGTTTAGATCATATGATGCGCAATAGATAGGTAAAAGTATGTTGGTGTGACTTTGTGTGAGAGCTCATTAAATGGTGGAGGTAGAAGTGATAAGTAGGCTTGAAAAATATTCTAGGACATAGTTAAAGTATTTAGGGTGATAGGCTTAAATGCGTAGTTGTTATTGTGCGAGTATGTATGATAGACTATTCAAGACTTCATAATAAGGGTTTCGAACATAGAGCTGAGTATTGAGGATTAGCTTTGTATGAATATGATCATCTTAGGAATAACACCTTGAGGCTTAAAACTAGGCTTGAATGGAAGAAGAAGAGGTAGTTAGGTGGAGCTTTGAATAAGAGTTATGAGCTTGCCTTGATGGAGTAGAGTGCAATGAAAAGGAGCACAATTGAGGTAGGGACTTGAGCATGAGAGTGTCCCAAAGTCTTATTTATACGATGGTCGTATTCTTGATTAGAGTTGATGGCTTCCTTCCTAAGTTCGAAAGAATGATTGTCGAGGTGTCCAAATGATTCAAAATGATTGATTTTTGACGTTCCATTCGTGCTTGATGGTGAGAATGTCTAAGATAACATCTCTACTCTTGATCTGAATCGATTTGTCTATATGAGTTCATGTGTCAATTCCTGAGTCTAAATAGAGATGGTTTAAGATTGATAAGTAGTCGAGAGTTTGATTGATTGAGTGAGCTTTAAGAAGAGTTCTGATTTTTATTCGTGCCTTGATGTCTACCTTTACTCATCATTCGAGGACGAATGATCCCAAGAGGGAGATAATGTAACACCCCAACTTTTTTAACTAAAATTGAGCCATCCTTCCTATGATATACAACTTTAATAGATATTTCTCAATTTAGCATAGATGTTAAAGTTAATTTCTTAGAGTGGGAATAGAATTGGAGATGATAAAAGGATCCTTCACATCAAGTTAAGTCCAAAGAATTTATACCGATTATGTTTTTTTATGAGTTCATAGAAGAGTCCACTTCAAATGACCATATCTCCTACAGTATAATGCGTTAGGTGACCCATAATCAAATGAAAGATCTTTGAATTAGCTTTCCAACACATCTTATTCCATCTTAATTAGAGTTCAGAGTAGAAAGTTATGACCATTTTACTGAAGACCTGCAAAGCTTTCTGAAGATCTGCGTCAGCTCTGCATCGCGGACCTATTGTGAACCCTTTTTGGATAAGCTAAATAATGTCCTTTTATTTTATTTTGAGGGTACCTTTATCCTAAAACCTTCGGGGGTCTATTTAACGTCCCGAAACACATAAAACATCGGTTTTTATAAGTAAAACCCTCTCCTTCACTCCTAAACATAAACGCTCAAGAATCATCAAGTTAGGATTAACTTTTAAGATTCATCATCAAGGTGAGTTATTCTTCATAAATTTTAAGCTACCCAACCTAAATCTCTTTATCTATTCATGAATCCCTAATATAATCTTAAATCATAATCTAGGGTTTCAAGAAAACGAATTCAAGAATCCCAAGAAAGGATTTCTTGATAAGACGAATTAGGGTTCTTCATCAAGAACTCTAAATATTGTAAGTCAAGAATTCAAGAATCAAAGAAAATCCCTTCAAACAATGTCTTTCCAAGTTTTTCCACTCTAAAAAAACTACCGAGATCGAGGATTTTCTCCAAGAAAATAAGTATTCATCAAATTTCAATTGTAATCTTGACTTTCCAGGTATGTAAGGCTAACCTATAGCATGTGATTGTTCTTCCATGTTCCCTTTTTGAGTAAATTGAGTCTATGATTGAAGGTGATGAGTTATATGTGAAATTCTTTGAGTAAATTGAGTCTATGATTGCATATGATGAGTTATATGTGAAAATCTATGAGTATTACACTGAGATTCTTCTTAATTCATATATTTTTCTTAAATTGATGATCATCATAAACTTGATTTATTGCATAAGTGTTTTCATGAATGATTTTACAAAATTCTATGTCTATTTTACTCAAGAATAAAAGAATGGACTTAGGGGATGAGTCTAGAGCCTTAACGATGATGATGTTTATGATGTTGTGATTGTGGTACAAATTGTTGAGATTCTTGATAATTATGTTAATGACAGTAATGTTCATGAGTCTTGAAACTTGAAACTAAATTCAAAAAAAGAATATTTTGAGTCCACGATGTTGATGTACTATGTCCCTATAGGACCGAGATGATGATGTTGATGTACTATATCCCTATGAGACTGATGATGATGATGTTTTATGAGTATGTCGAGTTTTGGGAGGAGTATTGAGTACCAAAATAGGTTTGAGTGAGTCCCACTCAAACTCATTAACCACGTGGCTCTCGTAGGATTGAGGATCGAACCGCAAAGTGGATGCTTCCTTGTCCCAATAGAGGACCGGTGTTTTTTTTTATGGATTCACTGAGGTTGATGTCATTTACCTTGGGCAGGGTACTGGATGGATATGGCAATGACATCACTTCATTGTATCTTCACCGGCTCATAGGTGATGGTTGTCGATTAGAGAAACTCCCACTTAGGTTCCTCACTGATAGAACTCTGATGTTGATGTGATGGTATGAGTCCTAATGGATGTTGATGTTTTATTATCTAACCTTTATCCTTGTCCTAGACAGGCATGAGTTGAGTTGAGTCGAGTCGAGTTAAGGTGAGTATGATGTATTGATGATGTATTGATAAGATGTTGATGGGTCATTTGTCTACTCTTTATTCTTTCTTTAGATAGACATTTGACATTCTGATGCAGTATGTGATGTTGAGCTAATGTTATACCTATATTATTCAACTTGTTTTCTGTTCCATTCAACTATTTTACATATTTATACATTCCGTGTACTGATGTCCCCTTCTGGGACTGCATCGTTTTATCATACAGAGGCAGATATTAGAGACCATCGACTGGCCCTTTCGCTGAGGATCTATTCGTATTCAGCTAACAATAAGACTTCCTTGTTTTTGGAGGATTTCCATATTATTATTATCTAGCTTGAGTCAGCACTTTATTTCCTTGAGTTGGGTAACCATGGCCTATCGTGGTACCATCTAGATGTTAGAGGTAGAGGTTTCATAGACATTGAGTAGAGGATGTTATGTATTGTTTTTTTCCATTTATTGGAAATTTAACTTTTTATATAAAGACATGATTACTTTAGTTACATTACAATCTTTTCCTTGAGAATGTTCCTTCCGTTGTTGAGTATGAGGTATCAATGAGGCCAAGTGGTTCGCTCAGGGGCTAGCAATAGTCTCTGAGTGCCGGCCACGCCAAGGGCATCCTCCGAGCGCGTGACATTTTGTTTTTCAAACATCCTTTTTCTTTTCACTTTTTTTTCTGTCTCTCGAAATCGTTTTTGCTTGCTTAACTTTGAGACTTTGCATTTGGCCTGTAGCAATTTCAAACTTAAATCTTCATTTTATCATTTGCACATTTTTTATGCACTAAAAAAGGATGGTCCAAGAGAGGGATAGTGCATGTAAGCACTCAAAGGGGTAATGGCTAAAATGTGGTTGTCCAAAGAAAAGGCTTCAGGCTCAAAGTAGGAAAGACAAGGTATTAATGCCATTTGGTAGGCTTTGAAAGGCACAAATGGGTCAAAGAAGGCCTACGATCCTTTTCAAACCAAATATTACTCAGAATTTCACCTCAACAAACATTTGGACCAAGTTCTAGATCAAATATGTGATGCAATTGGAATTTTATTTAACACTCACCACACAATGCACTTGAAACTATGAAGTTAGTTTTATTCTTATCTTGAACATGTGGAAAAGAATTTTTAAGTATCACAAAAATATAATGAGTTGTACTAGAAGAATCTATGATTTACCACAAAATCATTTATTTTCATTTTGTCAAATACTTTACATGTTTCTAACTGTAATGGCCCCAATCAAATCTAAGATATGACTTTTAAATGTGTATAGAAAATTATTTTTTGACGTTTCGAAAAAAATGAATACCAAATCCAAGAAGGGTTGCCTATGTATCTCAAATAGACGAGAATCGGTATGCGTAGTTCATGGGGATATGATATAAAATGCATTTTTAAATAAATAAATGAATAAATGTATTTTTTGAAGGAAAAATAACAGAATTAAAATAAACAATCAATGAATCATACTAAAGGACAAACTATTAATATCAAACAAAAATCCTTCTTTTTATCAAAAGATGTAAGATAAACAAAGTGAAAGACACCTATTGAACAAAAAATTGCATACAACAATTAAAATATTTACAAACTCAGAGCGGTGTCTTACAAGTGTAGCATTTGAGTACAATCTTGGTAGATTTTTTTAGGATTTTCCCAAAAATAAGTCCTCAAAAATTATGTCTCTGTTTCAACCTCAATAAACTCTAGTGTTTATATATATATATTAACTAAAAATATTGTCCTAATTTCTATAGTAATAAAATGAAAAGCTTACGGAGAATATGACCAAGCCATTTTAGCGCCTAAATATCCCGTTGAAATGGGAATCAGGTCAATCGTGGTCAAACATATTATAACTCACAAAATTTACATTTCAAACGAAATATATGCATTCACACAAAATTAAATAAACATGAATGGAACAAATTATGCAATATTTATACAGATAAATGATGTATAACGCACCCTAATATATATATGACTAATCAAACCAAAGGAAACCTAACTATTGAACAATATGTATGTCGTGTTTACGTCTTACTGCTCCTAAAAAATATATTGTACAAATTATACAAATAAATGAATGGGGATACAAAATGTGGGAAAAGGGGTATACAAACAAAAATGAATCCCACGCAGGGGTACAACTCTAAACTTTTTTATATTTACAATAAAATGAACTAAACTAAAAATAAGAAATATCCTAAACTCGATGGACAATGGTACATACAACCCAACATACACATTTTTTCAATTAGATGCAAGGCAGTGTTCTACTAGACTCGCATCATAAATTTCACGCCAACTTAGGCAAATGCACCTATTTGAAAGATCAGCCTCCGTAGTAGACTAGGTTTACTAAGAGTGGGCTTTATTTAAAATGGACAAGTGACCCAAGCGGAGTACTGGGGTTGGGGAAGATAACAAACGTTGACCCCTCGGGATCAACTCACTTCGTCAGGGTACCCCGATAAACAATTTGAATTCAATGGTTGCGACTCGCATAACCGTCATTTAAGTAACAGATAAAATATGGCCAAGTGATGAAAGGTATGCTATGCATATAATGACGGTATATAGATAATACAATAAATAATAATAATAATTTACAAATAAATAACAAATATACAAGAAAATATATACCACATGATAAAAATAAAATCTCCCAAATTTGAAAAAATGAATCCATAAAGGCTAGAACCTAGAAATATCCCCAGTGGAGTAGCCATTCTGTGACATTTCGATTGGTGCAACGTCATGGCAACTCGTGAAAAATAATAAAGAAAAGAATTTATAAGAATATTTTTAGGAAAATAATTTAATTTAGGAAAAAATCTATTTTAGAGTTGCCACCTAATTTTAAAGATGTAAGAACCTAGATTTTTGAACAACTTTATCGGATCTTATAACGTAGGCCCGAGAGAAAATTTGACCAAGTGACGCTCCATGGGAGACCCACACAGCCCATGTGAAGCCACACGGTCCGTGTGGTGTGTCAGGGGCCGTGTGGCCCACCGTATGGCTCGCGATGTGAAATTTTTCTATGTACAAAATTACCGTCTCGTAACTTTTTTGTGCATGAATTTTCTAAGTACCGCCACACGACTACCAACATGACCCGCGTAGCATCACACGGGTCGTGTAGTCGTCCGTATGACACCCCTTTGCTTTAGAAAAATTCTAAGTGTTGGCACCAAGAAATCTTTCTAAGTGCATCCTCACGAGCATTGTTCACGGTCCGTGTGACGGCTCACAGACCGTGTTAGCGCCCGTGTAGCCTTGACGACCCATTTTTCCATTCGTTTCATTAATGGCGTTTAGGTAATTACGATTCATTTTTAGTGATATTTTATGACCTTTTGCCTATGCTAAATCCCCTAGATCATCTGATTTCCTTTCTATTCTAATTCATTCTCATTGGAAACACTCTCACACTAAACTCAACTCGAAATACTCTCTAAGTCCTTCTATCAAGACTCAAGCTAGGGTTCAATTGGGGATTCAAATTCAAGTTAAATTCTTCTCAAATTCATCTTCCTAATCAAGGTAAGTGAGATTGATTCTTGGTTCCTTTCAACCAAGAAGACCCAGAACTCCTTTCAATTTATTTCATGAATTTTAGCTTACTTTAAATGTGGATTTTCATTACTTGATCTTATTAAATCCAATTGATATATGAGATGTACTTTCTATATGATTTTAAATTACTTTAAATTTCTATCATGATGATATACATTGAAGTTGAGAAGTTATGAACATGCAAGTCCCCTTTAAAGTAGATTTATGCATGGGTGATTTATATTATGATTTAGATGTTAATTTAATTATGGATTTACTTAATTTTATATTATGATGTTTATTTTAGCTTGAATTTGTGTTACCCATGCTATTCTCACATAATGCATTGCATTTGCATTCATGAACATTAATTAATCTTTATGGAAATTATGAAGTGGGTTAAACCCAATTATGCTTTATGAAATGATTTTGATAGATATTGGTTATGACAAGAATGTGATCACATATATGTCTTATGATTATGTCTTTGAGTATCTCAGGTGCTTGCACTATCTTGTATATGTGAATGAGCTATTCCTTGCATGAGTATCATGATTATGACTTATGATTTGGCATTTGAGCCTAAATGTGCATTGATCGAATTTGAAATGACTATTGCCTTTTTGAAAGTATGTAAATATATACTACTCATGGAATGTTGACTTAGCACCGATGGATTGAAGGTGTCAGGGTTATCCCTTAGGGCCCTGTCCCTTTCCTTGAACCATGTGCCTAACATATGTTCTGAGAATCCTATTCGAAATAGGATATGTTCTCGTAAGGAAGGTTGCTTCATACGAAATGGGATATGTTCCCTTAAGGTGAAGTATTATGATATGATATGATTTGAGAAATCCTTTTCGAAATGGGATATATTCCAGTAAGGGGGTTGCTTCATACGAATGGGATATGTTCCCGTAAGATGATGTATGGTTTACCTTTGGCAAGTAGACCACCTCTGTACCAGTGAGGGGATTTCATCAGAATTCCAAGTTATAGCTTGCTTGGTCTTACACATATAGGTAGAGGTCACATCCTCGCTACATATAAATAACATTGCATTCATGCATCATGAATTTCATGGCATATTGCATATTATTTCCTTGGATATATGATTCTTTTTATATTATGTGTCTTTGTCATCTAATATTGTAATGCAAGATTTATTAGTCATATGCATTGCACGGCCGCATACTAAATACATTCAAACGTACTAATGCATACTCTATGCCTAAATGATTTAACCGTGTAGGGACTGAGCGCTATGACTATCCACCGTTGGACAAATAGCTCAAATTCTGAAAGTTGAACTTGTGGTGAGTCCCATCTTCCAAGGACGAGCAACCTTCTTGTATCTATGTTATTCTATGTCTACTTTCTTATTTGAGGGTGAGCTAGGGACATGCCTTGGCCCTCATTTTATCTTATGACTAGAGGCATTGTTGGGCATCTTGTAAATTCTTGTAAGTCTTTTTATATATATAGATATGCTATGTGATGTATTCAGAGCTTATGTTATTGGTTACCCTTTTGAAATGGCTAATATGGGTCGATTGCGGTCATATGTTATGTATATATGTTTGGTATGGAAATATGGAAGGTCTTAAGTCCCATGTCCCCCCATAGCGTGAGTCCTACTTACCTACCCTTAGTTCTTGTATGCTATGTGCTATGTGAATCCCTTTCCCCTCGTTATCCCCATAGTGTGAGTCCTACTTACCTATCCCTTAGTATTATGTGATTACTATTTGGTTGCGCTTCCAAACCGATGATGTGGATTTTGATACTTCGAGGCTTGTTTGGGGACTTTAGGGTTCCCATTCACTATGTCACAACTAGACCCTAGTCTTGGGTCGTGAAAACAGATGGTATTAGAGACCTAGGTTTATAAATGGTCCTCGGAGTGTAATATGCCGCGTGAAGTAGAGTCTTATTCATGGGTGTGAAGTGCATCATGCCTATGAGTGGGAGGCTATAGAGGCACTCTAGGAATTGCCTCACTTCTTAATGCCTTATATTGCGCTATGACTCATATATTTGGTGTCCCCATCCTGACGGTGTTGTTGCTCCATTTCAGAGGATGCCTTGAGAAAGACCCCTCCCACCAAGGCCGGCTCTGGCTAATGAGGATCAGGCCCCTCAAGAGCCTATGGATTAACCAATCTCAAACGGTGAGCTCCATATAGCGTTTGCCATGCTTTCCTAGGTGGTGACTTCTCAAGCAAGGTAGGCTAATCTGCCGCGGGATCCTACACAAGCTTCTAGGGTGAGGGATTTAACCCGGATGAATCCTCTAGAGTTCCATGGGTCGAAGGCTGATGAGGATGCTCGAGAGATCATTGATGAACTCACTAAGATATTAAACATTATGGGTTCCACTTCTGAGGAGAAGGCTTAATTGGCTTCCTACCAACTGAAAGGTGTGGCTCAGGTGTGGTGTACCCAATGGTCTATTGAGAGGGTTTGCAGTGGTGATGTCACTTTGGAAAAGTTCAGATTTGCGTTCCTGGATCGCTTCTTTCAACTTAAGCTTAGGGAGGCCAAGATGACTGAAATTATCAACCTCAAGCAAGGAGGTATGAGTGAGAGGGACTATGCCCTCAAAGTAACAAAGCTCTCCAAGTATGCTATGTCACTCTTGGCTGACCCTCGTGTAAGGATGCACAAGTTTGTTTCTGGTATCTCTGATTTGCTTGCAAAAAAGTGTTGTACTCCTATGCTCATACGTGATATGGATATTTCTAGACTTATGGTGTATGCTGAACAATTTGAAGGGGAGAAACTCAAGGAGAGAAGGGTCACGATCCTAAGAGGGCCTGTTTTGATGGTGGATTCTGTGGTTCTCGAAGTGCTTGCTTTGGTCGCTTCCAGTAGGGCCAAGGTTCTGGTGCTTGGGTTGCTAATGCTCGGGTATCTCCTCCTAGGGAACCGGTTGGTGGTGGATAGGAGTATCCTCTATGTAACAAAATGACTGTTGGAGGGATTTGGGTGTTTGCTATGCGTATGATAATAAAAATCACAAGGTTGCTGATTGTCCTAAGAATGCCCGTAGAGGCCCAGGTTAGGTGGCTCAATGTGGGCAAGGCCAACAAAGAGCTCCCCAAGGTGTTGCGCCAAGGAACAACAGGTTTTATGCACTCCATGGCCATCAGGATGTTGTGGAAGCTCCAGATGTCGTGAATGGTATGTTAAAAGTCTTTGATTTTGATGCTTATGTTTTGCTTGACCCGGGTGCAAATTTGTCTTTTGTGACTCCTCTGTTGGCTGTTAAATTTGGTTTGAGTCCCATGATTTTAAAGGATCCCTTCTCAGTTTATACTACCGTGGGTGAATTTGTTATTGCACATAGAGTCTACCATGGTTGTTCGATTTTAGTGTTGCACAAAGTTTTCCCATGTCACCTCATGGAACTTGAGATGTTCGATTTCGACGTGATTCTTGGGATAGATTGGTTGCATGCATCCTATGCCTCTATTGTCATGACCCAAGCCTAGGGCCTAAACGTGACATGGCGAATGAGGAACCCGATGCAACCCCAAACAAGCCTCTCGAACTTGTCATCACACTTCATCGGTCGCGGAAGTACAATCAACATTATAAAGGGAGTTAGGGACTATGGTTCAACCCATTTCAAAATAATGTCATAGATTAAGAGTGAAGCTCATTTGCAAAATACTTGTCCAACGTACACCTCTACATATACCAATAGAACGGGGGCCATGACATACTACCGGCTCCCCTCATAGTCAAATACAAATACAAGCTAAGATCTCAAAACATAGGAGTAGGAAACATAACATAGTCCTCGAATCATTGAGGACTCACCAACAATCCCGGATAAGCACCGCACTAGCCACGTGGATGGAAAGAAGGATCAAGAGTAGCTCCGGTCCCTACATGGTAGCATCATGTAGGCAAAATATGCGTTAGTACTTTGGAATATACTAAGTATGTGGGGTGCAATACAAGAATAGATAATATACATAATCGAAATGCAAGAGATGGGTCATTAGACATAGTATATAATCAAGATGCATTTGCATGATCAATGTATAGTCAAATATGTTTAAGTAAATCCATCTTCATAATAGGTACCATATCTGAAGCTGAGCCAAACAAATTGATGACGCATAAACCCCCTCATCTAGGTGAAATAATTATTATCCCTTATTTCTGGATAGTGGCAATCCCACCATGCCACACTAGGTGGATATGAGTACTTATCCCCCATATCATGAATAGTAACAATCCCACCTTGCAACACTAGGTGGATATGAGTACTTATCCCCCATATCATGGATAGTGACAATCCCACCTTACCACCCTAGGTGAATATGAGTATTTATCCCCCATATCATGCATATCCAGCTCTTTTCCCCCGTACCGGGCATGGTTGTGCAACACTTTATATAGGAATTTACAATAGGCTCTAATGCAATTCTCATGTAGAAATGAATATATACACGAGTTTAGTTTATCATCAAAATGTCATTGTAATCTCATTCATATCTTATCTCAAGCTTTAAAACATCAATTCCTCATAATTCCATAATTGGACATTTTGTCAAATACCTTAAGGGCATGCATTGGGGATCAAAGAATGTGTAAAATGGAGTAGGGCTCATGCAGTAAATCAGTGAACCAACCATCAATGAACACTTTGACATACTCCCAAGACAACATGTAAAGCCCCACATCAATTCCAAGTTTAGATTCAAGTTCTAGAGTGACAACATGTTCAAGACATTTACTTTCCCATGCTAGAATTTCACTGTGCAGAAAATTTATACAATGAACAAGACCAATGTATAAATCTTCACTTAAAATCATGAAATAATGAGTAAGTTAGAGTTTAGGCACTATGGATGGAAGGACCCATGATTCAACACCACATACCTTGAGTTCTTATGAAGGCCTTGGAAGTGTCTTCAAAGGAGGCTTGAAACTTGGAGCAAGGACCTCTTCAATCTTGATGAAGGTTTTGGAGGGTTTTGGCTTGAGTTCTTGAGAGAAATATTTCTAAGTGTGGGAAATGTCTTTTAGGAAATGTTTTAAGGAATGGGAACTGATTTAGTGCTATATAGGAAATAAAATTCTTCTTTAGAAAAACGGTTCCAACACTTAGAAAAATAATGGGGCGGGTGAACAGTAAATTTGCTCACTGGAATTTACATTCTCTGCCCGGGCAGATATTACGAAAATGGGCATAATTTCTTCGTCCGAACTCCAAACGAGGTGAAACGAAGTGCGTTGGATAGCTAACTCACAGGGCTTTCCATGGATATATTATAAACCACCCAATTCTTTGTGTGCTAATAGATATGACCCTCCAGAAAGGCTTCACTTGGAAATTTCAAATTTTGATACGGTTGCTCTAAAATTCGGGTTAGACCTATTTCCCACTCCATTTGACCCCCTATACAAGAATATGAAGTCGTATTTTCAAAATAACAAACAGATTTTTAGATATAGCTAAAATAAGTTTCCGGTGACTTTCGAAACACTTTTGGGTCGTTTCATCTATAGATTATAGAACTCGGATGATCAAGTTCCAACCTCCCGGTGAGCCCATTCTTGAGTGGAAGGGTAGTGACTCCTCTATTAAAGGTTGGTTTATTTCCAACCTTAAGACACGGAAAATGATTTCCAAAGGGCACATTTATCTTATTGTGTTGGTCAAGGATATGGAGTCCGAAACACCTACTCTTATGTTGGTTCCTGTGGTGAATGAGTTTTTGGATGTGTTCCCTGAAGTCTTGCTCGGTATCCCTCCTAAAAGGGAGGTAGACTTCGGCATAGATCTTTTTTCGGATACTCAGCCTATCTCTATTCCTCCTTATCGTATGGCGCCAACAGAGTTGAAAGAGTTAAAAGAGGAATAGAAGGATTTGTTCGAGAAAGCCTTCATTAGGGCCACTATATCGCTGTGGGTGCCTCTAGTGTTGTTTGTAAGAAAGAAGGATGGATCTCTTCGGATGTGTATTGATTAAAGGCAACTGAATAAGGTGACTGTTAAGAATAAGTATCCGTTGCCTAGGATTGATGACTTATTCGACCAGCTTCAAGGGGCTACTCATTTCTCAAAGATTGATCTTCGTTCCAGCTATCATCAGTTGAAGGTTAGGGAGTATGATATTCCAATGACATCCTTTAGGACAAGGTATGGGCACTTTGAGTTTGTGTTGATGTCATTCGGCTTAACCAATGCTCCGGCCGTGTTCATAGATCTGATGAATTGGGTGTTTAAGCCATTCCTTGACAGTTTTGTTGTGGTCTTCATTGACAACATTCTCATTTACTACGGAAGTGAGCAGGAGCACAGGGATCATTAGAGGATGGTTCTCCAAACCTTAAGGATGAAGAAATTGTAAGCCAAGTTTAGCAAATGTGAATTCAGTTGGGTGAAGTGGCTTTCCTTGGTCATGTAGTATCCGGTGATGGTATCAAGGTGGATTCGAAGAAGACCGAGGCTGTGAAGAACTGGCCCAGGCCGTTGACTCCTTCATATATTTGAAGCTTTCTGGGCTGGCTGGGCATTATAAAAGGTTCGTTGAAGAGTTCTCATCTATTGCATCTCTGTTGAGTAAGTTGACCCAAAAGAAAGCTAAGTTTGTGTGGTCGGATGAATACGAGCAGAGTTTTCGATCCTTGAAGGATCGGCTTGCTTTAGCTCCCATCTTGACTTTACCAAACAATTTGAAGGGATTCATGGTGTATTGTGATGCCTTGTGGATTGGGTTGGGTTGTGTACTTAAGCAGCATGCTATGCATCAAAGGCACTTGAAGGTTCATGAACGTAATTACCCAACACATGATCTTGAGTTGGCAGTCGTGGTCTTTGCCTTGAAGATTTAAAGACACTATTTGTATGGGGTTCATGTTGATGTGTTCACCGATCACAAGAATTTGCAATATGTATTCACTCAAAAGGATCTCAATTTGAGGCAAAAATGATGGTTGGAGCTCTTAAAGGATTACGACATGAGTGTTTAATATCATCTTGGCAAGGCCACTATTGTGGCTGATGCTTTCAGTAGGTTATCTATAGGAAGTTTGGCGCATATTGGAGAGGAAAGGAAGGAGTTAGCAAGGGATGTTCACCAGTTGGCTAGGTTGGGTGTCAGGTTCGCTGACTCGAGTGAGGGTGGTATCCGTGCTCGAAATGGGGCAAAATCTTCCATGGTGGTTGAGGTAAAAGCTAAGCAAGATTTAGACCAATCGTGACTTGAGTTGAAGAAATTGGTTGCCGAAAAGGAGATCGAGGTGTTCTCCCAAGGGTGAGATGTTGTGTTGCGGTACCAAGACTGGCTTTGTGACCCGGATGTGGATGGTCTTAGAAGAGTTATCATGAGTAAAGCTCACAACTCTCATTATCCTATTCACCCGGGGTCTATAAAATGTATTGGGATTTGAAAGAAGTATATTAGTGGCATGGTATGAAGAAGGACATAGCTAAGTCTGTATCCGAATGTCCAAGTTGTCAACAAGTGAAGGTAGTGCACCAAAGGCTTGGTGGCTTGGCTCAAGATTGAGATTCCCACATAGAAGTGGGAAGATATGAACATGGACTTTGTGGTTGGTTTGCCTCGGACGCAAAGGCAATATGACTCCATTTGGGTCATCGTTGACCAGATGACCAAGTCAGCTCATTTCCTACCGGTCAAGACTACCTATGGCGCCGAGGAGTATGCGAGGTTGTACAACCAAGAGTTGGTGAGACTACATGGTGTTCCTAGATCTATCATATTGAATCACGACACCCAATTCGCCTCCCACTTTTGGAGGTCATTTCAGAAGGGACTTGGAACTAGGATTAAGTTGAGCACCGCTTTTCATCCTCAAATCGATGGGCAAGCTGAGAGGGATATTCAAACCTTGGAAGATATGTTGAGGGCTTCTGTGTTGGAGTTTAGGGGTAATTGGTATGATCACCTTTCCCTCATTGAGTTTGCTTATAATAATAGCTTCCATGCTCGCTTTGGTATGACACCTTTTGAGGCCTTGTATGGGAGAAGGTGTAGGTCACCAGTAGGGTGGTTTGAGTTGGGAGAGATGGCACTGATTGGCCTAGATTTACTGTAAGAGGCTATGGAAAAAGTGAAGGTAATTAGGGAAAGGTTCAAAACGACACAAAGTCGCCAAAAGTCCTACTCGGATGTTAGGAGGAGGGATCTTGAGTTTCATGTTGGTGATTGGGTATATGTGAAGGTTTCGCCTATGAAGGGTGTGATGAGTTTTGGTAAGAAGGGCAAGCTAAGCCCTCGGCATGTTGGCCCTTATGAGATCATTGAGTGGATCGAGAACGTGGCTTATTGGCTAGAGTTTCCCCTGGACTTGAGTTCAATTTACCTGACTTTCCTATGTGTCTATGTTTAGGAAGTTAGCTGGCGACCCTAGCACCATTGTGCCTTTTGAAGGAATCAAGGTGGGGGAAAACCAATCTTGTGAGGAAGTCACTGTGGAGATTTAAGATAGAAAAGGGAAGCGGCTTCGTAACAAGGATATGGCTTCGGTAAAGGTACTATGGATAAATCGTCACGTGGAGAGTGCTACATAGGAGGTAGAATTGGACATGATTAAGCGATATCCCCATCTTTTCCAATCTACTCCAGTCTAAGGTACTTGGTCGATCCTCTTCTAGATAGTCCTAATTCTTTCGCTCTTGAGTCTCGTGACATGACATGCATACATGTGCACGAAAATGATTTTCTTGTGATATTTGAATACATTTGCAATGAGTTTCAACGACTTACGATTTTTTAAATGATGAACTATGCATTATACCTTGTGTTTGGATGCTTCATGTCTTAAGTCAAGCTCTCAAGCCTTGTCGTTGCACATTCGGCGACGAATGTTCCCAAGGGGGAGATGATGAAGGACCCAGGTTTTTGAACGACTTTATCGGATCACATAATGTTGGCCTGAGAGAAAATTTGACCAAGTGACACTCTATGGGAGGCCCACACGACCCATGTAAAGCCACACAGACCGTGTGGCCTTCAGTGGAGAGGTGCTTGGCCATGATTTCGAAGTACAAGAAGTCGATAGGGAATTTTTGACTATGTGAGGGCACAAGGCCACCCACACGGTCTGTATGGCATGTCACAGGCCGTGTGGCCCACCGTATGGCTTGCGACGTAAAATATTTCTAAGTACGAAATTACTATCTCATAACTTTTTCGTGCTAGAATTTTCTAAGTACCGTCACACGTCTCCTGACACGAACCGTGTAGCATCACACGAGCTGTGTAGTCGTCCGTATTCCACCCCTTTGCTTTGGAAAAATTCTAAGTGTTGGCACCACGAAATCTGTCTAAGTGCCTCCTCACGGGCACTGTTCACAATCCGTGTAGCAGCTGACAGACCGTGTAAGCGCCCCTGTAGCCTTGACGGCCCATTTTTCCGTCAGTTTCATTAATGGTGTTTAGGTAATTACGATTCATTTTAATTATGTTTTATGACCTTTTGCCTACCCAAAACCCCCTAGATCAGCTGATTTCCTTTCTATTCTAATTTATTCTCATTGGAAACACTCTCACACTAAACTCAACTCTAAATACTCTCTAAGTCCTTCTCTCAAGACTAAAGCTAGGGTTCAATTGGGGGATTCAAATTCAAGTTAAATTCTTCTCAAATTCATCTTCCTAATCAAGGTATGTGAGATTGACTCTTGGTTCCTTTCAAACAAGAAGACTCAAAACTCCTTTAAATTGATTTCATGAATTTTAGCTTACTTTAAATGTGGACTTTCATTATTTGATCTTATTTTATCCAATTGATGTATGGGGTGTACTTTATCAATGATTTGAAATTATTTTAAATCTCTATCATGATGATTTACATTGAAGTTATGAAGTTATGAACATACATGTTCCCTTTAAAGTTGATTTATGCATGGGTGATTTATATTATGATTTAGATGTTGATTTAATTGTAGATCTACTCAATTTTATATTATGATGTTTATTTTAGCTTGAATCTATGTTACCCATACTATTCTCACATCATGCATTGCATTTGCATTCATGAACATTGATCTTTATGGAAATTATGAAGTGGGTTAAGCCCAATTACGTTTTACGAAATGATTTTGATAAGATATTTGTTATGACAAGAATGTGATCACATATGTGTCTAAAGATTATGGATCTTTGAGCATTTCGGTACTTGCACCATCTTGTATATGTGAATGAGCTATTCTTTGCTTGAGTATCATGGTTATGACTTATGACTTGGCATTTGAGCCTAAGTGTGCATTGATCGGATTTGAAATGACTATTTCCTTTTTGAAAGTATGTAAATATATGCTATATGTATTCTCATGGGATGTTGACTAAGCACCGATGGATTGGGGGCATCAGGGCTATCCCTAAGGGCCCTCTCTCTTTCCTCGAACTATGTGCCTAACATATGTTTTGAGAATCCTATCCGAAATGGGACATGTTCCCGTAAGGAAGATTACATCATACGAAATAGGATATGTTCCCGTAAGGTGAAGTATTATGATATGATATGACATGAGAAATCTTTTCTGAAATGGGATGTGTTCCTGTAAGGGGGTTGCTTCATACAAAATGGGATATGTTCACGTAAGATGAAATATGGTTTACCTTTGACAAATAGACCACCTCTGTACCGGTGAGCGGATATCATTGGATTCCAAGTTATAGCTTGCTTGGTCTTACACATGTTGGTTGAGGTCACATCCCTGCTAAGTATAAACAACATTACATTTACGCATCATGAATTTCATGGCATATTTTATACTATTTCCTTGGATATATGATTATTTCTATATTATGTGCCCTTGTTATCTGACATTGAAATGTATGATTTATAAGTCATATGCATTGCATGGCCGCATACTATGTACATTCAAACGTACTAACGCATACTTTATGCCTACATGATTTTACCATGTAGGGACTATCCACTGTTGGAAGAATAGCTCAAATTCTAATAGTTTAACTTGTGGTGAGTCCCATCTTCCAAGGATTAGCCACATTCATCTATCTATGTTATTATGTGTCTACTTTCTTATTTGAGGGTGAACCCGGGACATGTCTTGGCGCCCGTTCCATCTTATGAGTAGAGGCATTGTTGGACATCTTGTAACTCCTGTAGATTCTTTTTGTATATATGCTATGCGATGTATTCAGGGCTTATGTTATTATTGGTTACCCTTTTGAAATGGCTAATATGGGTCGACTACGGTCATATGTTATGTATGTATGTTTGGTGTGGAAATATGGAAGGTCCTAAGTCCTGTGTGTCCTCATTGCGTAAGTCCTACTTACCCGCCCCTTAGTTCTTCTATGCTATGAGCTATGTGAATCCATGTGAATCCCTTTCTATCATTGTCCCTATAGCGTGAGCCCTACATAGCCATCCCTTAGTATTATGCGATTACTATTTGACTGCGGTTCCAAACCGATGATGTGCATTTGGATACTTCGAGGCTTGTTTGGGGACTCTCGAGTTCCCATTCGTCGTGTTACAACCCAACCCTAGTCTCGGGTCATGACAAAGGATAATTAGAAAACCAATTAATTATTTACAAAACAGTTTGCGAACCAATTCCACGTAAGGGTTGAAGTTATCCCGAAGGGAAGGTATTAGCATCCTTTAGAATCCACAACTATGGGTCTCGGCTGAACTTATATTTTCAAATTAAGGAGATAAACAATATAACACAAGCATAAAAATCAAGAGATATACACAAATAATAAACGAAATAATAATACGGGGAACATCCTAATATTTGTGTAACGTTAATAATATACATAATAATAAATAAATAAATAATAAACTAAAATTTTACGTCTTTTGAATGGGGAGGCCTCGAAATCCGACCGAATAGATATTTTATCGGCCAAGTTTAAGAAGTAATGAACTTAAACTAATAAATTTGGATTTTAACATGTAACAAATATGAATATAAACTAACTCTTTCGGTCATTTTTAATAGGGTGGCATCAAAATCCGATGGATAGATTCGTCATTGACTAATTTTAATGAAACATGAATTTAAATATGGTAAAGAAACAAAATATCATTCCAAATGAATAAACAATGGCAAACTATAATAAATAACGATGAGGACATGACTGGAAATAATAAAAAGATTATACTGGATAAATCTAACTATAGGAAAATAACAAGCTGCACCTAAAAACAAAAGAAAAGAAAAATAAACATCAAATCAATCTCAAAGTATAAGTACCAATAACACTATTAAATTAAATAAAGAGAAAGAAAAATAAATAACAACTATAATCAAGAACAGATCAAAACGTAGCAAACCTGCAAAAAAACATATCAGTGAAATAATTATAATATATACAAATCACCTGACTATAACAACAACAGAAGACAAGCAAATTGTTACAATATTAACAGATTGCAACGAACATAGTAAACCAAAATTGGGTCACTCGAAAACTTCAACATAGCAACTGGAAAATACCCAAACAATTCTATGAAAATTTCCTTAAAAAATAATGACAATAATTCAAAAGAAATGAGTGAAAAGAGAAAAGAAGCTCACTGATTGTTATCGCCCATTTTAAAAAGTGTGGCTTCTCTTTCATATTCTTCTTCTCCTCCTCCTCCTCCTTTAATATGGTTGCTGCACCAGAGCTTTTAGATCTAGCTCCAATAGCTACTGTAACAGAGTTGCAGTGATCGAATTTCGAATCAGAGAGAAATGCCCTACTCGTGACGACTCGTACGATAATTTTAGATGGGCTTCCTAGGCAGCAACCATTGTTTTTGGTTGTTATCCGGTGTTGCTCTTTACTGGACAGGTAAGTGGTGCTTGGAGGTGGGTTTTTTAGTTGCTATTTGGTTGGGTGGAGAAGATGGTTTTGGTTGCTGTTTTAATGGGGTTTTGGGGTCATTTTGGTGGAGATTAGAAGTTGATTTTGGTGGGGTTTTAGAGGAGAAAATGGTGATGCGAGGAAGGTGGGTCTGGTGCGATGGAGCAGCGGTGGTTGGTGGTGGTTTTAGCCACTATGTATGGTTGCGATCGCTGGCGGAGAAAGGGGTAGTCGTTTGGTGTGTTGTCCAATTTCGCCGGAGACAGTGAGGGTGAGGGTGGTATGAGGAAGAGGAAGAAATAGGTAAAAGGGGCCGACTGGGTGGGAGAGAGGAGAAATAGCGGTTCGCCGGATGGAGGGAGAGACAGGCGGTAGAAAGACAGAGAGGGGGCTGCCAGAGTTTTTGCCGAATTCTGCAAAGGAGTGCTGAAAAAATAAATAAAGAAAGAAAAGATATTTTTTATATATTTCCAAAATTAAAATCCTATTCTCTTCAATTATTTGTTGAGATTATATACACATATTGTGTCAAAACATAATGGGCTAGAAAGATATGAGCCCAAATTGTGGGCCCATTAAACATACACGTATAATTATATCTGGACACGAAAAAATGATTTATTACATTGTGTTAAGAATATTACAATGAATGAAACAAATGAAATTAACGATAGATAAATAAATAAATAAAATATACAAAAATAATTATTTAATACAAAATAATGATTTAACAAGAACAAATAAAATAACAATATAAAAGTATGAATTTTAAAAAAGTTGGGCTAAAATTGGATGTCAACAGTCACCCCTACATTTTTTCTCCATGTAGATCAAGCAGAAGGACCCCCCCATAAGGTAGTTGATTCTATTCAATCAGACCTTTCTTTATTACCAGATCCAGTGGTGAGGCTCAGACTTCGAGCCGCCATTGTTTCTTTGATGCTTCCTTATGTTGACTTCTATGTTAGATTATGTATTTTCTATCCAGACAACATTGTATATTCTATTGAGGCAGTTGTATTTACTCTTTCGTCCTACTTTAGATGCTCTTGTACTCATTACTCCAGATTTTGGGATTTCCTGTGGTTGCTTTTATTTTACTTTATTCTCCTTAGTTGCGATTCGATTTTGGGTCATGACAATGATTAATATAGACTTCATCACTAGGTTGTCTAGGTCCCAAAAGCGGGATGATTCCATATGGGTGATTGTAAATAGGGTGACCAAATTGGCTTACTTAGCAGTTAAGACGTCTGACACTGCAGAGGATTGCGCTCGATTGTATATGAGAGAGATTGGTAGATTGCATGGGGTTCCCTTGTCTATTATCCCAAGTAGAGGAGTTCAATTCACATCTCTATTTTTGATATCTTTTCAGAAAGGACTGGGTTCAAAGGTGGATCTTAGTACCGCCTTTTATTCACAGACAGATGGCCAGGTAGAGTGTACCATTTAGACATTAAAGAACATGTTGATACCTTGTATCATCCATTTCAAAGGTAATTGGGATAGTCATTTACCTCTCATAAAATTTGCATACAATAATAGTTATCATGCAAGTATTCAGATGGCTCCCTATGAAGCTTTGAATGGGGGGAGGTGTACATTATCAGTTGGGTGATTTGAAGTTGGAGAAGCCAAGTTGATTGAACCTTGTTCATCAATCTTTAGAGAAGGTAAAGGTGATTATAGAAAGGTTGAAGACTGCCCAAAGTCGCCAAGAGCCATACACTGATATGAGAAGAAGAGACTTAGAGTTCGACCTAAATGATTTGGTATACTTGAAAGTCTCGCCCATGAAGGGTGTTATGAGATTTGGAAAAAAGGGAAAGTTAAGTTCCTGCTATATTGAACCTTCCAAGATTGTGAAAAGGATTAGGAATGTTACTTATGAATTGGAGTTGCCTTCTGAGTGAGTCACGATTCATCTGGTGTTCCATGTCCTGATGCAGAAGAAATAAATGGGAGATCCTTTATTGATAGTTCCCATTGATAGTATTTGAGTGAAGGATAGTCTGTCCAATGAGGAGATTTCAGTCCATATTCTTGATTGTTAGATTTGCAAATTGAGGGCCAAAGAATAGCCTCAGTCAAAGTCCTGTGGTGAAATCAATTTTTCAAGGAAGCCAGGTGGGAAGCTGAGGAAGATATGAAAGCCAAATATCCATATCTATTCGTGCCTAATAATGGGAATGTTAAAGGTAATATACTACCCTTGACGTGAATTGATTTGTCTATTCTTGAGTCTGAATGGTGACTATCTAGATTGTTGATTAGCTGATAGTTTGATTGGAGATAGTCCTGATATTAATCATGCTTCGAAATCACCCTTAGTTACACTTTATTCGAGGACAAATAATTCCAATGAGGAGAAAATGTTACACCTTGTGAACTTATCAAAATACCCCAAGATGAAAGATTGATTGCATAGTACATAATCCAAAACCTTTTTGGAAAATTTGAGGCCAGAATCACAATCAACATACAAAATTGAGTAGAGAAGTGATCTCGATTGAATTTTAGACCAAATGGACCAAAAGATAAATTTTCAAGGCAAAGATGCATTTTCGAAAGAGGTGTGCAACACCTCCGCGTCGCAGACTTATCAAGGATTTGCATTTAATCTTGGTTCTCCTAATATTTTTTACGGGATTAGGAAATGGATTGGAAAATTCTCAAAAGAATTCACTGCGAGAGACCAGGTCCGCGACGTGGACTAGGTTCCCCATAGTTCAATTTTTTTTGTGAGGGGCATTCTGGACTTTTCCTACCCTTCTTAAACTTAAACCATGACTCATACAAGTCGTTTTTGACTTAAAGGGGGTTTCTACACCTATTTCCAAGTCTTTTATGCATTCTATCAAAAGAAAAGAGGGCGAATGAGAGGAAAAAGGGCTAGGGTGGAGGAAGAAAGGCTAGGGTTTGAGCCAGGATCTTGCCAAATTCATTTTTTGTATTCATCCAAGGTATGTAAAGCTAAGTTGAATCATGAAATTGTTCTTCCATGTTCCCTCATTGATGGTAATAGCAAGATTGTAAAAGTATTGAGTCTCTTGAAGTTTTTCTTGTAAGTATATTTATTATATGTATTTTTATAACTTGATGATCATCATGAACTTGATTTACTGAACAAATATTTTTACATAAATTATTTCATAAACCAGATGCATTATTTGATGAAAAATTGTATGAATGAACCTAAGAGTTGAGTCTAGAGTCTTGATTGTATGATTGTGATTGTGATTGAGCATGATGATGATATTGATAAAAACTTGATGGTCTTGAGAATCTTCATAATTGAACTCAAATGATTGATTTAAATTGATATTTCTCCTAAACAATTGTCTAAACCATTTTGAAAGATGTGATTGAAAACTTATTAGATGGTGGATAGGCCGAAAGGCTTGATTGTGATGGATTAATGAGAGTCCTTATGAGACTTATTGACCGAGTTAGATGGAGTTTGATTGTTTTATGATAATTGAATCTTGGGAGGAGTATTGAGTACTGAATTGAGTGAGAGTAAGTAACAAATCAAACTCAATAAATATATAGCTAGCGTAAGGAGAGATTGAATCGTAAAATTGGATGTTTCCCTATTGTCCCAAAAGAGGACTTGATGTTATTGATTGTGGATCCACTGATGAGATTTCCTTTACCGTAGCATGGAATTGGATGGATGTGACAAGAACAACACTTCATTGTATCATCATTGGCTCATAGTTGATGGTTGTCGGTTAGAGAAAGTCCCATATCGGTCTTGATAGTACTTTTCTTTTATTGGGTTGGATGGTATATGAGTGGTCATTGACTAAACTATATCCCTACTTTAGACTTTTGACATTCTTATTGAGTTTTCTGCTTCTTGATTTGAGTTCTCTAAGTTGATGTTATTCTACCTTTACCTATTTCATTCTACCATTTTACATACTCATACGTTCCACATACTGATATCCTTTTGGGCCTACATCTTTTCATGATGCAAAGACAGGTACTAGTAGTCATTAACATACACCCCGTATTGGACCGATTTGCATTCCGCTGATTGGTGAATCCTCCCCTACTTTCGAAGGATTTCATATTTCTCTTCTAGCTTTGAGTTTAGATTTTTTATTTTGTTTTGAGGTAGCCATGGACCTGTCATTGGCACCACTTCTTCAGATTGTTAGAGACTTCATAAACTAGATTATTGAGTTGGGATTGGATATTGCTTTGGCTAGTTTCTACCATACTAATCTTTTTTAGTTGAAAAGATAGATTTGTTGGCCTTCTGCCTCTGACTGTTAATTGGGTTATTTTATTTCATATTGAGCTATTCTTGATTGTTGATGTCTTCAACTATTAGATTGTGATTAAATGAATGTGATGAGGCCAAGTGGTTCACTTGGGGATTAGCAGTGGTCTTTTAGTGACGAACACGCCCAGGGTATCCTCACGGGGAGTGACAAATGAAGAAAGATATCTAACATACGTCACACATAACTTAAGAAATGTTTGATATTTTTCACGAAATTGCTTATGTAAAACTGATCAAAGAACACCAATTCTTCAAGCACACTTGTTCCAACATATGCACTAGGCAGAATAAATATATTTTTCAAAGCATGTTTGAAAAGTAAGTACTATAGCTTAAAGATTCACTTATCTTACTAACGACAAATTCCACAACCTTACACGTATAGAATACCAATGTCATGACCTGAACCTAGGGCCTAGCCATGACACGGAAAATATGACATATTAAAGTGTCCCATCCAAGCCTTGTGTCCATACATAAGCATGCATAAGGTAAAATTAGGAAAACATGACAACATACATGGAACATATCCATACAATAACCATAGTTTCCCCTTAGGGGAAATTACATCAATCATCCTTAGGGGAAATTACATCAATCATAATGTAAAATCATGCCTCTACATCATAAGATCTTGGCGAGGATTAGAACATAGCTTATTAGCTCACCCTCAAGACATACATCCGAAGAGAAGTCAGAAAGTCTAAACATAAGGAAAATATCATCATAGGAAAGGGGCTTGTTCCCAAATCATGGGAAGTCACCAACAAGTCTTCAAAAGCTGAACTCCGAAGATAGCCACAAAATGGAAGAGTCGCCTTAATGCCCGTCCTTACATGGTTAGATAATATAGGCAAAGAAGTATGTGCTAGTAAGTGGAATGTACTAAGTATGTAGGTATGTCATATATCACAATATAATATCAATATGCATAATCATAATCAATAGAGTAAGGATACAATATATATATATAAGCAATGGAAGTTTAAATCTATGATTAGAAGCATCATCAGAATCTTTCATAATCCTAACATACATATGTTATAGTAAGATTAAAATTGACAATAAGACCATGCAGGCTATTACATAGGATCCCGATTTTCCCTGTACATCGAGTGAAAGAGGAGTCTACTTTGCAAAGGTAGACTCGATCCTCACCTTATAGGCTCTATCCTAGCACGGTAAGAACTCATTTTTTGACCCTATCCTTTAGGTCCTATCCTGGCATGGTGAGTATCCATTAAAAGCTATATAGATCTATTAGCAGACCTTTAAGGAATATAGACAAGAACATCATTCCCATGGTGGCATGTAGTTATGGGAAAGTGGAATCTACTAAAGCCTTCTCGGTGCTAAGTCATATCCTGTGGAATACATAAACCATGCATATACATAGCTTTCAATATAATTCATAATTTATCAAAATCGTACTTTCATGACTTGTAAAATAGTCATCATAAGTTTATGAAAACATCTCATATCATAGGAATAGTCCATATATATAGCTTTCACATAGTGTGGGTATACTCTCCATCATGTCATTATCATCATAAAACATTAGGCCCTTAATCACCCTCATCATTATTGTATCATCATCATCATCATCATCATCATCATAATATCATCATCATCATCATCATTAAAATATGCTTTCCATGCAAAAAATTATATTCATGAAAATCATAGCTTTATCACAATAATCTAGGGCCATGAATGGGTTGATGAACTATTGAGTTAAAATCATGTAATTTAATGAGAAACATAGAGGAATTGTGCAAGTGGAGTCAATTTGGATCGTTAGTAAAAAAATCCACATCAATTCAACAAGCCCTAATAATCACATACTTGAAATTGTATACTTTTACTTGAAAATCGTAGAAATCATGTAGTCCTTCATAATTCATGCATAAATAACTGTCATGATCATAATAATCCCTACTTTAGGAATCATCTCATAAAAACCCATCGAAAAATCACGAGAAAGTTTTGTATTGTGATCCACGGATGAAACTAATCTATGAATGAAACCCTACATACCTCAAGTGAGAAACCAAGGAATTTGGAGAAGAAAACTTTGAAATCCTTTGCAAAGCTTGGAACCGTAACTTCAATGGAGTCCTAATCTAGAGAGAGAAATATCTGAGAGCCCATGAGAGAATTTTGAGAGTGAATGACATAGAATGAATAAGGAATAGGATTTATAGGAGTTAGATTGGTTATGTTAGTTAGGAGGGACAAAATGACATAGCTTAGGAGTCAAATGAATTGGTAATGACCAAAGAGCCCTTCATTAAAAGTTGTAGGAGCCATTCACAATATGTTATTCACAGGCCATAATACCATGCACAAATTGTGATTTGCTTTCATGGAACTTGTGTTAATAAATTAGAGGTACTAGAAATTGTACTTGAGGACTATGAAACCCCTTCCATGATCTGTTGTTCCTTTTACGGGTCGTGTAACCCCTCATAGAATATCTTCCAGACATAGAAAATTTTCATTCCTCAAGGGTTCCTTTCACAATCAAATCCATGGGTCATGGTTCCTTCTACGGCTCATCTAGTTAATCATGGAATGGTTTCCATAAACCTACGATTTTCCAACTTTCTTGATTCAGGTCCTCGAGACCTTTCTATGGCCCATGGTTTTTTCCACAAGCCATAGATTGGCTCGTAAAGTCTGCCAGTCCCGAAATTCCTCAACTTTTCACTTCCCATACCATTTTAACATGAGAGGTGTTATTACATCTCCCCTTTAGGATCATTCGTTCTCGAATGAGGCAAAAGCAAGCTCGAGTAGACTAGAAACATAGCCATCAATCCTTCATGAATGCAAGAGGGCAACATAAACATCATTTTCATAAAATCACCAATTATGCATCAAACATCTTTCAAAAACTATTTCATGATCACACATACATGCAATATGACAAGGAAAAATGCATTAGTGAGAATTTGGAAGGGTAGCTCATATTTAGGTACCTTAGGCTTGAATAGAAGGAATGAGGTAAGGATATCATTTTATTATTTCCGACTTGGCTTCCCTGGTAGCACTCTCAACTTGTTGATTTTTCCATAACACATTGATGGATTTCATTTCTTTATTTCTCAATTTCTTCACTTGCCGGTCCAAAATCTTAACCGGTACTTCCTCATAGATTAAATCTTCCTAACTAGCCACATCCTTCAGTGGAACAATGGAATTAGGATCACCCATGCATTTTCTTAATATCAACACGTGAAACACCGGATAAACCATAGCTAACTCCATAGGAAAATCTAGCTCATAAGTTACCTTCCAATTCTTTTCACGATCTCATAAGGTCCCACATATATAGGACTCAATTTACCTTTTTCACCCAAATGCATTACTCTTTTCATCGGTGAAAACCATTAAATACACCCAATCACCTTCAATAAACTCTAGATCTCTTCTCTTAATATCGACATATGACTTTTAGTGTCTTTATGCAACCCTTAACTTTTCTCTGATGACTTTCAATTTCTCCATAGTGTAATACCAAATCTGGTCCAATTAAGGACATCTCTCCAACTTCAAACTATCCCAATGGTGGTTTACACTGTATACTGTACAAGGTATCAAATGGTGCCATATCAATACTTGAGTGAGAACTATTGTTATAAGAAAATTCATTAAGGGGTAAGTGATCATCCCAAAATCCTTCAAAATTAACCCCATATGCCCAAAACATATGCTCCAACGTTTGGATTGTACTTTAGGCTTTTCCATTTGTTTGATGACGAAATGTGGTACTTAGCTTCACTATGTTACCAAGCCCCATTTTAAAAGACTTCCAAAAATGAGAAGTAAATTGAGCACCTCTATCCGATATACTAAACAATGGTACCCCATACAATTTTACCGATTCTTAAATGTAGACCCTAGCATAATCTTCAGCACCATTAGAAGTCTTTATCGCTAAAAGTGGTCTGTTTTTATCATTCTATCAACAACCACCCATATAGAGTAAAATTTCTTCCTAGTCCTTGGCAATCCCGTAATGAAGTCCATATTCACTTTCTTCCATTTTCAAGTAAGAATCTCAATGACTTAGGCCAAACCACTCGGTCTTTGATTTCCACCTTAACTTGTTGACAATTTGCACACTTCATCACACACTTTGCTATATCTTTCATCATGCCATTCCCCCAATACAACTCTATTAAATCTCTATATATTTTGGTGGAGCTCAGATGAATAAAATACTTGGAATTATGAGCCTTATCAAGTACCTTTCCCCTCAATACATCAATATTAGGAACACCTAACCACCCCTGGTATCATAGCACTCCATCTCCCTCTTATGAGAAAACCTCAATCTTTTTATCAACTAGTAACTTCTTTAATTCCACCAAAGTAGGATCCATGTCTTGTTTTTCATTCACTTCGCTGATGTCGCCCAAGTTACACCTCCTTTTGTGAGATTAACGTGGTCGTTGTCAAGAAACAGAACCTAACCAAGGATAGTCCAAAACTCAAGAGAATTCAATGATTGTAATTTGGGTAGTTAACTAACTTACTTTCGCAAAGAGGGGATTTTGCAATAACCAATGGAAAAATAGACTAACTAACAGAAGAGTGAAATAAATATGGTGAGAAACTAGGGTATTGTGTTCCGCATATTTCCCTAACTTAGTATCACCGTATAACCTAATTATTTTCTAGCGTGTGATATGCTGCAAAAATATAAAAATTTTATGCTTAATATATGGAAGTTTGTGTGTTCTCAATGAGATGTTAGTTAGTTTTATGTGTGTTTTTGTTTGTGTTTGCAGGATTGCCGATTCGCCTTGATTTTGGGGAAAGTTAAATAAGTTACTGTAGTTTTGCTATTATACGAGACCCTCTAGAGGTCATAGATCATTCTACGGGACGTAGGGAGGTTTTGTGAAGATTTCTACAGAGAGGCTTATTTCTAAACTTAATTCTATGAACATACAGATGAGTCGTGGAGGAGTTTATAAGTCGTAGAAGCAGATTCATGCCTTGAGGATCAGAGACTTTGACTTGCAGGAATTTCACCAGAAGAAACCCCCTTTACGGGTCGTAAACCACTTTACGAGTCATAGAGGGGTGTCATAGAGTTGAAGTCCAAAATTCCAGTTGTTGAGTACGAGACCCTGATTACGGGCAGTAAACTTCAATATGGGCTGTAAAGTACCTTTCATATATGGCGTGCCGACTAGTTCTCCTATTTTCTTTAGAACTTGAATTTAATTATAATAAGTAGGTCTTTTAGGTTGTTTTTCATAAGTTTTCACCTAGTACTCAGAGAACTCAATATATATAGAGAGAAAATTGTAAGATCATTTTGGAGAGTCTTTGAGAACACTTGTGATTTAATTTGATCTTTAATCTTGCGATTTTCATTGAAGTTTCATTGTTTGTTCCTAATTCTATTTTTAATGTGTTCAATTATATTTTCTCAGTTCATAATCTCTGCATCTACACATAGTATGAGTAGCTAAATCCACAACTAGGGTTGTGAGCCATAAAGAACTAACAACGTAAAACCAGATAATTCACAATTCTTGGAAGGTGTATATGCATGTATTAATTTAACTCTCTTTGTTTTTCATGTTTTGTAATGGTGGCCAATATTTAAACCCGCCTAATGTTACTGATTGGACCAAGGTAGTAATTAATAGGTAAAAAGATTAATTAACAATATTCAATTGATGTGTTCTCGTTTAATCAACCAAAATGGGCCAAGAGGAGGTTTTACTGGGACTAATAGGCAATGGTTAGTAATGTAGACTATGGAGATGGATGAAGTCGCATAGTGAATATCACCTCTCACCTTTGACCAAAGTGCTTGGTGAACTTAAATTACCGTCCTGCATGCTATACAATAGACAAGAATTAGGATGTCCGGTGATACTGCATTGGGAATCATGGGGAACACAATACCCCTCCTCCCTTGGGTTATTATGTTGGTTAATTATTCGAATTGTAAATTGGTGAATTCTCTTAAGTCTACGTATTCCCTGTGGGTTCGACCCTAACCTTGGTAAGGTTATATATCTTGAAAATGACCGGTTCATCCTATAAGAAGGAGGTGTAACTTGAGTGACTTCCAGATTTTGGCGCCGTTGCCGGGGAACACGGCTAGACATAGAGAATTCGTTAGTAATTAGAATGTTTATCCTTAGTGCCCTTATTTTGATTTTGTTTGTTGTTTTTGTTTCTTTTTAAGGTGTAGGTGCAGTGTATTCCCTACACTCGGAGTTGAGGCAATCCTTTAACTCCGTTTGATCTAGAGTTCCACAGAACATTGAGAAGAATGACCTAAGATAAGGCAGATTTAATGACACGTACTTTTTATGACTTCATCGGAACTTGAAAATGTTGTTTTGGGCTAGAATTGGACCAAGTGTTGTCTCAAGAGAGACTACACGGTCTGTGTGACACTTCACAGACCGTGTGGAGGGCCGTGTGGTGGCCTTGAGTTTGGGACGCTAACAATTGAGGCTAAGTGAGGTCACATGGCTACCTTCACGGTCTGTGTGATGGCTCACGGGTCGTGTGGCCCACCGTATGGCTTCCGACGTGAATTTTCTCTAAGTATGGAATCGCCATCTTGTAACATTTCGTGCAAAAATTTTGCTAATGTAAGTTGACGGCCACTTACACAACTCATGTAACTCTACACGAGCCTTGTGGCCATCCGTGTGACATTTCTTCGCGTAGAAAATTCTAAGTGTTCAGCATTGCAAAAAAATTTCAAAGTGTCATCTCAAGGGCACTGTTCACGGCCAGTGAAGTGTTTCATGGCCATGTCAGTGCCAGTGAAGCCATGAGGACTCAATTTTCATCTGTTTCATTAATGGCCTTCACGTAATTATGATTTATTTTAAAAGCATTTTATGACTTTCACCTATCCTAAGAATCTAAATCAGCCGATACTACTTCATTTCAATTCACTTTTATTAGAAACACATACTCTAAAATCGATTACTAAAAAATCCTCTCCAAGTCCTTCTCTCAAGACTCAAGCCAGGATTCAATTGGGGTTTCAACTTCAAGCTAAATTCTTCTCAAATTCATCTTCCTAAGCAAGGTGTGGGGAATTGATTCTTGGCCCCTTTAAACCAAGAAGACCCAAACTCTTTTCAATTGATTTACATCAAATTAAGCTTACTTTAAATGTGGATTTTCATTATTTGATTTTATTAAATTCAATTGATGTATGGGCTGTATTTTATTTATGATTTTAATTTATTTTAAGCACTATTATGATGATTTACATTGGGTTTATGAAGTGATGAAGATGCATGTCCCCTTTAAAGCCTAATTTATGAGTGGGTGATTTATATTATGATTTAAATGTGGATTTAGTTATGAATTTACTTCAATTTCATATTATAATGTTAATTTTAGATTCAATGTCAATTACCCATGCTATTCCCACATTATTCATGGCATGTGCATTCATGAACATTGGAATTTATGGAAATTATAAAGTTAGCTAAGCCCAATTATGTTTTATTGTATGATTTTGATATGATATTGGTTATCACAAGAATGTGATCACACATATATCTATGCTTATGGCTCTTTGAGCACTTTGGGTGCTTGCACCATCTTGTACATTTGAATGAGCTTTTCTTATGCATGAGTATCATGATTATGAATTATAGTTTGGCATTTGAATCTAAATGTGCATTGAACGGATTTGAAATGACTATTGCCTCTTTGAGAGGATGTATATATATATATATATATGTATATGTATTCTTGTGGGATGCCGACTAAGCATCGATGGATTGAGGATTCTCTCTCTCTCCTTGAACTATGTGCCTAGCATAGGTTATGTGAAAATCCTATCTTAAATGGGGATGCCCGTAAGGAAGGTTGCTTCAAATGAAATGGGCATATCTGTAAGTTGAAGTATGATATGATATGTTATACATGAAAATCCTATCCAAAATGGGAATGCACGTAAGAAAGGTTGGTTCATATGAAATGGGAATGCCCGTAAGGTGAAGAATGGTTTACCTTTGGCAAGTAGACCACCTCTTTACCGGTGAGGGGATTTCGCCGGAATTCCAAGAAATAGCTCGCTCAGTCTTACAATTGTCGATTGTGGTCACATCCCTGCTATATACGAACATTATTGCATTCATGTCTCATGAATTTCATTGCATATCATTATACTATTCTTCTTTGAATATATTCTGCTTCTATACTACATGCCTTTGTCATCTAACATTGAAATGCAGGGTTGATAATCCATATGCATTGCATAGCCACATACTTAGTACATTCAAGCATACTAACACATAATTTTGCGTACATGATTTCACCATGTAGGGACCGAGGAGTACATCTATCCACCGCACGATGTTTAGCTCGGATCTCAAGTTTTGCTTGTTATGGTGAGTCCTATCTTCAAAGGACAAGCCACTTGTCCTCTACCTATACGTTTTTTAGGATATCTATATTCGAGGGTAAGCCCGGGTTATGTCGTGGCGGGTCCTATCTTATGTTTAGAGGCATTGTTAGATATCTTATAATCACCTTTACGTTTATATGCTAAGTGTTACTTCGAAGATTATGTTATAGCTTGGTTACCATTAAATATTGTTATATGTTTTGGCTATGACTCTTATGACTTGATCGTATGTTATGATGTGAATGATCCTTAGTCCCGAATTGTCCCCATAACGTGAGTCCTACTTTCCCGTCCCTTAGAAATATGTGATTATCTTTTGAATACGCTTTTGAACTGATTATGTAAATTCGGATACTTTGAGGCTTGTTTGGGAACTTTTGGGTTCCCATTCGCCATGTCACTCCTAGACCCTAGGTCTGAGTCATGACAGAGATTGTATCACAACACTAGGTTTGTAAATGATCCTCGGAGTCCAACATAGTGTATCAAGTAGTCCTATTCATGGGTTTGAAGTGCACCATGCCTATGAGTGGGAGGCTACATAGTCGTCCTAGTAATTGTCTCACTTCTTCATGTCATGTGTCATGCTATAGTTTTATAATTGGTCTTCCATTATCATGATAGTGTCATTGCTCCATTTCAGACTTTGCCTCGAGCGAGACCACATCTACCAAGGCCAGCTAAGGCTAATGAGGACCAAGCACCTCAAGGACATATGGATGAACCTATATCCAATGGTGAATTTCGTACAACCTTTGCTATGCTTTCCCAGGTTGTGACAACTTAGGCTAGGCAAGTTAACCTTCCACAAGACCTTACTCCAGCTTCTAGAGTAAGGGATTTCACCCAGATCAATCCTCCTGAGTTTTATCGGTCTAAGGCTAATGAAGATGCTCAAGAGTTTATTGACGAGCTCACCAAAGTGCTGAAGGTTATGGGTGTCAGAACTGTGAAGAAGGCTGAATTAGATGCTTATCAACTGAAGGATGTGGCTCAGGTGTGGTACATCCAAGGGTCTGTAGAGAGGGTTTGTGTTGATGCTGTTAATTTGGAGGAGTTCAAGTTTGCCTTCATGGATCGTTTCTTTCTACTTGAGCTTAGGGAAGCTAAGATGACTGAATTCATCAACCTCAAGCAGGGAGGTATGAGAGGGAGAGACTATGCCCTCCAATTCATTAAGCTCTCCAAGTATGCTCCGGCACATGTTGCTAATCCTCGTGCATGGATGCACAAGTTCATTTCGAGTATCTCTTACTCACTTGTGAAAGAATGTCGCATGGCCATGCTCATATGGGATAGGAATTTTCTAGACTCATTGTATATGCTGAGCAAATCAAAGGGGAGAAAATCAAGGAGTTACGGGTGTATGATCCTAAGAGGGCCCGTTTTGATTATGGATTCCCTGGCTCTTAGGGCAATTTTGGTCGCTTTCAGCAAGGCAAGGTTTTGGTGCTCTTGTTGCTAATGCTAAAGTGCCTTCTCCTAAGGCACCTGTTACTGGTGGACCATGGTATCCCTTGTGTGACAAGTGTGCGAAGCCCTACACAAGTGCTTGTTGGAAGAATATGGGCATCTATTTTGTGTGTGGTGATAAGAACCCCAAGGTTGCCGATTATCCTAAGAATGTTCATAGAGGTCAAGGTCAGGCGGCTCAAGGTGGTCAAGGCCAACAAAGAGCTCCCCAAGGTGTCGCCCCAAGAAACAACAGGTGTTATGCACTTCATGCCCATCAAGAGGTTGAGGATGCTACGGATGTCGTGACTGGTATGTTAAAAGTATTTGATTTTGATGCTTATGTTTTACTTGACCCAGGTGCAAATTTGTCTTATGTGACTCCTCTGTTGGATGTTAACTTTGGTTTGAGTCCAAAATATTTGAAGGATCCCTTCTCACTTTATACTCCTGTGGATAAATTTGTTGTTGCACATAGAGGCTATCGTGGTTGTCCTGTTTCTGTGTTGCACAATGTCTTCCCGTGTGATTTTGTGGATCTTAAGATGCTTGATTTTGATGTTATTCTCGAGATGGATTAGTTTCATGCATTATATGCTTCTATAGAGGTAGAACCCGAAAGGTCAAGTTCCAACCTCCCGATGAGCCCATTGTTAAATGGAAGGGTAGTGCCTCCGCTATTAAGGGTCAGTTTTTTTCCTACCTCAAGGCCCAGAAGATGATTCCCAAGGGGTGAATTTATCATATTATGAGGGTCAAGGATATAGAGTCTGAATCCTACTCTTGAGTCGATTCCATTGGTGAGTGAGTTTCTGGATGTGTTTCCCGAGGACTTGCCCAGTAATCCTCCCGAAAGGAAAGTGGACTTTGGCATAGATCTTCTCTTGGATACTCAACCTATATCTATTCCTCCCTATCGTAAGGCACCAGCTGAGTTGAAAGAATTGAAGGATCAGTTGAAAGACTTGTTGGAGAAGGGCTTCATTAGGCCAAGTATATCTCCATGGGGTGTTCCAATGTTATTTGTGAGGAAGAAAGATGGATCTCTTCTAATGTGTGTTGATTATAAAAAATAAAATAAGGTGACCATTAAAAATAAGTATGCGTTGCCTAGGATCAATGACTTGTTCGACCAACTTCAAGGGGCTACCCATTTCTCAAAGATTAACGTCGATTCTAGGTATCATCAGTTGAAGGTTAGAGAGCTTGATATTCCCAAGACAGCTTTTCGAACAAGGTATGGGCACTTTGAATTTTTGGTTATGTCGTTTGGCTTAACTAATGCTCCGGCCGTATTCATGGATCTCATGAATCGAGTGTTCAAGCCATTCCTTAACAGTTTTGTGGTTGTCCTTATTGATGATATTCTCATTTATTCTCGTAGTGAGGGAGAGCATATGGATCATTTGAGGTTGATTTTACAAAGCTTGAGAGAGAAGAAGTTGCATGCCGAGTTAAGCAAATATGAGTTTTTATTGGGTGAAGTAGCTTTGCTTGGTCATGTGGTGTCCGGTGATGGTATTAAGGTTGATTCGAAGAGGACTGAGGCTATGAAGAATTTGCCTAGACCATTGACTCCTTTGGATATTCGAAGTTTTCTAGGGTTGGCTGGCTATTATAGGAGGTTCGTTGAAGGGTTCTCATCTATTGCGTCTCCGTTGACTAAATTAACACAAAAGAAAGTTAAATTTGTGTGGTCGTATGAATGCGAGAAGATGTTCAAACCTTGAAGGATCATCTTACATTGGCACCTGTCTTGACCTTACCCAATGGCTTTGAAGGATTTGTGGTGTATTGTGATGCCTCACAGATTGGTTTGGGTTGCGTACTTATGCAACATGGTAAGGCAATAACATATGCATCAAGGCAATTGCCGGTGTATGAGCATAATTACCCGACGCATGATCTTGAGTTAGTGGCGGTATTTGCCTTGAAGATTTGGAGGCACTACTTGTATGAGGTACATGTTGATGTTTTCACCGATAACAAGAGTTTTCAATATATGTTCACTCAAAGGGATCTCAACTTGAGGAATTTAAGATGGTTGGAACTCCTAAAGGACTATGACATGAGTGTTTAATATCATCCCAGCAAGGCCAATGTTGTGGTTGATACTCATAGTAGGCAATCTATGGGGAGTGTGGCTCATGTTGGAGAGGAGAAGAGGGATTTGGCAAAGGATATACACCGATTAGGTAGGTTGGGTGTTAGGTTGGCCCACTCAAATGATGGCGGTATCCATGTTCAAAATGGGGCCGAATCTTCCATGGTGGTTCATGTAAAAGCTAAGCAAGATATAGATCCATCATTGGTTGAATTGAAGAAGTTTGTTGCTAAGAGGGAGATTGAATTATTCTCCCAAGGGGAAGATGGTGTGCTTCGGTACCAAAACCGCCTATGTGTTCTATTTGTGGATGATCTTAGAGGGATGATCATGAGTGAAGCTCATAACTCTCATTATTCCGTACACCCGTGATCTATTAACATGTATCGGGATTTGAAAGAGGTATATTGATGGCATGGGATGAAGAAGGATATTGCCAAGTTTGTGTCTGAGCGCCCAAGTTGTCAGCATGTGAAGGTGGAGTACCAAAGGCCTGGTGGCCTAGCCCAAGACATTGAGATTCCCACTTGGAAGAGGGAAGATGTGAATATGGCCTCTGTGATTGGGTTGCCTCGGATCCGAAAGCAATTTGACTCCATTTGGGTTATCATTGATCGCATGACTCAGTTAGCTCACTTTCTACCGGTCAAGTGTTGAGGATTACGCAAGGTTGTACACCAAAATTTAGTGAGATTGCATGGTGTGCCTAGGTCTATCATATCGGATCGTAGCACCAAATTCACTTCTCACTTTTGGAGGTCGTTCCAAAGGGGACTTGGTACTAAGATTAAGTTGAGCACCGCTTTTTATCCTCAAATCGACGGGCAAGCTGTGAGGACAACTCAAACCTTGGAGGATATGTTGAGGGCTTGTGTGTTGTAGTTCAAGGGTAATTGGAATGACTACCTTTTACTCATTGAGTTTGCCTATAATAGTATCTTCCATGCTAGCATTGTTATGTCACCATTTGAGCCCTTGTATGGGAGGATGTGTAGGTCATCGGTGGGGTGGTTTGAGTGTGGAGAAATGGCATTGATTGGCCTGCATTTAGTATTTTAAGGTATGGAGAAGGTGAAGTTAATTAGGGAAAGGCTGAAGACGGCCTAAAGTCGCCAAAAGTTAGGAGAAGGAATCTTGAATTTCATGTTGGTGATTGGGTGTATGTGTAGGTTTTCCCTATGAAGGGTGTGATGTGTTTTGGTAAAAAGGGTAATCTAATCCCCCGGTATGTTGGCCCTTGTGAGATTGTTGAGTGGATTAGGAATGTGGTTTTTAGGTTGGAGTTGCTTCCGGACTTGAGTTCCATTCACCCGGTCTTCCATGTGTCCATGTTGAGGAAGTTAGTTGGTAATCCTAGCACTATTTTGCCTTTGAAGGGTGTTAAGATTGAGGAGCACTTATCATATGAGGAAGTCCTAGTCGGCAAGTAAAGCTGCTCCGTAACAAGGATGTAGCGATGAAGGTACTTTGGAGAAATCAAAACGTGGAGAGTGCCACATGGGAGGTGGAGTTGGACATGATGAAGCGATACCTTCATCTTTTCCAATCTAATCAAGCCTAAGGTATTAGGTTCTTCCTCGTCTAAAGTGGTCCTAACTCTTTCATACTTGAGTCTCATGATATGACATGCATACATGTGCATTAAAAAGATTTTTATGTTGTTTTGAATGATCTTAATATGCTTTGGCATGAGTATTAATAATTTCAAAATATCAAGGGGTGAGTTATGTATTGTGTCTTATGTTTGGAAGTTTCATTTCTAAGTCAAGCCTTTCAAGCCTTATGACGAATGTTTCCAAGGGGGAGATGATGCAATGACCCAAACTTTGTACGACTCCATCGGAACTTGAAAATTTCATTTTGGGCAAGAATTGAACCAAATGTTGTCTCAAGGGAGACTACACAGTCCGTGTGACACTTCATGGGCCGTGTGCAGGGCTGTGTAGTGGCCTTAAGTTTGGGACACCAACGATTGAGGCTAAGTGAGGTCACATGGCTACCTTCACGGTCTGTATGAAGGCTCATGGGCCGTGTGGCCCATCATATGGCATCCAATATGAATTTTCTCTAAGAATGGAATCAACATCTCGTAACTTTTCGTGCAAAAATATTTCTAAGTGTATTTTGATGGCCACTTACACGACCCGTGTAACTCCTCACGGGCCGTGTGGCCATCCGTGTTATGTTTCTTCATGTAAAAAATTCTACGTGTTGAGCGTTGCAAAAATTTGTCTAAGTGTTGTCTCACGGGCACTTTTCACGCCCAGTGAAGTACTTCACAGGCCATGTCAGTGCCGGTGAAGCCATGACGTCTCAATTTTCATCCATTTCATTTATGGCTTTTACGTAATTATGATTTATTTTAAAAGTGTTTTATGACTTTTTCACCTATCCTAAGCATTTAAATCAGCTGATACTAGTTCATTTCAATTTATTCTCATTGAAAACACTCATACTCTAAAATCAATTCCAAAAAAATCCTCTCTAAGTCCTTCTCTCAAGACTCAAGCTAGGATTCAATTGGAGTTTCAACTTCAAGCTAAATTCTTCTCAAATTCATCTTTCTAAGCAAGGTATGGGGGATTGATTCTTGGTCCCTTTCAACCAAGAAGACCTAAGCTCTTTTCAATTGATTTACATGAAATTAAGCTTACTTTAAATGTGGCTTTTTATTATTTGATTTTATTAAATTCAATTGATGTCTGGGTTGTATTTTATTTATGATTTTAAGTTATTTAAAGCCCTATTATGATGATTACATTGGGGTTATGAAGTTATGAAGATGCATGTCCTTTGAAATATGCATGGGAGATTTATATTATGATTTAAATGTGGATTTAGTTATGGATTTACTTCAATTTCATATTATAATGTTGATTTTAGATTGAATCTCAATTACCCATGCCATTCCCATATTATTCATGGCATATGCATTAATGAACATTAAAATTTATGGAAATTATAAATTGGGTTAAGCCCAATTATGTTTTATAATATGATTTTGATATGATTTTAGTTATGACAAGAATGTGATCATATATATGTCTAGTGTTATGGCTCTTTGAGTATTTTGGGTGCTTACACCATCTTGTATATTTGAATGAGCTATCCTTATGCATGAGTATCATGATTATGAATTATGGTTTGACATTTGAGCTTAAATGTGCATTGAACGGATTTGAAATGACTTTTGCCTCTTTGAAAGCATGTATATATATACGTATATGTATTCTTATGGGATGCTGACTTAGCACCGATGGATTGAAGGTTCTCTCTTTTTTTGAACTATGTGCCAAGCATATGTTATGTGGAAATCCTATTCGAAATGGGGATGCCCATAAGGAAGGTTGTTTCATACAAAATGGGGATGCCCGTAAGGTGAAGTATGATATGATATGATATGTTATATATGAAAATCCTATCCGAAATAGGGATGCCTATAAGGAAGGTTGTTTCATACAAAATGGGGATGCTCGTATGGTGAAGTATGGTTTACCTTTGGCTAGTATACCACCTCTGTACCGGTGAGGGGATTTCATCGGGATTCCAAGTAATAGCTCTCTTGGTTTTACTATTGTTAGTTGAGGTCACATCCCCGCTATATACAAACATTATTTCATTCATGCATGATGAATTTTATGACATATCGTTATACTATTCTTCTTTGAATATATGCTCCTTCTATACTACATGTCCTTGTCATCTAACATTGAGATGCATGGTTGATAATTCATATGCATTGCATGCCTACATACATAGTACATTCAAGCGTATTAACGCATACTTTTGCCTACATGATCTCACTATCTAGGGACTGAGGAGTACATCTATGACCCACATGACGTTTAGCTCGGATCTCAAGTTTTTCTTGTTGTGGTGAGTCCTATATTCCAAGGACAAGCCACCTATCCTCTACCTATGATATCTTTTTTTAGGATATTTATATTCAAGGGTGAGCCCGGGGTGTGTCATGGCCCCCGTCCTATCATATGTTTAGAGGCATTGTTGGACATCTTGTAAACTCCTTTACATTTATATGCTAAGTGCTACATTGGAGATTATATTATGGCTTGGTTACCATTGAATGTTGTTATGTGTTTTGGCTATGAGTCTTATGACTTGATGGAATGTTATGATGCGAAAGATCCTAAGTCCTGCATTGTCCCCATAGCGTGAGTCCTACTTTCCCATTCCTTAGAACTATGTTTTTATCATTTGAATACGCTTCTAAACCGATGATGTGAATTTGGATACTTTGGGCTTGTTTAGGAACTCTCGGGTTCCCATTCGCCATGTCACTCCTAGACCCTATGTTCAGGTCATCATAGCCAACGGTGCGACTAATGTAGATTTGAACAGGAGTAATAACGAGGATGCTAGGAATGAAAACCCTTCTCATTTGGTGGACATCCCACAACCTCAGGATTTCAACGCCAATGCTTACCTGTGGAATCAATACAGGTTAGTACTTATGGCTTTGGAGGTGACTGGAGCTATTATGTTGCCACCGCTACCGGTAGACACAAAGTTCACAATTTCAAGTGGGTTCCTTTAGATGCTGTAGAACTATGGGCTTCTTGCGGGCTTACTATTGGAGGATCCTCATAGCCACCTACACAATGTGGCATTTGTCAATAAGAGTGTGGTGGGAACACATAATCTTTCTATGGATGTTGTGGGACTTCGTGTCTTCCCATTGTCTCACGGGTAATGCTGCATTATGTCTATCTAAACTCCCCCAGAGTTCAATCACCAGTTGGGCAGACTTGCAGAAGGCCTTTATGGAGAGGTACTTCCTTAGTTTGAAAAAGCTCAAGTTGAAGGACCAGATCAAAAATTTCGAGCAACTTTCTGGTGATTAGATTAGCACTACTTGGGAGTGGTTCTTAAAATGTCTGAGGATCATTCCTGACCACAAGATAGTTGATGACTCTTTGGTGGAGATCTTTTTCCATGCCCTTGATGAGAACAGTCAGGCCTGTGCTAACACTATCATAGAGGGCATGTTTCTAGATCAATCATTTGCAAGGATTGTAGAGCGCATTGAAAAAGTGGTCAAGAAAAACCATGCATGGGGGCAGTGTGACGGATCGTCGACAAAGAGTTCATGTGTTGTCTGTGTGGGTCCAGATTAAGCCAGAATTAATGATGAAATCATGAAACAGCATGCTCAGATTTTCACAAGTATGAAGGTGATGATGAAGCAGAGCCAAGAGAGACTAAATGCAGTGGTTTATCAACCTCCACGTGCAGCCATGTACGAGGAGCTATACTATGATGATGATACATGTTTTGTTATAGATAAGATAGAGGGTCTTCGGACTAACGCCTAAGGGTCCAATCAATACTATTGGCGCCATGATCAAGGAAACTAAGGTAAAAAATTTGGTAGAGAGGGAGCTTACAGGGACAACCACAGAGGTTATTATGATAGGAAGAGGGGTCCAGATGCAGATTATGGTCGCAAAGAAGGCTTCAAAAATAGTCCTTATGTGCCATCATACAATCACGACACAAGTGCAAGCAGTTCTAGAATTTAGAAGATGTTTGATCGCAAACATACAAGATGAGGTTCTAAGAGGTATGAAATTGGAGATTTCATATATTAATCAAAAAATAGAGTCTCACTCTATGGCTATCAAGCAACTGTAACAACAGTTTTGTCAAGTGTCGACTCAACTTAATCAACATCAGAGGGGTACACTTCCTAGGAACATAGTACAAAATCCTAATAATGAAAGGCAGTGTATGGTAGTTAATACTCATGGTGGCAAGAGCACCATTGATCCTTCCATGCCATTTGATGCAGAAGATGTTCGAGAGGAGATAGTTCTGGCAAAGGATACATATGAAGGAGATGATCATTGCAAGGATGGGGTGAGTGAAGTTGCTGATGCGCCATAGAGGTTGAAGACCATTCCTAGGCCTCCTCCCCCTTCCCTTAGAGAATCAAAAAGAGGGAGGAGGAAGGCAAGTTGAAGCACTTTCTCTCCATGCTAAAGTAGTTATCCATCAACATCCCTCTCATAGAGGCATTGAAGAAGATGCTAAGGTATGCTAAGTACATAAAGGACTTGGTCATTAAAAAATGATCTATGATTCAGAAACTCTCCCAAGATCTTCAACATTGCAGTGCTATCGCCACAAGGTCCTTGGTTCAAAAGAGAGAAGATCTGGGTGGTTTCACCATACCCTACACCATTGGAGATATGGAGTTCACTAGGGCACTATATGATCTAGGTGCTAACATAAATCTGATGCTCCTTGCGGTCTAGAAAAAGCTTGGATTGGGAACCCCTACTCCAACTAGCATGCGGTCATTAATGGTGGATCGCATGGTGAAGAAGCCGGTAGGGATGTTATATTATGTATTAGTAAAAGTTGAGAAGATTATGTTCCCGGTAGACTTTGAGATCCTAGATTGCGAAGTTGACTTTGACGTCCCAATCATCTTGGAAAAATCATTCCTAGAACCCAGACAAGCCCTAGTGGATATAGGATCTGGTCAAGTTAGGTTTAGATTGAATAATGAAGAAGTCGCCTTTAATATCTATCAGTCCATAAAACATCCAGATGAGTTGAAAATTGAAGTCTGGGAAATTGTTGAAGTCTGAGTAACCAATTTTTCCCAGTTATGTCGTGATAATAAATCAGGCACTGCTTGGGAGGTAACCCAAGGAACCCTGGCGCTTAGGTGCCTAGGTATGTTTTTTGACCCCTTATGTTCTATTTTGTGTTGATTTTGTGCACTGGGGACAATGCATATCTATTTCGATTGGGTTTCGGTAGTTATGGGCCTCAGTGATGTCTAAGTAGCTTTGGTCCATAACTACCCCAATTTTTTATCGTGGGGTTTTCTTGCCTATGTTTTTTTTCCCTGTGGATATTTAATTTCTATTGAGCCAGCACCTTTAGGATGTTTAGTTAATATGTGTAGCATAGTTTACCAACACTTGTGGTATATAGCATCTTTTTGTGTTTTATTTGAAAAATGATACCCACCAAATTTTTTTAGTTAAATAGTAAGATAGAAACCATGCATGTTTAAGTGTGTGACTGATAAGATCGAGGTTAGAAAGAATGCTAATATGGAGTGACTACTAGAATGCTAAAGCAACATCAAAAAAAGAAATGAGAAAAACTTATTAAAGATATGGGAAATTAAAAGGAAAGATCCAAGAATTTCCAAGGAATGTATATTCTAAGGCCTTGACAAGATCTAAATAACAACGTACAGATTTATGGAAGAAATCTAATGCCTTTACTTGAGAAAACAAATTAAACCATAGATTCAAATCTTGACCTCTTTATGAGTAACTAAAGACTATAATTAGTATGTAAACTAATCACCTTCTAAAGAATACCAAAAAGAAATCAAAGATATCATAAGATGAAATTACTGTGTACCTCAAACTATGAACTAGTAAAGGTTTAAAGATAAATTCTCAAAGAACAACTCACAAAGGTTCAAAAGAACTCTCTAAAATATTATCTATATCAATGTAATTGTCTTTATGAAATAAAAAAGAATCCTATATACATTATAGGGTCCTTGGATGTGCAAGACTCCTTAGGTTAGGCCTAAGGAGCATCCAAAACCTAGAAAGAAAATTACAAGGTAAATCGTAGTATAGAAAGGAAATAAAGTAACCTTAACTAGGAATAGACCTAGTAGTTCAAGAAAAGCATTAACTAGGGAGACCATAAATAGAACAAGGAAGAAATTAATAACCTCTATATTAATAAGGAAATAAGGTAAAACCCAATTAGGAAAATAATCATGACAATCTTGCAATATTTGACTAGTCTTCTCTCCAAACTTGGGCAGAAAGCAACCTTTGTTGTGGAGCATTCTTGGACCCTTCTTGAACTTATTTGCATGAATTTAACCCTGAAATTCTCCCTCTTGGACTTGAATTTGGTCCACAAAATAATTGTGGCATTTGAACTGTGAGACTCCATGTTTCTCGTCTTCCATTGTACAAATAGTGTGGTTTATATAAGGCATATGTGCTTTTTGCTAGAACCTTGATAATAAGGATAAAAATAAGAGTTAATCTCAAGGAATTAATGTTTCAAGTCAAAGGAATCCCCAAAATACACATTCGGGATTAAAGAAAGGGCACGAGTGGCACCTAGCCCTTTTTGGGAGGTTTAAATTAGGTTTCACATTTTAGACGGGACTAAAAGTGTAAAATGTACTAATAATGGATTTTAAAGGTCATTTTAATAGCACAATGGTCGTACATTAAGTTTTGGAATCAAGAAAGTTGCAAGATAAAGTTTGGCCAAAGTTAGCGTAAGTTTCTTTGAGAAATCCTTCTTAAATTTGGGTCAAATGTATCAGGCCATATGTCCCAAAGTATAAGAAGTTAGAAGGTCCATGACCTATCATAATGAATATCTATGAGTCTAGTTTGCAACACACAAAACTACACATCAAACCGACCTCAAAATAAAAGGTTATGACAGTTTTATTGTGACTGCCCGAGCAAGAAATTGGGTCGGGTCGACCGACCTTAATGTCGGCTAACTTGAAGTCTTTAAAGCTCTAATAAGTGACATTTAATCCCTAAACAGTTTATAAATAGTTTTTAAACTGAAGGCAAAGTTCCCTCAAGGTACCAAAGGGATTTGAGTATGTTTTTTTGCATTTTTACACTTAAAATTTGTCCATGTGCCTTAAAATGCATGCCTTACGCCTTGCAAGTGTTTCCCCCTAGTATTAGCTGTATTTGGAGCTGTTTTTGGGCTGTAAAAAAGTTGTGTTCTTGCTGGTTATTGTTAGTTTGAAGATGGTGTGTTCAGGTAATGATTTTGGGGCTCCTTTACATTTTTACGAAGTTTTACGGACATTTCCTCGCGTAAATGCTCTTTGCCGAATCCGGTCATTAATGCTAAACTATGGACTATTTATAGGTGTCTTTAAGTTGCGTATACATTGTTGTTACGAAGCTAAGGCGTAAAGAACAACTTTGGTGAAGAAAAGTTTTGATATTGGACGTTCGTTGGTGAGGTATGTTAAGGCTAGGCTACGTCCCTCCTTTTAGCACAAAATCCGGAAAGTTTGCCAAAATGTCAAATGCGATATCTTACTATTCTGTTGCTAGAAAGAACTTCTGTGGAAGGCATTGAAATTGCAGTTGAGTTATTTTCATGATGGTATTACGTTGAAATTTCATTCGTTCGCTTAAACTAGACATTCAATATCTATATATCATTTGTTCGTTTTCCTGGCTATCTATTTATATGATCGAGGTATTTTTCTTCTTGGTGTAGTGCCATTAAAAATAATGTAGAATGCGAAGGGAATGTAGCATTCATAATCAGTCGTTCTTCCATACAAAAATATAATTGAAGCATTTAACAAGTAACACGTTGGTTTCCAATATTCTCCAGTGAAATGCTCCTATTTAAATACTTTCTTTTACTAATTGACCTGGGAACAAGTATATGTATTATGTAAAGAACCTTTATGACCACTTTCAAAGTTAAGGCCTCATTCTAAATGTTGAGCTAAGTGGTTAAACTTATTCAAAAGACATGTGAGATTCCACAAATCCGGTATATAAGCTACGATAATGATTATGATGCTATGAGAATAAGTGTATCAGTGTGCCAAGAGTGGCTGAATTTATGCTATGGCGTACTATTTGCATTTAATATTCATATCATACATTGAACGTTATGCATGGACTTCGAGCTATAATCAGAGGTATGGGGCCTATTTTCCCAAACATATATATATATATATATATATATATATATATATATATGGTACAGATGGCCACAGGTTGGAAAATATGATGACGGTTAGCTATCGGAAAAGACCACCATTGCTAGCATTTTGTTGGGTATGTCATGCATATGCATCTATATATACGTATTCACAACATGCGATACTCGAGCATACCGTGCATATTTGATCACTATGAGGTTGCTTATTTGCCACTAAGGATACTTTAGTTTTGGTTACAGGTTGTATTTCTATTAACCTTTTTACTATGGTTATCTAGGGTTGTTGAGTCGAGGGTCCCCAGAAAATAGCCTCTCTACTTCTTACGAGGTAGTGGGAAGGTCTGCGTACATTTCTACCCTCCAAAGATCCCACTTATGGGATTTAACTGGGTATGTTGTTGTTGTTGTTGTTTTTACTATGGTTATCTATGATTTTACTTCCTGCCTTACATACCAGTATATGTTTATTCGTACTAATGTCCTTTTTCCTTGGGACATTGTATTTTATTTTGTGCGTGCAGGTTCAGGTAGGGGTTATGATTTACCCCCTCCACTAGGAGCCCCGTTCAGATATAAGTTGGTAAGCTCCACCTCTTCCTAGAGCTTTCACAGGATTCCTCGTTGTACGGTTGGATATAGTTGGGGCCCTTTTCTTGCAGTGTTAGTGGTTCTCTTAGAGGCTATTGTAGACATGTAATTGTGGCTAGATTCTTTTGTGCCTTTTAGTCTCCAGTCATCAAATTGGCAGTATATATAGTATGTGTATGTACCTCTCTATCATTTTGGTTTACCTATCTTAATTTACATGGTTTACTGTTAACCAGTTCACGACCTAAAATTTCAAGGCTTAGTCTTTCAGGCGTTATGTTGCCCGATTTTCTTCTGGTCCCTAGTTTAGCTAACCAGCATGTTTAGTGGCTTACTCGACCTAGTTTGTACTTACTACGGAATTTTGGATGTTCAAGCAAGTTTATAAAAAAGGTGATCTAAGGCCCTAATGACACTCTTAATTGAGATAGAATTAATAATAATGGAAGGCCTACACCTCATTACACGAATCATATGAAAATGAGCTACTCTATGAACACATTTATGAATTGGATTGGTAGTATAACTTGGCTTTCCTGCCTGATAAGCTTATGAAAGTATGAACTATGATTTATGAAAAGCTTATGAATTCATGATAAGTATGAAATTTATGACATGTATTATATGGGATTTCGACTTAGCAGGAAGTGGACTTTGAGGTGGGGACTCGACCTAAGGGGTCGTTTGCAGCAATCTCTAGTCCCATAACTATGTGACACGCATAATTATTGCCAATATGGCCTAGCTAGTGGATTTACATATAGCACATGTTCATGATTACCCGCTTAGAAAGATATAGTCTACCTTGGCAAGTAGATTCCCCCTTTTCTGTTGTATGATGAGACATCGAGATTCTATGTTATAACTCGTATGAACTTATTGTCATTAAGGTTAAATCCCACATATGTATGGTGATTTATGATGCTTACGTGACTATTCATAAACCTTACTTTTACGTGATACTTTTATGATTTACTTGTGCATTGACGCTCCTCATGTCTACCTATGCTTTTTAAATACCTTTTTATCATACTATTTAAAATGATCATTGCACAACATGTTTTAGTATTGATTGATTGCCTACATGCCTAGTGCATTCAAACGTACTAATGCATACTTATTTGCCTACATTATTTTGTAATCTAGGAGAGCACTCTCATTCTACTCTTTATCCACATGGGTAGATTTCGGCATATGTTCGAAGATTGGTGGTGAGTCCTTTGGCTTCAAGGGAAAACCTAGTGCTATTCTACCCTTGATTTTTAGCTTTTGTTAGCACTTGGAGACTATTTTTATCATTTCATTTCTTGTTAGGGTGAGCTACGAACATGTCCATAGCCCCTGCATATATTAGATTTTAGTAGAAGCATGTTTGGATTATATGGTGTCTGTCATCTTATTCTATTTGTTATACCGTGTTATTAGATTTCTTACGAGTTTCCACTTATATTTGTTTTATTTATTTACCTTATGTATATTTGGAATGCTAAGAGTCTTGATTAGGATTCCTTTGGAGATTCTAATTGCCTTGTCACACCTAAGGCCTAGCTTGTTCTTGACAATCCTCAATCTAATTCTTCAAGTCTAAGATGTATCTCTTTAACGTCTGTGGACAACATACAGTAATAATTTTTCTATAGTGTTGTTCGAACTCTTCCAGATAGAGTTTTCCTAGTAGTAAGACCTGTATTTTTATTCCACAAAGGCCTGGAGCAGTTCCTCTCACTCCTTGTTGCCTAGCCTTATGGCTTTGAATGCTGATAGGTGTTTTTTCCCTAGGTATTCTATTGGGATAGCTAGTCCTTGCTCTGACTTGATTCTTAGAACCATCAATGATAGAAAGAGAGGTCCAAAGGGTTTGAATTTGTAATATCCTATACGTTAGAAGGTCTGAATAAGAATAAAAATGCAAAAAAACACGTACTAGCGCAGTGACCACAAGCCCAGTTTACTATCCATAGATGATTCTATGAGATGTAGATGGGTGTCGTAGATGGCCCCTTGACATAGAAATTTCTTTGAAAAGTTGGCTCATTATATAAGTGGAAACCATGAGTTGTAAAAAGAACTACAACCCACAAAAAGATGTCGTAGAAGGGAGGTTAGGATTGGACAAAATGCCTAGTCTCTGAATACAAACCATATCATTTACTCATAGGAGGTCTTGTTTCACTTCTGGGGATCCAAGATATGTTTCTTGGTAGTTCCCTGTTATGTCGGCCAAGCTACACCTCCTTTTTAAGGGTTAAAATAATTGTTGTTAAGATATATAACCTAACCAAGGTTAAGGTCAAATCCCACAGGGAATATGGTAGACTCAGAGTAATTTCAAGCAAGTTGAGTGAATTAACCTACGTATCTCCCGAGAGGGGGATTTTGTAGTTTGCAAAAAGTAAACCTAAACTAGAACAAGTGTTGTGAAACTAGTGAGAAGAGTAACTAAGGTATTGTATTCCCCATGATTCCCTAACTTGGTATTCCCAAATAATCGTAATCTTTTCTAGTGTGTTGCATGTAGAATGGTAAGTTAAGTTTACTAAATCCTTTGATCTAGGAGAGAGGTAAATTTTACTACATGATTTGATCCATCACCGCAGTGTGAAATTTCTAATCCTTACATATTATCCCAGTATAACCTTCCCTTGATCCAGTTTGGTTGATTAGACGAGAAGAAATCAATCGAATCCTGTTTATTAATCCCTTTTCCCATTCATTACTACCTTGATCCAGTACGTAACAACTAGGTGATTTCTAACGTTGGCCACCATTAACAATCAATCAAAACAAAGAGAATTAATTAATACATGCATGCACACTTTCTAAAAATTATGAATTTTTCAGTTTTACCTTGTTAGTTTCATAGTTCCCACAACTCTAGTTGTAGATTTAGCTATGCATACTCATTATAGATGCAATAATCATGATATAGAATAACATAACTAAGCACTTATAAAGATGAATTTAAGAACAAGAAATCCCAAACTCTTCACAAGAAATCATAAAATATTGATTAAAATCACAAAGTTGTGTTCCAAGTGTCTCTATGCACTTCTCTCTTTGTTTTTGGTCATTCTCCTTTGTTCCCTTCTAAAAATAAACTAAAAAACCTATTTATAATAACTAAAATACAAGTCCAAAACAAAATAGGAAAATTGGATCCGGCAGGCAATACAGGCAGGATTACGGGCCGTACTAAGTTATACAGCCCGTACCGGGGCTTCATAATCTTCACTCATCAAAATAGAGGTGTAATTTTACAAGACCTTTCTACGGGTCATATTTAGACTTACGATCCATATAGGATTTCTTCTGATGACTTTCCAGAAAATCTCAAAATCTAATCCTCAAGGCAGAAAGCCTCATCCACGACTTGTATAAAATTCCACGGTTCGTCTGAAAATTCGTGGATGAAACTTTAAAAAATAGGTCCTTCACTGGATCTCAACTACGAAACCACTCTACGGCTCGCAAAAACATCCACGGCCCCTAGAGTGCTTTGTACATCAGCAAAAATGAAGCAACTACAACACTTAGCCCAAAATGTTGCCAAATCCTGTAATCTTGAAAAGAAAACATAAAAACACATCAAACCCACTAATATCACTTTGAGAACACACAAAATTCCAAGTTTTAATTGTTAAAAGTGTTGTATTTTGACAGCACATCACCCTGCACAAGGTTGAGTAGTGCCCTAGCTCGATTCTACAGTTGTAGCTAGGGGGTTAGTGCCTCAAACTATAGGTCATGGTAGAGTTCAACCTAGTAGAGGTGGTCATGCTCCAGGTTGAGGTATGAGTAATTTTCTAGTTCTAGAGAGCGATAGAGATGTTGTTCAGGCTAGTGGACTAAGAGAGATTAGTGCTATGCTTTTTAGGGGAAGCCCAAGGTAGAGGCTTTAGACATAAATAGTACATGTTTTATTTAAGCCTGTTATCTATTTGTAGTCGTGTTATTTGACCCTGCTTCTATACCCCATGTGTTCTACCGATACTATTTCTCAGTTTGGATGCTATGTAATTGAATTGCCAGAGTATATTGATGTTCTTGTACCAGTAGGTGAGCCTTTAGTGGTGGATCGAGTATACTAATCCTACCTTGTTCTTAGCTAGATATGATCTTTAGGTAGACATGATGTGATGAAACCAATGAATAGATAATTAATGATGAACTAAGGTATGCAATTGCCATGAATCTTTATGATTTTAAGTGGGTGCTTTATTGCTTTCGACTGTCATATGTTTAATGGTGTTTCGCGTGAATAGAGCTTAAGGCAAAGTATGCGATTTTTGCAAATATGTTAAGTGCGTTTTGATTCAAGAGTGATAACTCGCGAAAAGAACAATAGTTGATTTGGAATAGTTTTAACAGCCTTGGGCAGGGGCCACTTTCGGGTTTAGGATGCCCATAATTGGATTGTGATGAATAGTAATATTTTGTTTGGATAAGGTGTTAGGTTTTGCACCCCCTACGGATTTGCCTAATCGTTGGAACAGGTTAATCAAACGTGTTTCAATGACGCAGAAATAAACAGGACGCAGCAGTTTTACGTGGAAAACCCCCGGCTCAAAAAAGGGTGAAAAACCACGACCTGTACTCTACAGGATTTACTCCAACTTCACTACTTCAATATGAGCCTTCAACAAACGATTACAATCTCTAGTAATCTAAACTTCAACTCAACTTTCCTAGCCTATTTGCTACACATAAATCTCCCAAGGATTATGTTCCCAGTTTATAAGTACTGAGAGATTACAGTGTTCAACTATCAAGAATGAGAAAAAAAACTAAGCTGCAAAAAAAACTTATTAGCTCTAATGATTCTTCTTTTTGTACCTCTGCAGCGCCTCTATTTTTTTCTTTTTTTATGTATCTGCAAATCTCTCTTTTTTCTCTCGCTTCTTTCTTTTTCTGCGCCTCCTTTTTGCTGTCATGTCCTCTAGCTTTATAGTTGCTGATTGGAGATTTAATTGCTCTCCACCTCTTTAAGGATAACACCAATTATTAGTGGAATCCTTTTTCCTTTAGAACTCCTTCTTCTAATCAACCTTCTCCTTCTTTTTCTCCTTCTTTTATGCATCTTGTTAGAGTTGGAGTTGTATTAGTATTCCTTTTTAAATCCTCCTTCTTTTTGACAGCTTGGAGTAGTATTCCTTTTTATACGCCTTATTTCCAGCACCCTTTATTCCATTTTTATTGTGTGCAGCGTGTGCAGTTTTGCCACAGAAACAGTACGCTGAAAGAACCGGGTAGTCCAACCTGTTTCATTATCTTTTGTCAGCCATCAAAACTTTACTGCTCCAACATAAGGAAAGAGCCATGAGTTGGAAAGAAGGGTAGTGGCAACGTGATTTTGAAATTTTTTGCAGTAGTAATAGTTTGGACATGTGAGCACAAATCGCTAGAGTTATGATAGCTATTGGCGGAGTATCATGATTTCACTTATCGAATGGTGAGGGATGTATTAGACTGTGATGATTGGGATATATTTCGAGCGATTGTGGTGGTCATCTGATTGTTGAAGACATGTTTCAGATATAGTGATTGACTTTGAGGACTATGGAGCCTAGCCTTATTATTTTTAGGTTTTGGATAAATTTACAGTTGATGTGTTAGTATTCCAATGTGTTATTAGAGATTCTCGATGCTTGGGTGTATCTTTTATTGGGTGGTGATGGGTCATCTCTTCTTTGAATCAAATCGGTTTGGTTATTTTTTAATGAGTAAGTGTTGTTTAAAGATCAGATTAGCCAACTTAAGCATGTGGAAATAGTATTAAAAGAATGAAAGATGACTAAGATTTGCGATGCTTGATTCGTTGCGTCAGTCTAACGGTTGGTTCAGATTTGCTTTAGCGAATAATACTTAACTTTGTGGTTATGTAAGAAGAGGTTTTGCCTTGGTGACTATGCTATGTTTTATGAAACTCAGTTAGGTTAGTTCACGGGTTAGCTCGTCACTTAGTAATCACTCTTAGATTGAATTATTGTTTCCTTTTAGATCAAAAGTCTGATTCTTAGTAGCGTGTTTCAATGATATGATCTTTGGGAGTAAGTTTCCTTAGAAGAGCAAATAATGGCTTGTGAAAATATTTTATTAGACTCTTGGTGGTGTTGAGTATAGTTATCTCCTTTGCTTTATGATTGGGAATGAACATGGTTTTTAGTTGAAGATGATGTAATGACCCTGAGGTCATTTTTTATATTTTTATAAAATTATTGTTTTACTCCGTTGTGAAAGTTGGTTTTTAAAATTTTATGAAAAGTTGTGTTTTTTCTAAAGAGTTAAGTTTAAAAGACTAAGTTGCTTAATTTTGAATTTTAGAGTCATTTAGAGTTTTGAGTCTCAGAACAGAATTTCATTGATTCCGTCAATTTTAAAATGTGAAAATTATTCAAGGAGAGTTGTCGGAATCAGATTTGGTGTTGTTATATGAATTTGAGGTCTGAAGCTGGAAATTTAGTTGAAATTTGAAAGTAGTTTGACTTTGGTCAACGTTTTCAGTTCGGGTGCTTGAATTGAATTTTTGATGGTTCCATTGGTTTAGAGAGGTGATTTTATCTCTAGAACAAGCTTCAGTAACTTCTGGGTATTTTGATAGAATTTTGGCATTTCTGGTGCTTAAGTTGTCCTATGTAACTAATTGAATTTCGGGTCAAAGAGAACTCAAATTCAATTTTGAAAATTTCATTGAGTTTGAAATGTCAAAATTAATAGGGATGCATATGTTTTTTGTGTGTATGGGGTTCCGAATGAATCCTGAGGGCATTTCTCATGATTTTTGTGTCTTGTTGAGTTTGTTGTTATCGGGTGCATAATTGACCTTTGCATTTGTGGTGGCCATCTGTTTAGACCTTCACGTTCGTGGCACTGGGTCTGTATTCACGAAGGGAGGATTAGTGGACCTCTGTGTTCGCGACACTGTGTCTCATTTGCGGAGAATCACTTAATTTGGCCTCCACGTTCACAACACTATGCCTGCATTCACAAAGAACAATTTATAGCAAACAATGACTGCTTTCTAAAAATGATGGGTTTTAGTCTTTTTTTTCATTGTTGGACTTTGGGAGCTCGGGAGAGGGAGATTTCAAGTGTTTTTTACGAGAAGAATCCATTGGATAAATTATTTTGAGCTAAAATCTTTATTACCCATCAATTATTTCTTGATTTTAACATTAACTTGGTGAATTTCAATTGAAAATATTGGGGGCTTTGTTCATGAACTCTAGTTTTGAGTTGATTTTAACTCTATTTTTAAAATGATTTTTGCTAGCAGATTCCTAATACTTTGAAGAACATTTTTACATAAAAAAAATTCAAATTTAAACTCTATTTATAGCATTGGATTTTTGAGCCATGTAGACATTTTTTCTCCAAATTTCATGACTTTGGCATCGTTAATCTTAAATTTTGATTGTAGGTCATTATTTGAATAGATTGTGGTGTTTTCAATACTAATAAAAAAGGGAAGACTTAAATGTTGGATTGATTTCTTGATTTTATAGAGGCAAGTGGAAGCCTAAACCATATCGAGTTTAATTGAACCTTGTATAATCTCTCTTTGTGTGTTAGGGAGTAATGAAGATTCAGAAATGGGTGAATTATTCATGAAAAGACTTAATAAATTAGATGGGGTGATAAAATGACTATGTGCTAGTACGTGAAACTTGATTCATGATTCGGTATATACTTCTTGATGTTGTTTTGAGTATTGAGAAATGTTAGTTGGTGACATTGATCCTTGTATTGAGAATATTGATTGATTATATGATCCCTATTGATGAGAATTCTGAATTACTTATATTGACCCAAGTGTTGAGTAATGATTAATGCTAATTATTGGGGTGATTATTGAGGTATTATAGATGTGATATCGGACAAGTGTTATGTAATATTGATATTGTGGTGCAATTATTGAGTAATACTAGTGAAGATATTGACTCCTTGATGAGTAGCCTTGAAAGATGATGATAATTGGTAATTGAGAAATTAAGAAATGATCTGATGCTATCATTGAATGGTTCAGTTGATGATAATTCTATAATTGAATGAATAATGAGATTGATTGAAATTAATATATAGCTATAAAATCATGAAAAAACTTTGATGATACATAGTGAAAGAATCTTGATGAAGGATATGTCCCGTTGTTGGAGAGTCTTGATTAAGAATAATATGTTGATAACAAAAGAAATTGAGTAATGATGTTAAGCCTATTATTGAAGAATTTGGTCAACGATAACGATGTGACAATAAAGTAATGATGGTGGTGATTAAATTTAATGATGATCATATGAAATGTGTGGACTCTTATATACACTTAGGTTCCCTTTGAAAGTGTTTATTTGTGTTAAATTGTGATTTGGAATGAGCTCCACTACTAAAGAAATCCAAAGAAAAATAGTTTTGACTAAATATTTAGGGTCAAGCCATATGTACCGTGGCATATTTGAAACATTTGATGACATACAAAGGTTGGCCACACGCTTCGTGGTAAGGGATACTTAATGATGAGGGGTCGGGCCACGCCCTCCGTGGCAGTTGGTATGATCAATTGAGAGGTCGGGCCTCATGCTCTGGGGAAAGTACATGGATAAATATATCCCCCATGAGTTCCGGTAGGATTTCATCAAGGGATGTTTATCGTAGGACAAATTACGTGGCATTGCATTGTATTATTGCACTTCATTACATCCCATTTTATTTTATTTTATTAATGGAAATAATTGTATTAAGTGTGATTGATGGTTAACTCTGTGCTTATAATTATTGAAAACAATCTACTGGTATATTGTATACTTGAATTGTGATTTTTTTGTATATATATATATATATGTATGTATATTTATGTATGTATGTATGTATGGATGTATATTTCACTTACTGAAGTAGTCACGTGATTTGGCCAATAATTGTTGTTACGTGTACTGATACTACACTTGCACTTTTTTGTTAAGTACAGAACATCTTCATGTGACTATAGAGAGACATAATCTAGGTAATCGTTAATTCCAGAATTCAAGGGTGAGTCAGCATCTTCCAAGATACTATGAATTCTTCCACTATCTAGTTCACTTGTTTTCATACTCAGACTTCTTTTTTTACTTTTTGGCTTTCTAGGTTGTATCTCCCTTTGTTAGACTTGTAGTTAGAGTTTTGGTATAATGACTTTTAGTTTATGGGGATTGTTGTTACTGATTAGATTTTCATTTGAGTTTATGAAAACTCAACTAGTTTGTTATTTAAACTTGCTTTTGTAACTTTAAATTGACTAACTTATATTGGTTCAGATAGTTGGGTTAGACCATGAGTTCTCCCACCGGAGGATTAGTGTGGGTGCCATTCACACCATTTTGGGTCGCGACAATCCTGCCCTCTCTCAAAAAAATTAAAGATTTATTCTAAAAATACCAAATTTTGATTTGAGAGTTATGTCTGGTATCAGGTGTGGTCGGATTTCGATTCAAAAGTCGAGATCAAATTTAGAATTAAAAGTTGAATTTTAGATCAAAAGTCGAGTTGGGTTTTGATTCAAAAGTTGGGTGTCACATCGGGTGTCTAGGTCAGATCTTGATTTGAAATTAGGTACCGATTCAAGTGCCATGGTTGAATTCCCAATTAGTTTATTATGACCAAATTTGGATGTCAGAGTTAGGTCTTGGATTGAATCTCGAGGTTGAAATTTGGATTGATTATTGGGGTTGGGTTTCGTTTGAACATTGGGATTTGGTCCCAAATCAATTATTAAGGTTGATTTTCATGTCAAAAACTATTTTTTAAAGAATATTTTCTACTCTCCAAATAAAAAATAAAAGATGTTTTCTGAAAAATATTTTCATTCACCAACCAAATAAATATTTTCTACTCACCAACCAAAGATGAGAAAATAAGTTAAAAACCAACTCGTTTTCTTAAGAAAATATTTTCCATGAAAAATATTTTTCTTTCTACCAAACACACCCTTCATTTTTAAGAAGTTATAATCCAACTAATCTTCCCTTCTAATATATTATTCATTTAATTCTTTTATAATTGATATATTTCCATCTTCCATTAAAGTTGCAGTTGTTTGCACAGTCTAAATATGAATGGTTTAGACTTCAAATCATTAAACTATGTTTGTTTTTTCTATTTAAAAATCTTTAATGGGTCTGAAAAAAATCTGAGTGATTTAGATCTTAACATAGTCTTAATGTCATTCAGACTCTTATAAAGACAATTTTTATTAAGTTCCTCTATATATTTTTTCTTTTACAAAAAAAATCACGCCTCTCTCTTTCTACAATTATAGGCTTATCCAAATTCCTTTGTCTTTTATATTTTGAAAATATTTAATTCTTGATCGTGTTTCGTGGTTATGAAGAATTGGTAAAAATTTGTTTGCAAAAATTGATAAAAGATGATGACTGCATTTTCTTTTAATAACGTTTGACAATTATTTCTGTTAATATAATTTTATTATGCAGTTCTGGTAGTTTCACTTTATTTTTATCAAAGTTCAAATATTTATTTATATCTATAAATACTTTAATTATTATTAAAATAATAATTCTATTTTTCTAGACTAAAGTTTTTTTTAACATTTTATTGATGTAATATTTAACTACAACTATATTAGAAGTATAAGGTTTATTGTGTTTACACATATTAATAAACTATTTATATTCATATATTTAAAATAAATAGTTTTAATCATTTAATGCTCAAATCTAAAGACAAGATCAAATCTAAAGACAAGATCTTATACATTCAAATGTGCAGGATCTTATTTATTCAGATGCACATTCAGATTCAAACGTCTTAATCTTAGTGAAAACACATAACGCGTAAAATCTATTTTTCTAAATGATTTTATAATATTATACAGTTCATGGTAAATCACTTATAGTAGTGTCAATAATTAAGATAAGAATATAATGTTTTAAGACGAGTTAATTAGTTTATATGAAAAGACAATGATCAAAATTAGAACAAAGTATATGTTAGTTTGTTTGCATTCCTGTCAATAAGAAAATTTAACATTTGATTAAAAAAAGACATAATAATTGAACATATCTTAAATAAAACGACTTATGAAATTTGATGGGAGCAATAATATTACTTATTAAGAAGAGCAAATAAGAACAAATAAGCAGGCAACTCTCAGTCAACATGCCTATTTGAGCTGCCCGCTTCTTCTTCGATATTATATGGGACCCATAAAAATATTTTACGGACTTTTGAATTTAATCTTTTTAAGACTTTTCGAGTGTCAATTATGATTTTACAATATTCTTGGTAACTACTTTTTATTATCGGATCAGCAATATTTACAACTTTGAAACTCTGGGTTTGGACATTCCCAACCTCAGAGCTCTATTCGATTTCCCTTTGCTAGGATTACTTCCTAAACTAAACTATGAATAAAAATTATACTTTTGCATATGGTTAGCCAGTTTAGGGTATATGCTGCTTCTGCAATGGATATCTTGCATACACTGCCTGATAATTTCCTTTATGCTACGCTTATTTTTATTGAAGATTGTGTTGTTCCTCTTTTGTCACACCACGTAGACTCCTACTGCCATAACCATTTTGTATATTTCTGTTGTTGTTGTCCTTCCAGATGCATGTGTTAGTGCCCATTCTACTTCTTCCAGCCATCCTTTAACTCCTCTGGTGATATTCATATATCTCAATAGCTTATGTCATATTTTACCTGACTCTATACATTCAAAAAATAGGTGTTGATGATTCTCAGGTGCATTGTTGCATAGTGAGTAGGTAGTGTCTATGAGTACTCTCCATTTCTCTAATCTATCCTTAGTATATAGTTTCCCATGAATTTCTAGGAACAAAATGAAGATCCATTTGGGTTGTCCATGATTGTTGCATACCACCCTTCTCCAAGGTACTTTCCTTCTCATACTCTTCTTTCCGTTTTTGGATCGCTCTTCTTATCTGCCGTACTGACCCCTTAGCTTGTTGTATGTTTTTTTATATGGTATGTTTTAGCTTCCAATGTTCCTTCTTTGCTCATTCTTGCTTTCTGTTGCTTCCCTAGCACACGCAAGTACACATGGTCAACCCAAGTAATATAGTGGCTCTTTTCAGAAGCCGGATGTCGAACCCAAAGGACTTGTCGATTAATTATTTACTAAATTATATTAATTTCAATTATTTATTCAAGCGGTGAATAATTAACCAAAAGAGATATTTTTACACCATCAATTAATGAATCGATCTAAGATTATGGTTTAGCTAATAATCATGTTAAGCCTCAATTTCATCAAATTATTTGATTATCTAGTTGCTGATTCATAGGGTTTAAATTACCTAAAAAAGATTGCACGCCTCTGCCGGCCTACCTTTATTGACTGCCTAACTACATCGTTGAGCGGGAATAGACACATCAATAAAAATGTTTTAACATTATCTTCCTGTATTTTGAACCAAACGATGTGTAAGGGTAGTTGTCACGGGTCTCCCTTACACAAATCAATCTAGTATCTTAGTTGAACAAGCTCCCTATATTATTGTGTTCTATTCATTCCAACATCTTTCGAAACCAGAATGAACAACTAATTTACCCCCTAGTTGATCAGACTATGAAGTATAGATAAAAGTAATATAGGAACAACAAATATGATAAACAAATATTTTGAATTATTAATGACTAAACAATCATCTTATTAGCTACCACAATCTTAGAACGAGAAGTTTAACTCCACATAGACATGAAGAAATTACCACAAATCATTCAAAGATAAATGTAAAAGTAAATTATAATGGAGAAGAAAAGATGAAACCAAAATTCTCTGGCCTCCATGGCGGCTCCTATTTCTCTCGAGGTCATAAGTTGTGTAAAACCTAATTTTATGAAATATTTATAAGTGTAGAAATAAACCCCAAAATAAAATAATTGAGTCCAAAACAAATTGAAAAACCCAAATCTGAATAAAATCGGACTGCTTCTCGTGCGCATGAAGGCTGCACGCCGCCTTCAACTTACTGCCCACATGGCAGTTTCTTTGAAATTGCAATTTCAAGCCTTTATAAGTAAGTATATAATAATATATATTATTATATTCAATTTAATCCATTAAAGAGATCCATGAAAAATGGGACTTAGCAAGACTGGCCACTATCACTTCGGCCTATGAAGGAATACCTTTATATACGGATAGGTTGTTTCAGCAATTTCCTGGAGCCGGTAAAGCTGTCTGCTTGAATTTTCTTCTGTAATCTTCTCTTTTTAATTCGTTTGAGCTCCAAATCTCTTCATTTTCACGCCAATTTAATCCTACAAATAAAATACGCATTTTAGCACAATCCATAAAATTTATGCTCAAAATGGATAAATAAAAATATCAAACATGAGATAAATAATGACTAAAATATGTATTTTTGGCCTCACATCACTTTCTCAAGCAATCTTCCTCCTTATAATATCTCCCTGACCACCCATGAAGCTTGATTTGCTTGTGTGCCCCATGGTTTATTCTCTTGCACCCGGATTACCCACAACTTGTCTTTCTTATTTGGCGGAATGACCTAATAGGTCCTCATACTTGGTCCTGTTTGTCACCTATGCCCTTATACTTAGGATTTTGCCAAGTAAATTCTCGTACCCACTCAAAAGCTACATTTTAAACACAGTTTTATGATCTGGCATCCTAAGTGGCATATCAGGTTAAGTGCGTGTAATTCACTCCCTTTATGAGAGTGAAGGGTTTCTAAAAAACCATTTAATGGTTATCTTCTTCCCCAAATTCCCACATATTATTACTCCCCATTTCTTCTCAAAATTCTTCAATTTTCTTCTCATTTTTGTCTCTCCAAATTTTTTCTCTTGAAATTTCTTCTTGTTGGCCATAATTATTCAAGCCCCGTTGATTTTGTACTTGAATTTTTTTTTATTCATTAAAGTTTCTTCTTCTTCATAACAAAAAGCTATATAATAATTCAATTGGACCACTAACAAGAACAAAAAATCCAACACAATTGACAATTTTATACTTCTTCGTAAGATGATTTTATGGAAAAAAAAACCTAAAATCTGATTGAGAACGCTGCAAGCAAATTTTTTTTCAAGAATCTAAGTTCACAAACAATTTTTTTTATGAGTGTTTGAAAAAAGAATAGGGGAAGAAGGTTTTGGAAGAGAGATGTTTTTTTTTTAGGAAAACCAAAATTTGATGATTTAAACAATTGAAAGCAATTGAATGGTTCAAAACCCACATCTAAGAAAAATTGAGAACTGGTTTGCAGCCAAAACACAGAGAACAAGTTCAAACACTGAATATATAGATCAAAGGGTAAAAATCTCTTCCTACCCATTCTACTTTAGCTCATTCCTACAGATTTTTACATAAATGGAAAAGACAACTTTTTTGGTAATTTGGAGTTGGATTTTTGGTAGGTTTTGTTTCTTGAGTTGATTAGGAGGTGGGGGTTGAAGAAGAATGGGTTGGTGTAATTGTGTTTGAAGGGGCAAAGGTTGAAAATTATGAGGATTTTGACTTTTTGATCAAAAAAATTATTTTAGAAAATTAAAAATGATGTGGCAAATCTGATCTGACATGGAGTGTGACATCAGCGCGATTGAAAGACACGATAAATCGGAGGGGTTTAAAATGTAGCTTTTGAGTAGGTACGAGGGTTTACTTGGCAAAGTCCTAAGTATAAGGACTTAGGTGACAAACGGGACCAAGTATAAGGGCCTATTAGGTCATTCCGTCTTCTTATTTACCAGGTTCTACAATAGTTTAATTATTGCTGCTTTATTCCAGGTCTGTATATCCCAAATGTTAAGCCCACCTGCTGCCTTAGGCTGACATAGTGTTTCTAATGCTAGTAGTGTTTTACCTCTGTTTTCTACTTCTACATTCCATAGGAATCTCTTGCATATGGTTTATACCTGTTGCAAGACTTTCTTTGGCATGAGGAAGATTTGAAACCAGAAGTTTTGAATTGATATTAGAACACTTTGAATCAGTTGCAACCTGCCTACATAATATAGGAATTTTACACTCCATGTATGTATATTTTGCATCATTCTATCTTTATCAAAGGTTGGAACTGGTTGATTGTTAGCTTCTTTGTACTCAGGGGTACTCCCAGGTACTTGAATGGTAGTTGGCCCTTCTTGAATCCTGTGTATCTAAGTATGTCTTCGTGTTATGATTCTGTTACACCTCAAAAGTATATATTACTTTTGTTTTGATTAGCAATCAAAACTGATACTCTTGAGGATTCCTGAAACTATCAAACACCATAGTGACGGATTGCAAGTCTCCTCTACTGAATAACAGTAAGTAATCTGCAAAGCTCAATTGAACAATGTTCTATTTTTGGTATCTGGGGTGGAATTTGAACCCTCTTTTATCCTTTAGTGTCTTCAGTAGTCTGGTTAGGTACTCCATTGATATAGTAAAGAGATAAGGAGATATTGGATCACCTTGTCTCACCCCTCTCTTTGCCCTGAATTTTGGACTTAGAACACCATTTATATTGATTGAGTAATTTACTGTTTTGACACAAACCATGATCCATTTGATGAACTTTTTAGGTATTTGCAGCCCACTTAGTACTTCTTCAAGGAAGTGACATTCAACAGAGCCATAAGATTTTTGCATGTCAATTTTCATCATACATCTAGGTGAATGCCTTTCCTACCATACCCTTTTACAAGTTCATGACTAAGAATGTCATTATTCCCCAACATTCTTCCAGGTACAAATGCAGCCTGACTAGGATTTGTCGAATGTTTTGGTACACCTCGTAATCTACTTATTAGCATCTTAGATATGATTTTATATAAGACAGTGCAACAAGAGATAGGTCTGAATTCCTTTATGGAGCTGGGGTGTTTAATTTTAGGTATTAGAGTCACTATGGTTCTGTTCACATGTCCATACATTTCATTAGTTCTAAAGAAAGTCAGGACAACTTCTGTTACCTCTTCTCCCACTATTGGCCATGCTTCCTTGTAGAATAATGATTGAAACCATCTCCTCCTGGTGCTTTGTTGCCATCTATGCTCTTCAAAGTTGTTAGTAAATCCTCCTTGGTGAAATCCCTGATTAGTTCAAGTTGTTGTGTCCTATGAAGCAATGGTCCAGCTTTTATGATTTTCTGTTTTGCTATTGGCATGTAGGGGCTTGTTTTGCCCAAAAGATTTGTGTAGAACTCAACTAATTCCTGATCCATGAGTATTGCACCATCTTCCTTTATCAGCATAGAAATCTAATTATATGCCTTTATTTGTGTAAAAATATACTTAGTATTTGCATCACCCAGCTTGAGCAATTGAACACTAGATTTTTGTTTGTAGATGGATTCTTCAATCATACTCCACTTGTTCAGTTTTTTGTTTAGACCCTTTTCTGCTTCCCTGAGTGTTTGAGGGATTGGGATTGCTCTCATTTGTTGTTGTTTCTCTTCCAGCTCCTCTTTCAGCCTTATAACTTTTTCTAACACTCCTTTGAATTCTTTCTGATTTAGCTGCTGCATTTCTTTTTTTTATTATTTTTAAAAATTCTTCCAAATCCCATGCATTCTCCTTCCATGTATTTTCCAACCCTTCTATACTCTACTTTCAAACTCATAATGTTGTGTTAAGAAATTATAGAACTTAAAAGGTCTCATATTGTTGTCCTTATGTTCTACTATCTCTTTGCTTAGGGGTGTGTGGTTTGAGAACATAGGATCCATTATCCTCACTTGTCTTGGTGGCATGCTGATTATCCACTCATCATTGATCAAAGCTTTATCAATTCTTCTGTAAATATGCCCATTTGTCCATGTGAAGTATCTTCCCACTGTAGGCATCTTTGTCAAGTTACACTAACTCACACACTCTCTGAAGTCTTTCATTTCTCCCATTTGCATCTGGCTTCCAATAGGAGTTGAAGTCTCCCATTATTAACCATGGACCATTGGTTTGGCTGCTACATCTTTGTATGTCATTTCAGAGTGGTCTCTTACACTGATTGTGTGAAGTTTATACACTGCAGTGAACTATATTGTCATACCATCATTCTGTAGTTGCATCTTCCCATAAATGTGTTGTGTAGACCTTTCTATCATTTGAAATTTAATCCTATTTGGGTCCCAATCCCACCAGATTCTACCCCTGCTTTGACTTGTAGCACTAGTGCACCACTCCCAACTTGGCATAACTTTATTGATAATACTAACACTTTTTTCTTCTCTTACTCTATGTTCATATATAGCTATGGCACTAACTTTATTTCTTCTCAAAAACAACCTTAACTCTTTCCGCTTTACCACTTAGTTGAAGCCTCTCACATTCCAAGAGACTATCATTTTTTAAGTTTATCAGGTGGTGCCTCCTCCTGCTCCCTCTCTTTACTTCCACTCATTTCTCCACTCTCATCTCAATTGCTGGAACTGCTCTGTGTGCTTGTCACTAGTTGAGTTTGTTTTGCAGATTTGTGTTTCACCACTTGCCATTCACTTTAATTGTTCTGTTGTTCACCTTGTTGTTTCTTTTCCTCTCTAACCTTTTCTTTACCCTTGTCTTCAACAATTGTTGTATTGATTGTTTCCTTCTACTCTTTCTTTGGTCCCTGCTCTTGCTTTTTTGGCACTGATTCTAGGTTCCTTTTTGCACAAGAGTGTCCTACTTAGAGACACTTTTGACAGAATAAAGGCTTCCATTCATATAGCACTTTCTGTTCAAATATCTTGCCTTTACCATCTTGTATTTTAATACTCTTTGGAAGTTCTTTTGTGACATCCATCTCCACCAATATCTTAGCAAATGAGATCCTATTAGCCTGTGTAGTACACCCATTAACATATAGTGGTTGGCCTAATCTGCTTCCAATCTTACTCAAGACTACAACATTCCAACAGTTTAGGGGTAGGTTTGGTAGCTTAATCCAGAGTGGAATTGTAATGAGAATCTCTTCTTTGAAGTTAAACTCCGGGGTCCAAGGTTTCATGATCTCTGGTCGTCTCATCAGATGGCAAGGTTCTGCGCATAAAACTTTGTCCCTATCTTCTTTATTTGCAAATCTTATAATAAAATACCCATCACTATGGTATAGTATTACAGGTTTTTTTGTTTGTACTCATTTTGGATGTCTATGAACTTATCTATGGCTCCTATTGTTGGTTTTGTTCCTACCACATAAACAACCAACGAGGGTTTCCATTTTTCATCCTCCTCCTCTATATATTCAGGCAGAAACTCTACAATTTTTTCACTTTCAACAATTACTGGAGCTATGTAGGATAGGTTCATACCTTTTGCTGCCAGCTTGTTAGTGGCAAACAAGTTCGCCCATGGTCTCTCCCATGCTGCATCGTTCTTTTCCACTCCTTCAGGGCTTGCTTGCCTGGATTTCCCTTTGTTTTCCTCTGATTTACTCTTGTTATTTGTTCCATTAGTGTCACCTAGGTCTGGCCATTGTTCATCTTCAATATCTTCATCAATTTCCTTGGTTTTAGGCGTTGCCCAGCTGGTATCTATTCTTTGAACTGAGCTACCAGCTGAACTGATCTCAATTCCTTGTTGAATTTCTTCATCCCATTGTTGTCGTGAAGCCTTCCGTGGTCTTTACCTCCCCATTTCCGCCGGAGTGCACGTTAGCAACATGCGCCGAGAGAAAGATAGAATTTTAATATTGGCATGATAAATTATTTTTTCAACTGTTTCAACTTTGATTTTATTATATCATTATAATTAATTATTTTAAGTCATGTAAATGCTAGAATTAGGATAAAAATAAATACAAAATTATAAATTAAATCTTTCTTTTTAAAATGAGTAGATAAAATTAAATAATTATTTAAATATTTTTAATGTTTATATTTGTGTCAAAAAAGGGTACTTATAGAAAAAATATATAGTATAAATAAACTAAAACTTTAATGTATATTACTTGAAATGATGTAAAAAAAATAATACTATAGATCATAATAATTGTTAATTTAAAAATTTGATTCTTGAAATTTTACCAATGCCACATAAACTGTGACAAAGAGTAACATAGGATGTAGAGAATATGAGTCTAATAATTAATAACCTTAAAAAAATTATATAAAAAATTTATCAACATCACATAAATTAAGATTAAAAATATATATATATTGAGCTCGTACCTTATAAATGGTATAATCAAATAGTTGATCAAATAACTTAAGAATGTTCTGGAAAACTGTGGTTTAAGAAAAGGGAGAAAAAATCTTTAACTCCATTAATATATAAACGCAAAGGAAAGTCAGTAAGAAAAAAAATTATAATTTTAACATAATTGAAATAAGATTTTTTAGATAAATTTTAAGATCTTTAGATTTAGAATTTTACGTAATTCAAATAAGGAGAGGTTTAGTAAATAAAATATTGGTTAATTCTAAAGTCCTAAATATTAATAATTTTTACATTTTTCCAAATATGAAGAGATTTAATAATTATAATTTTAAAGTTCTAAATATTAGAATAATAACTCAACATGGTTACTCACACACTTTCAATTTGGTTGAGAATTTAGAAACTCATAAGTTATGACAGAATTCATATATTAATTTATGTTGAGTAAAAACATAAAATAACAAATATATATATATAAAACATAAATTCAATGATAACTAATTTGTGTGTGTACTGTTGTCTCCTAACTCATTGTGCCCTAGGGCCGGGACCCTCACATCTGTATCACTTTTGACAAATTTGGTAAGGGACACATGATAATGAGATATTCGTGCTACAAAAAAAATTAATTCCCCGTTACAAGTGGAATAATTTGATAGTAATAAAATGTTCAGATATATATTTAATATTATTTAACTATATAAAATTTTTATGTATTTTTAGGATATAGAAAAACTAATTTTAAAACATGTAAAGAATTTGTATTCTAATTTATATAAAGACTGAATTCAATAACGTCATATTCCGAAATTCCAATTTAACAAAATGAGAGGAATGAGGTATTTATCAACTATAATACTCTTCCTGGTTCATCATTCAGAGTAGTGCCGATATCGGCGATGACGTACCATATTGAGGCAACCTGGACAAAATGGAGGCTTCCCTTTGGAGTACTGCGTGATAAGAAGATGTCATCCAAATTCAAAGGTAAGTTTTATAGGATGGTGGTTAGACCGTCTTTGCTATATGGAGTGGAGTGTTGGCCAATCAAAACTCACATGTTCAGAAGATGCAGGTCGCAGAGATGAGGATGATAAGATGGCTGTGTGGACATACCAGGGGTGATAAGATGAGGAATGAGACCATTTGGAGAAGTTAGAGGTGGCCCCTGTGGCTGACAAGATGATGAAAACGAGACTGCGATGGTTTGGACATGTGCAGAGAAGAAGTGTAGCACCCCAACCTTTTTTTTTCTAAAACTTGAGCCATCTTTCATATGATATACGATCTTAATTGAGCATAGATGATAAAGTTAACTCCTTTGAGTAGGAATAGGATTGGAAAAGATGAAAGGATTTGTTACATCAACTCAAGTCCAAAGAATTTCTACCAACGAATTTTTTGTATGAGTTGATAAAAGGGTCAACTTCAAATGACCATATCTCCTAAAGTATAATGAGTGAGGTAACCTATAATATATCAAATTAAAGATTTTTGAGTTAGCTTTCCAATGCTTCTTATTTCGCCTTAATCAGAGTTCGGAGTAGAAAGTTATGACCATTTTACTGGAGACTTGTAAAGCTGTCTGAAGGTCCGCGATGGCTCCGCGACGCGGACCTATCGCGAACCCATTTTGGATAAGCTAAGCAACGTCTCTTTATTTTATTTTTAGGGTACTTTTATCCTAAAACCTTTGGGGGTCTATTTAAGGTCCCAAGACGCATAAAACATCAGTTTCGTGAGTAAAAACCCTCTCCTTCACTCCTAAACATAAAACGCTAAAGAATAATCAAGAAAGTCATCAAGTTAGGATTAACTTTCAAGATTCATCATCAAGGTGAGTTATTCTTCATAATCTTTAAGCTAATTTCTCTATCTATTCATGAATCCCTAATAGAATCTTAAATTATAACCTAGGGTTTCAAGAAACCGAATCAAGAATCCCAAGAAAGGATTCCTTGATTCTTCTTTTCATGAATTAGGGTTCTTCATCAAGAACTCTAAAGATTCTAAGTCAAGAATTTAAGAATAAAAAAGAAGCTCTTCCAACAATGTCTTTCCAAGTTCTTCCACTATAAAAGAACTACCGAGATTGAGGATTTTCTCCAAGAAATGAGTATTCATCAAATTTTGATTGTAATATCAAATTTTCAGGTATGTAAGGCTAAACTAAAAACATGGAATTGTTCTCTCATGTGCTCCATAGAGGTCATAAATGAGTTGATGGTTGAAGTGTCTATATGCATGGATACTTGAGGTTTTTCATTGGAAAATTGATCTTTGAATTACATGTTTTCTATGTTGATGATCATCATACTATTTATTTTCTTGAAATTAACATTTTTCATCAGATTTTGCATAACCCCACATGATTATTTGAAAAGCATGCATAATGAACTTAGGGGGATGAGTCTAGAGCCTTGACGATGATGATGTCTGTGATGTTGTGATTATGTTTCAAATTTATGAGAGTCTTGATGATGATGTTGATGAGAATGATGTTCATGAGTCTTAAAACTTGAAACTAAATTCTAAAAAGAGTGTTTCGAGTCAATGATGTTGATTTTGATGTTGATGTTGAGGTACTATGTCCCTATGGGACTGATGATGATGTATTATGTCCCTATGGGATTGATGATGAGGTATTATGTCCCTATGGTACTGATGAGGTTGATGTTTTGTGAGCATGTCGAGTTCTGGGAGGAGTATTGAGCACCGAAATGGGTAAGAGTGAGTCCCACTCGAACCCATTAACTACGTGGTCCGTATAGGAAGAGAGGATTGAACCGCAATGCGGATGGCTCCTTTCTTGTCCCAATAGAGGACTGAGATTTTTTTCTTGTGGATCCATTGAGGTTGATATCCTTTACTCCGGGTAGGGTACTGGATGGATGTGGCAACGACATCGCTTCGTTGTATCATCACTGGCTCATAGGTGATAGTTGTCAGTTAGAGAAATTCCCAGTTAGGAATTCCTAGTGAGGTCTTACTTTGATAGAACTCTGACGTTGATGTTGATGTGATCGTATGAGTCGAGTTTCCTTAAGTTGAGTTGAGTTTCCTTGAGATGAGTCTCATGTATTGATGATGTATTGATGAGATGTTGATGGGTCATTGTCTACTCTTTATTCTTTCTTTAGATAGACATTTGACATTCTGATGGAGTATGATGTTGAGTTGATGTAATTCCTATATTATTCTGCTTGTTTCTGTTTCACTCAGCTATTTTACATACCTGTACATTCCACGTACTGATGTCCTCTTCTGGGACTGCATTGTTTTATGATACACAGGCAAGTATTAGAGATCATCGACAGGCGCTTCGTTGAGGATCTATTTGCATTCAGCTGATCAGTGAGACCTTCTTGTGTCCGGAGGATTTTCATATTATTATCATCTAGCTTGAGTAGTACTTTATTTTTCTTGAGTTGGGTAACCATGGCCTATCCTGGTACCATCTAGATGTTTGAGTTAGAGGCTTCATAGACACTGAGTAGAGGATTTTATGCATTGTTTTTCCAACTATTCTTTGTTTGAAATTAACATTTTGTATAAAGACTTGATTACTTTAATTACATTAAAGTCTTTTTCTTGAGGATGTTTCTTCCGCTGTTGAGTATGAGGTGACGATGAGGCCAAGTGGTTCGTTCGGGGACTAGCAATAGCCTCTAAGTGCCAACCACGCCAAGGGTACCCTCCCGGGGCATGACAAACTTGGTATCAGAGCACAAAGTTCAAGTGTCCTAGGGAATCTATGAAGTCGTGTCTAATAGAGTCCTTATTATTGGTGTGAAGCGCGCCACATCCATAATAGGGAGGCTATAGGACATTAGAAAAAGTTTCCTTTCTTTCAGATTCTGAATCGTGCGATAGAGCTATTTCCTAAGATATCTACGATGATTCATGCGTTGCTCTACACATTTCGACTATACCTTGTCCACGAGGCGATAGAGATAGTAATGTTCAAACTCTTACGGAAGAGATCCTCTGAGACAAAGTAATAAGAATGGTAGAGAGACTGCACCAGGCTTGAGAGAAGCCGACTAGTGTGCGAAGTTGATTGACTAGAAAGAGTGCACTATTTCTCATATGAATCGTGCATTTGAGATGGCTCTAGATGTACCCATACCATCCTTTATTCAAAACTTGCTTCCGATGTGACCCATGAGAGAGGAACTTATGTCTCTAAAGATTTTAATGTTACCACCTGAGAGTGAGATGTGAGTTCTTATAAACCCTGAGTAGAATCGAATCATCCCAGAGTTAGAAGGATGATGATGGAAAGAAAGGGACGAGATATCAAGAGTGCTGGCTGATTGAGGCTTATAGTTAAAGTTATGTAATTATTCAGTAAGTAATGGGGTGGTGAGCCGATTACCATAAGTTTGATGAAAGAGTCGTAAGTACCCTATGATTTTCATGATGAGGTAAAGAGGAAGAGTTGATGTTAGAATGTCGTAGAGCGTTCTCAAACTAGAAAGAAGTTATATTGATGTGTTGTTGTATTCATACTATTGAGGGTGAAGTGTAGATGTTGAATAGAGGAAAAGAGTGCTTTCAATTTTATAGATCTAATTAGGCTTATGATTTTTAATTGAGAGTTCATGAGACTCGTCGAGTTATGAGCTTAGTCAGATAAGGAGATATGGCTGAATAGGTGAGTGGTACTGAGTTATGAGGAAGGAATATGTTGATTGGATACTTGTTATGAGATATTAGTGGGCTTATGTTCCCTAAAATTTTTACCTAGTAGTTGTAAGTTAGCATTCGAGAGGTGTGTGATGCACATATTAGTGCTAGACCCTAAGCTTGAATTTTGAGGAGTAGTGTTAAAGAGGAGATAGCATCGTCAGAATGATAGTCTTAGTTGGAGATTTTCTCTAAGAGGCTTTCCATAGTGTATGTTTGAGAAGAAGGTGTTGATTTGTGAGGAAGTGATGCTATGGGCAAGGTACAAGTTCCCCTTAGGTAAGATGAGGATAACTCAATAAATATGAAGAGGCTTGAGATGTGTAAAGATGTGTGAAGCTCTAAGTTATGACTACTATAAGAATCTAGATAGTATATTTGAGTTGTCGATGTGGAGTAGGCTGATGTAAGTAATCTGAATCATCACGAGTAGCTAAGATTTGGGGGCTTATCGATAGATGATGACAAGGTTTCCATGATAGACTAATTCTTATGCAATTAAATTTACGGGAGCACAGAAGTTAAGCGTTAGCAGGCAAAAGAAGAGGTTAGATTGTGAGAGTTGTGGGAAGTGGTTATGCCATAAGAATAACAAATATAGAGATTTACATAGAGGCTGGAACGAGCTAAGAGTGATAACGTTGAGAAGAGTCCGAGTGGCTACTTATATGTATGCGATTATATATAATAGAAGAGTTTAAGATATTTTTGTGGATGGTGATTCCTTGACCGCGTGGAGGTATATGTTTATAGCCTAATAGAGGAAAACGATTTACAACTTACTGGAATGGCCTTGAGAGCTAAGAAAGAGATGATGTAATGCTCGGTAAAATTACCAAAATACCCCTAAAGAAGGGATATGCGTGTAACACATCTTCCAATGCTTGTATGGAAAATGTGAGGCTTGATTTATGACCAGCATGAAAATATGAGTGGGAAAATGGTCTCGGTTGATTTTTAGAGTGTCCGGATCAAAAAAATAATTTTTTGATCCAAACACCGAAACAGTGTCGATGCGTGACAGAGGCACGTCGCGCACCTATAGCGGAATGACACTTATGTTTTTTTCAAAAACTTTCAACGGGATTGGAAAAAAAACTCATTCAAAAAATTTTTGAAGAAAAATACGTTGGTGCGCGATCAGTCTGCATCGCGGTCTGGGTTATTTCGAACCTGAAAAATTTCTAAACTTTGTGAGTGGCATTCCGGTCAATTTCCAACCCCTCCTTAACTCAATACACGATCAATTTGGGTCGTATGAACGTAAAAAAGGTCTAAAACTCCATTCTAAGTCATTTTCTAACAAATGAACAAGACAAGGGCTTGAGAGAAAAGGAGAGGAGCCTGAGATGGAAGAATCCAAGAAAGAATGCGAGTTCTTAATTTTGACGATGATGTGATGCCATTCCCTTTAAGGTTATAGATGAGGAGGAGTTAGAGAAATCATGAGGAGTCAAATAGATAGGTAAAACCATATTAGTATCTCCCGTGGTAAGAGTTCATGCGATCGATGGTGTATGCTGCTATTGTAGGCTTAAATATGTGGATGCTATTGTGCGAATGTATTAGAGTGATAAGGAAGAGCAATATTCTTTAAGTACAGGTTACTATGGAGTGAGAGTTCTTGATTCTGATGTCATCTTACGTATGCACTAACTTTCGGCTTGTTATGCCATTGTTGATGGTATGATATAGAGTATCAAGTTTTAGAGGTATAATCATACTTATTCTGCATGGAGAGGTAGTAGTTTGGGGGTTTCGTCAAAGGAGGAGATGATGAGTTCCTCCACGTCCAAATAGTGATGTTGATAATAATAGACTGAGAGTGAGGGTGGATGAGAACGAGTGAATATATCCTCATTGTAATATCGGTGTTAAACTTGTATCGTGAAGGGATAGATATAGGAATGAGGAAAGAGATGAGATCGTATGATGCGCAATAGATAGGTAAGAGTATGCTGATGTGACTTTGAGTGAGAGCTCATTGAATGGTGGAGGTAGAAGTGCAAGAAGGTTTGAAAAAAATTCTAAGACATAGTTAAAGTGGTTAGGGTGATAGGCTTGAATGCGTGGTTGTTATTGTGAGAGTATGGATGATAGACTATTGAAGACTTCATAATAAGGGTTTCGAGTATAGAGCTTAGTATTGAGGATTAGCTTTGTATGAATATGATCATCTTAGGAATAACACCTTGAGGCTTAGAACTAGGCTTGCATCAAAGAAGAAGAGGTGGTTAGGTGGAGGTTTGAATATGAGCTATGAGTTTGCATTGATGGGGTAGAGTGCCATGAAAAGGGGCACAATTGAGGTGGGGACTTGAGCATGAGAGTGTCCTTAGAGTCTTATTTATACAATGGTCCTATTCTCTATTAGAGTTGATGGCTTCCTTCCTAAGTTCAAAAGAGTGATTGTCGAGGTGTTCAAATGATTCAAATTGATTGAGTTTCGATGTTCCATTCGTGCTTGATGAAGAGCATGTAGGATGTAATTCCCTTACTCTTGATTTAAATTGAGTTGTCTATTTGAGTTGATGTGTCCATACTTGAGTCTGAATGGAGATGGTTTGAAATTGATGAGGAGTCGAGAGTTTGATTGATCGAGTGAGTTTTAAGAAGAGTTCTGATTCTTATTCGTGCCTTGATGTCTACCTTTACTCATCATTCAAGGACGAATGATCCCAAGAGGGAGATAATGTAACACCCCAACTTTATTTTTTCTAAAAATTGAGCCATATTTCATATGATACATACGATCTTAATTGCGCATAGATGATAAAGTAAACTCCTTTGAGTGGGAATAGGATTGGGGATGATAAAAGGATATGTTACATCAAGTCAAGTCCAAAGAATTTCTACCGACGAAGTTTTCGTATGAGTTGATAGAAGGGTCAACTTCAAATGACCATATCTCCTAAAGTATAATGAGTTAGGTGACCCATAATGTATCAAATTAAAGACAACACATCTTATTTGCCTTAATCAGAGTTCAGAGTAGAAAGTTATGACCATTTTATTGGAGACCTGCAGAGCTGTCTGAAGGTCCGCGATGGCTCCGCGACACGGACCTATCACGAACCCTTTTTGGATAAGCTAAGCGACGTCCCTTTATTTTATTTTTAGGGTATTTTTATCCTAAAACCTTTGGGGGTCTATTTAAGGTCCCAAGACGCATAAAATGTCAGTTTCATGAGTAAAAACCCTCTCCTTCACTCCTAAACATAAAACGCTAAGGAATCATCAAGAAAGTCATCAAGTTAGGATTAATTTCAAGATTCATCATCAAGGTGAGTTATTCTTCATAAGCTTTAAGCTAACTTCTCTATCTATTCATGAATCCTAATAGAATCTTAAATTATAACCTAGGGTTTCAAGAAACCGAATTCAAGAATCCCAAGAAAGGATTCCTTGATTCTTTTTTTCATGAATTAGGGTTCTTCATCAAGAACTCTAAAGATTCTAAGTCAAGAATTCAAGAATAAAGAAGAAGCTCTTCAAACAATGTCTTTCCAAGTTCTTTCACTATAAAAGAACTACCGAGATTGAGGATTTTCTCCAAGAAAATGAGTATTCATCAAATTTTAATTGTAATATCAAATTTTCAGGTATGTAAGACTAAACTAAAAACATGGGATTGTTCTCTCATGTGCTCCATAGAGGTCATAGATGAGTTGATGGTTGAAGTGTCTATATCCATGGATACTTGAGGTTTTTCATTGAAAACTTGATCTTTGAATTACATGTTTTCTATGTTGATTATCATCATACTATTTATTTTCTTGAAATTAACATTTTTCATTAGATTTTGTATAACCCCACATGATTATTTGAAAAGCATGCATAACGAACTTAGGGGGATGAGTCTAGAGGCTTGACGATGATGATGATATCTGTGATGTTGTGATTATGTTTCAAATTGATGAGAGTCTTGATGATGATGTTGATGAGAATGATGTTCATGAGTCTTAAAACTTGAAATTAAATTCTAAAAAAAGTGTTTCGAGTCAATGATGTTGATTTTGATGTTGATGTTGAGGTACTATGTCCCTATGAGGCTGATGATGATGTATTATGTCCCTATGGGATCGATGATAAGGTATTATGTCCCTATGGGACTGATAAGGTTGATGTTTTGTGAGCATGTCGAGTTCTGGGAGGAGTACTGAACACCGAAATAGGTGAGAGTGAGTCCCACTCGAACCCATTAACTACGTGGCACGCGTAGGAAGAGAGGATTGAACCGCAATGCGGATGGCTCCTTTCTTGTCCCAATAGAGGACTAGGAGTTTATTCTTGTGGATTCACTGAGGTTGATGTCCTTCACCCCGGGCAGGGTATTAGATGGATGTGGCAACAACATCGCTTCGTTGTATCATCACTGGCTCATAGGTGATGGTTGTCGGTTAGAGAATCTCCCAGTAAGGAATTCCTAGTGAGGTCTTACTTTGATAGTACTCTGACGTTGATTTTGATGTTGATGTGATGGTATGAGTCAAGTTTCCTTCAGTTGAGTTGAGTTTCCTTGAGATGAGTCTGATGTATTGATGAAATGTTGATGGGTTATTGTCTACTCTTTATTCTTTCTTTAGATAGACATTTGACATTCTGATGGAGTATGATGTTGAGTTGATGTTATTCCTATATTATTCTTCTTGTTTCTGTTTCACTCAGCTATTTTACATATCAGTACATTCCACATACTGATGTCCCCTTCTGGGACTGCATCGTTTTATGATGCAGAGGAAGGTATTAGAGATCATCGACAGGCGCTTCGTTGAGGATCTATTTGCATTCAGCTAATCGGTGAGACTTCCTCGTTTCCGGAGGATTTTCATATCATTATCATCTAGCTTGAGTAGTAATTTATTTTCCTTGAGTTGGGTAACCATGGCCTGTTATGGTACTATCTAGATGTTTGAGTTAGAGACTTCATAGACACTGAGTAGAGGATGTTATGCATTGTTTTTCCAACTATTCTTTGTTGGAAATTAACATTTTGTATAAAGACTTGATTACTTTAATTACATTAAAGTCTTTTTCTTGAGGATGTTTCTTCACTATTGAGTATGAGGTGACGATGAGGCCAGGGACTAGCAATAGCCTCTGAGTGCCGGCCACACCAAGGGTACCCTCCCGAGGCATGACAAGAAGTGTCGGTGCTCCTGTTAGGAGGTGTGAGATGTTGGATTTAGGAGTTACACGGAGGGGTAGAGGTAGGCCGAAGAAGTATTGGGGGAGGCGATTAGACAAGATATGGTGAAACTTGATATAACTGAGGACATGATTTTAGATAGGAAGGAGTGGAGGTCGCGAATAAGAGTAATAGGTTAATACTTTAGGTTGATTATATGGCAGTGGGAATAGTAGGGTAGTAGGTTTAGTCATACCTTTATATCTTGTGTGATGTTATCCGTCTTATATATGTTAATTTTATCGTATTTTGCATACCATCTTTAGCTATAAATCTCTCTTTCTGTTTTCTTTTCTTTCCTTTTAGTTTTACCATATCCAGATTATTCTGCTTATGGATTTTTGAAACGGCGGTTCCTAGGATACAACCTCTCTACCTCTATGAGGTAGTAGTAAGGTTGGCGTACATTCTATCCTCTCCAGACCCCATTTATGGAATTCCACTGGGTATGTTGTTGTTGTAATACTCTTCCTAGTCCAAATTAAGTGAGGAATGATGTATTTAGGCACGACTCTTTTCATAGTTCAATCTTCAATATAAATAAATCAATTCAAAATTTTAGAAAATTTATGGGACTTTTTTTTTGTATTATATATGCACCCTTCATTTAATAAAATTCCCAACTGATTTACATTTTCTTATGGAATAATTTTTGAAAATAATTAAAAGAGTAATGATAAAAAATAATTTTTAATTTATGTCATTGAATATTTTTCTTAAAAAAGAAAGAGTGTCAAACCCAATAAAAGTAAGTGAAAAATGTATAATCAGGTAGTAATACGTAGAAGTACTTTATAAAATTTGGTAGAAACATTTTTATCACTTTTTTTGGTTCTTCCTTTGATGAGAAGCAAACTCTGGCTTTTTCAGTATTTCTGTCGAGTATTGTGAGGATAAATCCAATCTAGAGAAATATGGATAAAATTTTACAGAAGGCCGTCCTCCTTATTATCATTGTCTGCATCTTTTCTTCCAAACCACACGGCAATGAGCTCCGTCCATCGGAACACGGCTTTCCATATCAACACTCGTCAGATTCGACTGCAAATTTAGAATTGCATTCATTCTTCGCCAGCTCCGGAGAGAAAACGCTACCAGAGGCCAGGAACCCGACATGGTGGGATAATTTCGGCGGTCAACTGTCACGTGACAGTGACCGTAAAGATTACGTGAGAAAAGTGTTGTTGGTTTCCAGCTTGGTTTGTATAGCAGCCGACATCGTTTTGCTTGCCGTTTCTGCTGTTGTTTTCATCGTTAGGCTACGGAAGAGAAGGTCATTGTCAATGTTAGGGTCCACGTCAGTCGTCAATAAATGAAATGAGTGTTGGCTTGCGAGAACACGTTACTTTCACTTTATTTATGTATAGTGGAACATACATAATTCATCAATAACTTATTCAGATAACATATATTCTTCCCTCTTATTTTATCTCCTCCTTATATTACTTTTTTGAAAATTTATTGCTACCAATTTATCTATTTTGTGCTCTCATGAATTAACTTCATAAATGGTCCTCACAGGGACTAGTCTTCCTAAGTCTTATAAAAATAATCTTCACGCATTGAATAATTTTTTGGATAAAATTGTCTTCCAAATCTAATAAATTAGAGAAAGCTTAATATTATATGGTTATTTGTGTCTTGATATATAAATAGACCTAAAAAATTATTATTATTTTCCTTTTCGCCTTTTTTTTTGGGAAAAGGGGAAAAAATATCTCTCAACTTTCATTATTAGGTACCATGTAGGTTAGTACTCACCCTTGCTTCAACACTTGTATGTAGGTTGTGAGTCTAATTCCAATTATCGTTTCTTTCTCATTTTTGAATCAAGCTTGAGATAGTCTGAGAGGTAGCAGCTTATTCGTTTTAGCAACTCCTCAAATTTCTACTTATTTACTATTTTTGTTCAGTTCGAGAATAAAAACATTAAAACTTGTATAAATTTTCTTTCTGATTCAGTTGTACTAGAGGCTTGTACATATAACCCAGTCTTGGGTTGGTTTTAGATTATAGTTTTTGTTTCTTGTGGCTACCCTTAAATATTTAGTCTATTATTTCTGATTTATTCTTCCACATTACTTTTTATATATCCTATTTATGCCGACTTGTCTCGGTGTGTTAAAGGCAAGTGCCATCACACTCGATTTTGGATTGTGACAAGAACCCTACAAAACTCTTGGTAAGAAGAATGGAGAAGAACCATTAAAGCCATAGCCGTCATTATCATCAAAATCATCGTTGTCTCCACACACATCATTAAAGCCCTTCAATTCATCATCATCATCGTCATCGTCTTCATCATCAAAATCACCTTCATCATCATCAGATGAAAGAATGGAGTCAAATGTTTGGGAAGCTAGTATTGAGTACTTGAAGGATTGCACTTAACCATTAAGTTGGTTAGGACTTCATTAAAAAGAATAGTTTCATATTGCCAATTTACTTCAATAGGTTTTAAAGATCATTTTCTGTTATTGTCAAGTTGCTCAATATGTTTAACGATTGAACACTTAGGGTCTAATGCTGGGTATTTACGTTTTGCACTATCACCGAGGAATGAATTGGATATATAAGTATTTCAATGGTTCTTTTTGAAGTCTATGCAGAGAATTATTTAACTAAATAGAGAATAGCTTGTCCTTTACTTTTTTTTCTTTCCTTTCTTAGTTTTCTACTATTTTATTTTATTTTTTCCTTATTTAGTTGCATCATTTGGTATCAAAGCACTTTTTTTGAGCTCTATGGGCACACAAAAAGGGCAAAATAAGTCAGAAAATTAAAAAAAAATACTCGACATGATGACAATAGAGTTAGCCAACTTCTCTGTCAAGACAAACCAAGTAGAGGATGATCATGAGAAGTCTTTTGCTGAGCCGAAGGAGTCCTTAGAGGCTATAAAGAAAAGTGATAAAGGGAAGAACCATGAAGATACAAAGGGAGCAGGTGAAATCTACACTCCTTCTGGACAATCCATGGCTTGGGTCTCTGCATCTTAAATAGGAAGAACTCTAACCATGGTTATCCCTGATACCCGTAGGAGATTTATGCATCATACTCCTGCGACGGGAGATAGGTTTGTTGGAAAAATGGGAGCTAGGACTTCAACTCCCTTTCATATGTCCACTAGAGCTCTAACACAGATTTCATATGGGGGGTCCTGATGAGTCGTAGAAATATGACTCTTACCATGCTTTGAACGAAGAATTTTTACATGTTCTCAAGCAAATATGTTGGTTTGATGTATGTGTTTTGGTATGTTTCAGGAAAATGATGAAGGCATGGAAGGATGGACGAATTCCGAGAAAAAGAGTGAAAAATGGGTGAAGCAGTGGCATACGGACCGTGGGAGGGTACATGAAGGGGATCCTAATGAAAATGCTAGGAATTGAACCAAGTGAAGGACCACGGGGGCCTTCACGGATCGTGTCATGGTACACGGGCTATGCACCCCGCCGTGACCTTACGCTTGGCGTGGAGGAGACATGGAGCTGGAACGAAGCTAAGGCAAAACTCACGAGGGGCTCACACGGACCGTCGAAGCTGACACGGGTCGTGTCACGTGCCATGAGGTTGACGTGAATTGGAAGGATCACCATCGAAAATAACAGGAATCGTGCAAGTGAAGGAAGACGTGGCCCATCACGGACCGTGTGATCAACCACGGACTGTGGCATGGGCCGTGCCGATGGAATATCAAGATGTCGCTCAAAATTTGGATAAGGAAAGGTTCACGGGCCGTTTAACGGTCCGTGAACCTCCACACGGGCCGTGCCGGTAGGCGTAAAAGGCAGGTGCAGTGAAGACTCATGCACCGTGTGACAGTCCGTTTGGACCCACACGGCCCGTGTGAAGACCCGTACCTATGCCGAAGTCTATTTTCCTATTTTTAATTGGATTAGTTTTTCCTTGCATATATATATTTATTTTATTCTGTTTTTAGAGTTGTGGAACGCTGGAGTTAGAAAACAAGCAGAGAACAATATTGTGCCATTACTTTATATTGAATTCGTGTGTTTTGATCATCTCTTTGAAGATTGTGATACGTGAATTTATCATTATATCACTAATAAGTCAATTATTATGACACCTTTGTATTGTTGTGGGCGAATTGTATTGAACATGCTAGGCTAAACCCATAACTAGGGTTGTGGGAACCAGGACAATTTAATAAGATAAAACAAGCTGGGGTAAACTCGTGGGATTGATCATCGCATGCATTGTAGCATTCTTCGCTTTAAATTCTCCCAATGAGTCGACATATTAGGGTAATCCCGTATTTCTTACATGCCCGGGAGGGATGTAGTAATTAGGAAAAGAATTCTACGACGAAAATTCGGGGGCTTTAACCTAGTCTAAGTACTTGAGACCGAAAGGTGAGAGTATTTTGAGATCTAGAACAAAGGTTGAAATTGCATACATTCTGAGACCGAAAAATGATGAGTGAAATATATCTAGGAAAGACCGGAAGGTGAACTAGGTATTATCTAACTTGTTAGATCTTGTATACGCAGTCATGAATGAGTTTACCGTACCAGTTTGGTTGTTGTATTAGACGTCATGGGGAACACAACCCTAGCTTCTCATTAATTGTTTGAAATCCAGTATCAACATCCTCATTAGTCACATTACAATAGGAACTTTATTGAAACATCGTAACCCCCCATTTACTTTATGCAACTTTATTTTGGGAATAGAATTTACATCTGAAAAAGGGTGCTAATAGAATCATTCTCACGCTTTCCCTATGGGATCGACCTCAACTCTGGTTGAGTTCTATATTTGATCAATGACCACTTTACTCTTCCTTTTAGAGTGTAAATTTGGGCATATCAAATTTTGGCTCCGTTGTCGGGGAATGCGGCGAAGAAATAGTCTATTAGTTGCTATTTTCAGTGTGTACGTCTAGTCCCTAATTTTACTTTTATTTCTTGTTTTTGCTTATTGTAGGGAACCAACATTGCATACCAAACATCCGAAATAAGGGTGAAGCACTTATTCCCTACGACCCCAAACTCACCAAGTCAATTCGCAGAATGAACACCCAGGACTGTGAAGCAGCAAGACATAGGGAGTTAGCAATAAATCCTGCTGACAGAGGACATGACGGGTTAGGTGAGGATGACCTCGCTGGTAATATGGTACCACCAACGGCACCACTTCGACAGGTGCCAGTTGTACCACCACAGCATCACTAACCCCTTGTGAGGCCTCAAGGGCCCCAGTATCCCCGAGCAGTGAATGATGATGATGAGGGTCCCGGGACCACTGGGGCGATAGTGCTACCATCTCTGCCTGCTGGTGTCAAGTTTACTATCGCTAGCACTATGCTGCAAATGTTGCAGTTGAAACGGCTGCTCAGCGGAGCCATCACCGAGGACGCAAATCAGCATCTGATGAATTTCTTGGCGACATGCCAGTCATCAAAAATCCCAGGAGTCAGTCAGCAAGCGCTGAGGTTGAGATTATTCTTGTTGTCTCTTTCAAGTGAGGCGATAAGGTGGCTAAATGAGCTCCCCCATGATTCCATCCGTACTTGGGGAGAACTAAAAGAAGCTTTCTTAGAGAGGTTCTTCCCCGCTTCAAGGTAACTAAAGCTCAAAGACGAGATTGGATCTCATAAGCAACTACCAAATGAAGCACTGTACCAATCTTGGGAGAGATTCAAACAGAAACTCAAGCAGTGCCCCAACTATCATCTCACAGATGAGCACTTGAAGGCAGTCTTCTACAGGTTCTGCAACTTTGTAACTAAGCCTATCAATGATGCAACATGCCGAGGCTCATATATGTCTAGAACGTTCCCTGACATCGTGGTGATCTTGGATTAAGTAGTGATTAACAACAGCGCATAGTAGAGATGGAGACTGCTCTGGGATGGTCTTTGAGATGAGTGCAGAACAAGGAAAAAAGGAGGAAGAGCGGGATCAAGACATGGCCCATATGCGGACCCAGATAGACTTTCTGTCGAAGAGGCTACTTGGTGGAGGCACAGAGAAGGTGAAAGCTATGGACACACTCCCTAGGTATGATGATCAAGGCTACAACTATGATGAAGAAGCTCACTTTTGGGCAGCCAGGGGGGTTACCGGGCTTTCAACTCCGGTAACCAAGGTCGGAATTATGGTCGTGATAACTACCAAGGGAACTGGCAGAATAGAGATGGCTATAGAAATCGAGAATGCCAAAACAAGGGTGGCAAAAACTCAAAGCTAGAAGAGATGATGGCAAAGGTTCTTGAAAAGGTGGAGTCCACCACGGCAGGGGTGCGAGATGTGAAAGGAGAAATGTCCAATGTGCGGCAATCGGTATACTCGCACTCCACCTCGATCAAGCAGCTAGAGCAACAATTGGGGCAACTTTCAACTTTACTGAATCAAAGGAAGGCTGGTTCACTTCCCAGTGATACTGTGCAGAACCCGAAAAATGATGGCCACTGCATGGTAATCACCACAAGAGGCGGTAAGGTACTTTCTAACCTTGTTGTTGCCAGTGATGCAGGTTAGGATAAAGCAGATGGAAAGATACCTAGCCTCGTGAAGGTGCATGATGATGATGGGGATGGCGAGATTGACACAACACCAACGGAACCAGAGGCTGCTAAAAAGGCAATAGATGTGGACAAACCCACTACTTCGTGCCTGCCAGCCTTCCCGAAGCCACCACTGCCATTCCCACAAAGGTTGTAAAAGAAGGCTGAAGATGGCAAGTTTCAGAAATTCTTGTCTATGTTGAAGGAGCTATCCGTGAACATTCCTCTAGTGGAAGCACTTGAGCAGATGCCAAGCTACGCTAAGTTTATGAAAGACTTAGTCACTAAGAAGAGGACAACCACGATTGAGTCGGCTGAAAATCTTGACCACTGTAGCGCCATTGCTACAAGGTCCTTGGTCGAGAAAAAGGGCGATCCAAGGGCTTTCACCATCCCTCGTACTATTTGAGCCTATGATTTTGCACGGGCTCTCTATGACCAGGGTGCCAGCATTAACTTAATGCTGCTAGCAGTGTATCAACAGTTGGGCGTAGGAGCCCCCACACCCACTACCATGCATCTTCTAATGATAGACAGATTAGTAAAGAGGCCCGTGGGGATTTTGTGCGATGTGTTGGTTTGAGTTGGAAGGTTCATCTTCCCTGCAGACTATGTCATCCTTGACTATATAGTGGATTTTGAGGTTCCCATCATCATGGGAAGACTATTTTTGGCAACTGGCAGGGCACTCGTAGATGTAGAGCATGGAGAACTCACCTTCTGATTGAATGCTGAGGAGGTAAAATTCAGTGTATGTGCTGCCATGAAGAGGCCTAAAGAGTTAGCCGTGATGTTTGTGATGGATGTAGAAAATGAATGTTTCTCTGAGTTCCCACTGGAGGAAAAGATGATCGTGGACACGCTGGCTATAGTGTTGATGAACTTTCCAAAAGATGGTGTCGATGGGTACAATGAATCCATGTATGCATTACAGGGCATGGGAACCAGACCATTTGTCCCCCCGAAGCTGGACTTGGACCTGAAAAATAGGCCGACGCCACCAACCAAACCGTATATCGAGGAGCCTCCTGCTGTGGAGCTTAAGGAGCTGCCCCAACACTTAAGCTATGCATTCTTGGGCAATGATAACACTCTTCCTATGATTGTGGCCGCATATCTTCAAGAGGACCAGGTGAAGGCATTGTTGGGGGTCCTTCAAAAGTTCAAGAGAGCTATTGGTTGGACTATGGCGGACATTATAGGAATTCCTCCGGGGATCTGCACACATAAGATCAAGTTGGAGGATAACTGTGTGCCTAGCATCGAGCATCAGCGATGGCTCAATCCACCCATGCAAGAGGTGGTAAAAAAAGGAGATTATCAAGTGGCTGGATGCTAGGGTGGTATACCCTATCTCTGACAGCAGATGGGTTAGTCCAGTACAATGTGTCCCCAAAAAAGGGGGCATGACGATGGTGGCTAACAACAAGAATGAGCTTGTCCCTTTGAGACCTGCCACGGGGTGGCGAGTGTGCATGGACTACCGGAAGCTGAATAGATGGAATTTGAAGGATCACTTCCCCATGCCCTTCATAGACCAGATGCTTGACAAGTTGGCAGGTAGAGGGTGCTACTACTTCTTGGAAGGGTATCCGAGTTATAACCAAATATCCATCGCCCTGGAGGATCAGGAGAAGACTACCTTCACTTGCCCTTATGGGATGTTTGCCTTCAGGCGGATGCCATTCGGGCTCTGTAATGCCCCAACCACTTTCCAGTGTTGTATGATGTTGATTGTTTTGGACATGGTCGAAGACACCCTCGAGGTATTTATGGATGACTTCTCTGTGGTGGGTGACTCCTTTGACAACTGCCTGTTGATCTTAGCAGGGCATTACAACGCTGTGAGGAGGCTAACTTGGTGCTAAATTGGGAGAAATGCCATTTCATGGTCAAGGAGGGGATAATCCTTGGCCACAAGGTTTCGGATAAGGGCATCGAGGTTGATAGGGCGAAAATCGAGGTTATCGAGAAGTTGCCACCTCCCATATCAGTGAAGGGGGTACGGAGTTTTCTTGGGCATGCAGGCTTCTAATGCAGTTTATAAAAGATTTCTCCAAGATTGCTATCCATTGTGCAAACTATTGGAGAAATATGCTTAAGTGTCAGTTTGATGATGCGTGTCGGCATGCTTTCGAGACTCTAAAGCAAAAGTTAATTTTCGCGCCCATGATAGTTGCACCGGAATGGGGTGCCCCGTTTGAGGTGATGTGTGATGCAAGCCGAATTGCTATGGGTGTTATGCTGGGCAAAAGCGCAATAAGATCTTTCATCCTATTTACAATGCCAGCAAGACCTTGAATGACGCTCAAAGGAATTATACTGTAACTGAGCAGGAGTTGCTGGTTGTGGTGGTCGTGTTTGACAAGTTCTGGGCCTACTATTGGGCACAAAGGTGATTTTGCATATAGATCACGTAGCACTACGGTATCTCATGGCAAAGAAGGATGGTAAGCCAAGACTAATCCGATGGGTACTCTTGCTGCAAGAGTTTGACTTCGAGGTGCACGACTGAAAAGGCACAGAAAACCAGGTGGCAGACCACCTTTCAAGGTTGGAAGATGAGTCAAGAGCTAAAGATTGGTTGAGCATCGATGATTCGTTTCCTGATGAGCAGGTATTGGCAGCTTCTGTAGACTTAATCCCTTGGTTTGCTGATTTTGCTAATTTTCTGGTGAGCGAAATTATGCCTAAGGGCCTTAACCCTTACCAGAGAAAAACATTCCTTCATAATGTTCGTAGGTACTTTTGGGATGACCCATACTTGTTCAGAACATGCGCAAATGGGGTCATCAGGCGGTGCATACCGGAAGCAGAGATGTTGAGCATCATGAAAGCTTGCCACTGTTCCCCAGTGGGGGGCCATCATGGTGGTGCCAGGACAGTGAAAAATATCTTACTATGTGGATACTACTGGCCCACCATCTACAAAGATGCCCATGACATAGTGCGCGGTTGTGATCAGTATCAGCGCCAAGGCAACATCTCTAGGCGTCAAGAGCTACCAATAACCCCCTATCCTTGGAATAGAAATGTTCGATGTATGGGGCATTGATTTTATGGGTTTGTTTGTGAGCTCCTATGGAATGAATTACATCTTAGTGGTGCTGGACTATGTCTCTAAATAGGTGGAGACAATAACATTGCCAAATAATGAAAGCAAGAGCGTAGTACAGTTTCTAAGGTGGAACATTTTCGCCAAGTTTGGGACACCTAGAGCTATCATTAATGATGGGGGCTCCCACTTCTGCAACAGATCCTTCCGTGCTGTACTAGCTAAGTACGGGGTGCGACAACACAAGGTCGCAATGCCTTACCATCCGCAGACGAGTGGGCAGGTTGAAGTGTCAACCAGGGAGATCCTAACCAAGTCTGTGAATGCCACAAGAACGGATTGGGCTCTGAAACTAGAATATGCACTATGGGCCTACAGGATGGCTTACAAGACCTCCATTGGTATGTCTCTATATCAATTGGTGTTTGGTAAGCCTGCCATCTACCGGTGGAATTGGAGCACAAGGCGCTTTGGGCTCTGAAGGCCCTAAACATGAAGTGGGATGAGGCAGCCAATGCGAGCTGATCAAGGCCCTAAACATGAAGTGGGATGAGGCAGCCAATGCGAGGCTTGATCAGCTCAATGAATTGGATGAATTTCGCCTCCAGGCTTATGAGAGTGCAGCATTGTACAAAGACAGGATGAAGTCCCATCATGACAAGTATATTGCACTAAGAGGTTTCAGTGTTGGTGACAAGGTTCTACTATACAACTCAAGGTTGAGGTTGTTTCTGGGTAAGCTGAAATCTAGGTGGTCTGGCCCGTACAAGATTGCTCAGGTGTTCCCACATGGTGCAGTTGAGTTGGAAACTGACAAAGGGCGTCGTTTCAAAGTTAATGGGCAGCGAGTGAAAAAGTATTTGGGTGCTGCAGATGAAACCTCAATGATTGAGGTCTTACATCTTGATGACGTTTGAGTAGTCAACACAACCGCATCGAGCCGTGACGTTAAAACAAGCGCTTAATGAGAGGCAACCCAAAAAAAGAAGTTGTGTATTTTATGTCATACATTGCATTGTTTTTTATTTTTGGCTCCAGGGAGGTATAAGCACTGTGGTGAGAAGCGTGAGCATATGCGTGGTTGAATGGTGTGACAGAAAGACACAATGATTAACTGGCAAAGGAGAGCCACACAGGAGCCTACATGGCCCGTGTAACTCCAGACGGACCGTCTCACGAACCGTGTGGCGTGTGGCCCCAGCTAAGTGCTACTATATTCCAAGGTTGGGCACACGGTTGGTCTCCACGGACTATGTCAAGTTACACGGACCATGTGACGACCTGTTTAGGTGACACGTCAGTAGGGTATTTATACCCTCTTTCCCCACTTTCACTTTTTATCTTTTACTCTCCCTCTAACACCTCTCGCGCCGGCTTTTTCCTTCTCAACCCACACTAAATTTTCTATCTCTTTTGGCACGATTTATGAAACACTATCATGATCCGTAGCACTTCCCTTGGGCGATTTTCTAGTTCTAACATTAAGTCTCTTTTGTTAAGTAAGTATTCTAGTTTTTCTTCTTTCTTTTAGTTCAAATTTTCTATAGTCTTTATTCCATGTGTGAATCTATGCCTCGATATGGTCCATTGTGTTGATAGAAGACACCATTGTGTACAATTTATTTGGATTTTGTGTTAGGTTAGATTAAAACGCCATTGTTGAACCTTGTATTCTTGAACATGGAAGTTTTGTGATTTTAGGGTTTCTATAGTGAAAATCATGATGTCTTGTGTTCTGTAAGCGAGTATGATGGTAGATCTTGTGTTCTATATGCCGATTTTCATGAATGAATGTGGGTTGTTATGCTTTGGGGCTGACTAGGGGTGATGAGGTGTTTCACGGTGCGTTACATGGACCGTGCCATCCTACACGGCTCGTGTAGTGGTCCGTGTCAAGTCACATTGCCCCGATATTGAGTACCTCTCACGGACCCTTTCCACGGACCGTGTAACGCTACATGGTCCGTGTAGTCATCCTTATCAGGTCACTTAAGCAACTCAACCGCTAAGTCCAACACACGGGCCTTACCACGGACCGTGTAATGCTACACGGCCTGTGTAAGGCCGTCCGTCCGAGTTACCTTCGCACCTAATGCTTTACTTTATCGGTATTTGTTAGTTTCCACATGCATCCTAGTGCAAAATTCCCTATGATAGACCGGGTGACGCCACTCTTAAGGGTTTTTGTCACTTTTATAACACAGGGGAAGTCTGAGTACCCGTTAGTGTGTCGCACTGCTTATTTTGACATAACTAACCATTTTTATTTTTCGTGGAATTTAGAGGCACAATGGGTCCCCGCCTAAGGCCACGCCAATCTAGGGACAAGCATGAGTCATGTCTCCGCGTTTCTATCACTGAATCTACTAGTCAGCACCAGGAGAGTAACTCAGATGATGACTTCTCGGGAGGGTCCGAGGTACGGTTCACTGGCAATGTCTCCCCTCACTCTCCTCACACTACAAGAGCTCGTGCACTGGGCCAACCTATAGCCCCCCCCCCCCCCCCCCCAGTTTGAAAAGGGGGTTCCTATGGAAGTTGAGGGGGAAGATGAGATCCCAGAGCAGGATGAAGAAGCACGCACACCTGAAATAGCCGAGCACAATGCGATGCGGACGACATCCTGGCCCTCTTAGAAAGTGACGATGAAGCCACACACCATGCGGTTTCTCAGACATCAGACCTTAAAACTGCAAGGTGGCTTCTTGTGTTTCAGATGATGGACAGTCCCCGGTGCAAAGGATATATATGTGAATGGACTAACTAAAGGCTTCGAGGGATACCAACGGCGGGCCATCATCCCTGAGATGCGGGATCTCACTGATCAACTGGATGGGGTTCCGGAGATCAGGGATGCATTTGAGGCATACCAGTTTGGGTGGATGGCGCAACCACCCGGCTACTACGGGCCCGATCTGATTGATACCAGTTTGGGTGGATGGCGTAACCACCCGGTTACTACGGGCCCGATCTGATTGATAAATTCTACTCCTGCTATGCTGCCAGCATACTACACTCCATCCAAGGTAACCAGTCAAAGAGAGTGAAGAGGCAGCTAGCCTATAAACTGTCCTCGCGGGACCATGTCACGTTGCATGGGGAATAGGTAGATATTTAGCAGCCACTATCAACCGGTTTCTATTTGGGCCAGACAACCAAGACCCGCCTGATGGCTCATTTGTCACCAGGCATCTGAGGATCACTGATGAGGCCCAAATGTTCGACTCCACTTCACGGGCCACACTACTCAAATGGATTGCGGAGCAGATTGCTGTGCAAGGAGCTGAGGCAGCCTGGGTTTCAAACCCCAAAATTCCTATTACTAAGGCATCTCTCATATTTGTCACAAAATTTTGATGGTCGGTGGTGCGGGACCGACTACGACCCACAGCTAATGACAACATGCTCCAACCTTCTCATACTTCATTGGTAGCATGATTGATTGCGCCATACGAGATTAATGTGGGTCGGGTCATTGCTCTTGAGATGTGGGACCGAGCTTTATCAGACAGAGCAAGTATGTCCTTTCCATGCCTGATCTGGGAACTTTGCAAGCTGGCCCGTGTCCCTATCACACATTTCCTGGATCAGAAGATAGCTCCTAAGGGCGTGGTCAACATTGCCATGATTAAGGATGTTTAGAACCCGTTGTTGCACAGTAGAGCACGCAGGCTGGGATTGCCTGTAACGTTTCCACAGATGGCTCCACAGCAGCCTTTGTCTTTCAAGGATCACACCACCGCCTCACAGTCAGGTATGGCTGTTGAGCAGCCCGAGGGTAGTAATGCAGCTCCTCCGATGCAACAAGGGTATGCGTATTTCCCTTATGAGTTTCTAGCCCGAGTGGTGACCGACCAGCGGCAAACACATGCAATTGTTGACCAGATAGTGGCACAGATGCCTCAGGTGGTGCAGTCTCACGTCTAGCATGTAGAGGATCGTCTCCGAGCGAAATTATCGGGCCAAATCAGCAACTTATAGGATCTGGTCAACACTTTGGAGGGATACTTGCATGAGATGTTTGGGAGTATGTCCAGCGATAAAATGTCCAAATTAGTGCAGACCATGAATGCAAGAAGGCTCAAATTGCCCAGCTGACCATCCAGTATAACCGCACGACGCTGACGTCAGCTCCATCTTCAGATTCTTTGATGTCACTTTTCAATGCCTCGGTGGATCCAGTTTTAGACGATATATGGGGAGTTGTGCCTGCGCCAGCTGCTGCTCCGATGCAACCCACGGAAGCACCCAAAAGAAAGGACAAAGGTAAGCGGCGCAACCATCGAGGCAGTCCTCTGCAAGACCCGCAACACGAAGAAGAAAAGAGGTTGTGCAAGGCCATGAGAGCCCAGCGCCGAGCAGCTACTAAGCAAGAGGAGAGAGAGCGGCTAGCGAGCAAGGAAGCTAGGACAAAAGCCTCTGGGAGCACCATCAGAATGGTGGGTCTGACCATGATGGCCCCACTGACACCTAGGGCGTCCTAGGTATGTTTTACTCCCATTCTGTGCTTTATTTTTAATTATGGTGTGAGGGCATTGCACCATCCTTTTGAAGGGGTTGGGGCATACTGCCACTTGAGAGTTTTTCTTGCCAGATTTCTTTTCTCTCAAGTGTATTATCTAGTAGAACTGGCATGTCTAGGTCGTGATGTTTAATGTTTTTATTAATACATGTGCTTATATTTGCTTAGGGTAACCGATGTTTTGAGTTGAGTATTAAAAATGTTGAAAAAACTTGTATGTACATGCATCCCATCCCGACGAATTGTTATGCATTTTGGAAAGCATGTTATGCATTGTATGGTTGGCTTATTGATGAATGAAGTGTGACTAAGTTGATTAGAACTAATTAGTGTAAGAGATGTGCCGTGTACATGTGAGCATGTTTGTTTAAAATCAGGAGGCACACTTGTACACTAGAACTTGCCCGGTTAGTCTCACTAAAACAATTGAATGACTAAATTAGGATGTGATCTTAGGCCCTTTTTGTTGATTAGTCACTTAGCCTAAAAACTGCCAACCAAATGAAGTTGCCCATGTTGAACCAAAAGGTTGAGTCTGAATAGACCCTTTCTTTCATAAACCAAAGCACCTCCCATATCTGTCTGTGAATTTTTACGTTGGCCCTAGTCTCTCCAAGGACATTGTGAACCTCAGCCTAGGCCAAAGGCTTAAGTTGAGGATGGCTTACACTGTCTCTAATCCTTTAAAAGACATTACGAACCTCAACTTAGGCCAAAAGCCTAAGTTGAGGGTGGCTATTGTGGAGAAAAGTAGAGAAATATGTGAAAGTGAAGAGCCGAACAAAAAGAGGGGAAGAAATTTGGGAGTGTAACTGAAAAAAAAGAAGAGAAAGAGAGAAAGAAGGAGAAGAAAAAGATCTCAGAAATCACTCCCAAATGGCAGAGAAACTAAAAAGTAAGGGCAGTAGGAACTGAAGACCGAGGGCAACTGGCCGAATCAAAGTAGTGTCTTGGAGGGGCCGGTTAGTCACTTGATCCTAAATGTATCCAACCCTAACCCGAGCCTACATTACAAGCCACAAAAGTCCTAACGTGATCCTTGAACGGTCATTCGAGAGTTGAGGTGGTGAAAATAAGGGCAAGCATATGGTCGATACTTGTGTGCCTATTGAAAATCATTTGTGAGGGTGAGTGTTGCATTCTAGTCTCAAATTTATATTTGATTTGCTGAGTGTGCGAGACTTCGTTGTAGTGACGGCACTATCTTTGCACTGATTGGCTGCTTACACAACTGATTCATTTTTGTTCTTGATCATATGAGGGCTGACTGTACATGCAGGCTGCCTACCTAAATCTGTGTGGGTCGGTTTGGGGTTTAAGCATATTCAAAGCATGGTTTCCGCGCATACTTAGAAAGATTGAAGGGTTACCCATAAGTATGATGAGGCACTTGTATTTATGAGTTGTTTATTTGAGTCGTCATTGCTTGAGGACAAGCAAACGTTCTAAGTTGAGGGTATTGATGAGTCGTAGAAATACGACTCTTATGATGCTTTGAACAAAGGATTTTTGCACGTTCTCAAGCAAATATGTTGGTTTGATATATGTGTTTTGGTACGTTTCAGGAAAATGATGAAGGCATGGAACGACGGATGAATTGCGAGAAAAAGAGTGAAAAATGGCTGAAGCAGTGGCATACGGAGACCCTCACGGATCATGTAGCATCACACGAACTGTGGGAGGGTACGTGAATGGGCTCCCAATGAAAGAAGCTGCGAATTGAACCAAGTGAAAGACCACAGGGGCCTTCACGGACCATGTCACAGTTTAGGGGCCGTGCACCCCCCCGTGACCTAACACTTGGAGTGGAGGAGACATAGAGCTGGAACGAAGCTAAGGCAAAACTCACAATGGGCTCACATGGACTGTCGAAGCTGACACGGGCCGTGTTACGTGCTGTGAGGTTGACGTGAATTGGAAGGATCACCGTTCGAAATAACATGAATCATGCAAGTAAAGGAAGACGGGGCCCGTCATGGACCATGTGATCAACCACGGACCGTGGCATGGGCCGTGCCGATGAAATATCAAGACGTCGCTCAAAATTGCACAAGGAAAGGTTCACGAGCCGTTTAATGGTCCGTGAACCTCCACACGGGCCGTGCTGGTAGTTGTAAGAGGCGGGAGCAGTGGAGACTCACGGACCGTATGATAGTCCGTTTGGACCCACACGGCCCATGTGAAGACCCATACCTATGCCGAGGTCTATTTTCCTATTTTTAATTGGATTTGTTTTTCCTTGCATATATATATTTATTTTATTCCATTTTTAGAGTTGTGGAATGCAAGAGTTAGGAAACAAGCAGAGAACAATATCGTGCCATTACTTTACATTGAATTCGTGTGTTTTGATCATTTCTTTGAAGATTGTGATACGTGAATTCATCCTTATATCAACCTGTAAGCAATTATTATGATTCCTTTGTATTATTGTTGGCGAATTGTATTGAACATGCTAGGCTAAACCCACAACTAGGGTTGTGGGAACCATGAAAATTCAATAAGATAACACAAGCTGGGGTAAACTCGTGGGGATTGATCATCGCATGCATTGTAGCATTCTTCGCTTTAACTTCTCCCTAATGAGTCGACGCGTTAGGGTAAGCCCGTATTTGTTACATGCCCGGGAGGGATGTTGTAATTAGAAAAAGAATTCTACAACGAAAATTCGAGGTTTTTAACCTAGTCTAAGTATTTGAGACCAAAAGGTGAGAGTATTTTGAGATCTAGAACAAAGGTTGAAATTGCATACGTTCTGAGATCGGAAGGTGATGAGTGAAATATATGTAGGAAAGACCGGAAGGTGAACTAGGTACTATCTAACTTGTTAGATCTTGTATGCGTAGTCATGAATGAGTTTATCGTACCAGTTTGGTTGTTGTATTAGACGTCATAGGGAACACAACCCTTGCTTCTCATTAATTGTTTGAAATCCAATATCAACATCCTCATTATACACTTTACAATAGGAACTTAATTGAAACGTCGTAACCCCCATTTACTTTATGCAACTTTATTTTGGGAATAGAATTTACATCTGAAAATGGATGCTAATAGAATCATTCTCACGCTTTCCTTGTGGGATCGACCTCAACTCTTATTGAGTTCTATATTTGATCAACGACCGCTTTACTCTTCCTTTTGGAGTGTAAATTTTGGCGTATCAGGTCCCAAGTCCAACCACCAATGAAAATTTTTAGAGGAAGAGGAGCTCAACATCTGACCATGGTCAGTTCTTCAACTGTATGTTTAGATTGTGCAAAATATAGTTTTCCACATTCAATCGAATAGATCTTAGATCTTGGATCTATAATGTATATCAATTTGTTTTCCTTAGATGAAATACATCTAAACTAAAAGGTGAGAATAGCTTCCTTATGGTTTGATGGTCTGGCCATAGAATGGCACTTAATATACATAAGGAGTAGGGAACATTTACCTTATCCTTCTTGGGATGAATATATGTATGACCTCATGAATAGATTTGTAATTGAGTTTGAAGATTCTATGGTTGAGTTGAAGTTGGTCAAATAAACAGGGTCGGTTAAGGACTATCAATGTGTTTGATAAGATCATGACCAGGCTTACAATCCTACTAGAATATTCCATTAGTGGGTTCATCACTGGACATAAACATGAGATAGGCTATACTGTTAAGGACCACAGAACACTTTTATTTCCCCAAGCCTACCAACTAGCCAAAAACAATGAAGCTCAAGTTAATGCCAACTTAAACTAACTAGACCCTCCTCTTTTGTTAGTAGATCTCAATGTAGAGGAAACTCATACAACCATTCTTCTAAGGGAACTGATCACAAAAAAGATTTTAGGCAAGGTAAGAAGGAAGCTTCTCTAAATCTTTACATGAAAAACAACAACAGACTAACATTTCTTGAGATAAATGAATAGAGATAGAAGGATTTATGTTTCTTTGGTATTGAGAAATTCTTCCTTGGGCACAAGTGTGGGGAACAAATCTTTCTATTTTTTGAAAGTAGAAGAAGAGGAAGAAATCCTTGAAGAAAAGTGGTAGAGATACCTACCCCTAAGTAGGAAAAGAGGAAGAGCAAGGAGAGGTTTGTGAGATTTAAGTCTATACTCTATATGATATGCCCACCTTCTATACTCTAAGTGTGGAAGAATATTGCCAATAAAGACCTTTGTACATATTAATTGATCCAGGAAGTTTACACAACTTCATGGATGAAGGATTACTAAGGGAACTCAGAGGAAACATTCAAAGTATTGGACCTCATGCCATTAATATGGCTTATGGGCATGATAGGCACACCAAGAAGCTGTGTAAAGCATTTTCATAGATGATGGAGAAATTGACTTACACAAATTATTTCTTATTAATATCTACTTGTGAGATGATCTTAGGGATGCAATGGTTGCTTCCTTTGGGAGATATTAAGTTGAACTTTCAAGAGCTAACCTTAGGCTACAATTACTAAGGGCAGGAATGTATCTTGAGGGGTCATGCGGATAGGGTGAAAAATGTGGAGGAAAAAGGTTGGAGAAAATGGTAAAAGGGGGTGATTAATTGTTCAAGATCAAAGTATTGCCAATGGAGGAAGGATTAGAACTAGGAACAACTACCTCCAAGGAAATTGTATCCATTATTTAGGAGTATCCTTAATTGTTTGCTAAGCTAAAAGGATTTCCACCTTTAAGAGGGCCATTTGAACACACAATACCATTATAGGAGGATGCAACCCTGTGAACTTAAGGCCCTATAGATACTCATCCTCACAGGAGAATGTAATTGATAAGTTAATAGGGATATGCTAGAGCAAGTCATTGTGTAGCCTAGATTAGTTCTTATGCTACTAATGTCACCTAAGCTACACCTCCTTTTTGAAGGTTAAAGCGATCGTTGTCAAAATATATAACCTAACCAAGGTTAGGGACGAACCCATAGGGAATATGGTAGACCTAGAGTAATTTCAAGCAATTCGAGTTAATTAACCTACTTATCTTCCGAAAAGGGGGGTCTAATCGGAAAAAAGTAATCCTAAACTAGCACAAGTGTGGAGAAATAAGTAAGAAGAGTAACAAGGGTAATATGTTTCCCATGATTCCTTAACTTGGCATTACTAGATAATTACATTCTTTTCTAGTATGTTGCATGCAGAACGGTAAGTTAAGTTTACCAAACCCTTTGATCTAGAAGAGAGGTAAATATCACTACTTGATTTGATCCATCCCTGCAGTGTGACATTACTAACCCTTACTTATTGTCCAAGTACAACCCCCTTGATCTAGTTTGGTTGATTAGATGAGAAGAAATCGACCGAATCCTATTAATTAACCTCTTTTCACATTTATAATTACCTTGATCTAGTTTGTAACCACCAGGTGAGTTCTAACATTGGCCACCGTTAAAAAGCAACCAAAATAAAGAGAATTAATTAATACATGCATGCACACTTTCTAAGAATTATGACTTATCCGATTTTACCTTGTTAGTTCTTTATGATTCCCACAACCCTAGTTGTAGATTTAGCTGTGCATTATCATTGTAGATGCAAGAATCATGATATAGAATAACATAATTGAGCACTTACAAGGATGAAATTAAGAACAAGAAATCCCAACTCTTCAATGAAATTACAAAGTATGAATTAAAAGCAAAAAATAATGTTCAAAGTACTTCTCTCAATGTTTCTGGTCGTTCTCCTCTCTCCTCTACTGAAAAATAACCTAAAAATCTATTCATAGAATTTAAAATACAAATCCAAAACAAAATGGGAAAACTAGATTCGGACGGCAATACGAGCAAACTTACGTGTTGTACTAAGTTCTATGGCTTGTATCGGGGCTTCGTGGACTTCATTCTTCAAATTTGGGAACAACTTCAATGGGACCTTTTTATGGGCCGTATTCAGACTTATAACCCATATAGGGTTACGTCTAATGGCTTTTCAAAAAATCCCAACTTTTGATCCTTAGAGTACAGAACCTCATCTACGACTCATACAACTTTCCATGACTCATCTATCAGTTTGTAGATGCAACTTCAGAAAATCACCTTATCATTGGATCTACTTATGAACCCTACTCTACGACTCGTGGAAACTTCCACAACCCATAAAGAGTTTCGTAGAACATCAAAAACTGCAATAACTGTACATTTAACCCAAAATTATGTCAAATCCTATAATCCTGAAAATAAAACATAAAAACACATCAAATCCATTAACATTGCTTTAAGAACACACAAAATTCTAAATTTTAAGCGTCAAAAGTGTGGTATTTTGACAGAACATCAACACCCTCAACTTAAAATTGTTGCTTGTCCTCAAGCTATGAACTCAATCTACACAAGTAGTACACTAACGCACAGACCTAAATCTAACGGCATACATCATTTCAAAATAAAGCATAGATACCCACACTATTTATCAATGCATATCAAAAATCCATCAAACAAACCAATGCGGATCAATAAGCAAGGTAACCACAGATAGGCAAAAATCACTGAATTAGTCTAAGATCAACAGTGCAATGTAAGTGCCCTCACAAAAAGAAGTCCCATATCCCACTCATGATGATATTTTCAGATTCAATGCTTGGGACTAAAAAGAAGCCACTCACTCTCACAACAAATATTAAAATACCATGCTCACTACCATATGCTTGCCCCTATACTCTCAACTAAGACCTTCGACTACTTGAACTAGGATCACTATAAGACTTTCTTAGCTTGTAACACAGGCTCAAGAGGCTTTGGTATGATGTTTTGGGAACATAGTGACTAAAGGTCTTCCTTGACATGGCGTTATTCAACACTTTCTCCCTACTAACACTTGTCATTTTTCAACTCATTCTCCCTTTCTCCTATGTCAAGCTTTTCTGGGTGCCTTACTCTCATTTTTATCTCATTGCCTTTTGTTTTCACATTATTTTTATTTTTAGGTCATTGATTAGGCATCAATTCATTTTTCTTGCACCCATGGAACATTTTTATCCCTTTTTTCATGTACCACTAGCTTCTCCTCTTATGTGATTACCCTTACACCAGCCATCCTCAACTTAGGCTTTTGGCCTGAGTCGAGGTACACAATATCCAACCTATGTACCAGGGCCACTTTGGTAGCCACCCTCAACTTAAGATTTTGACCTCAATCAAGGTGCAGAATATTCAAGGAAGGATCAGGGCCAATTTCATGATTTTACATTTAACGAGGTTAGGTTACTAAGGCTTTTACAAAGGAAAGGTTACAAGCAAGGCTCAAACATTGGGATCAAGGAATACATTACACATTTGGTTGGTTATTTAGGCTTAGTGGACTAATATGAACAATGACCTAAGATCCTCTCCTAACCAATTAACCTATAGTCTAAGTCAGAGTAACATGGCAAGTTCTGAATTGAAACACGATATATGAATTTAGCAAAGAAAGCTCACACACCCATGGCACTAATTACACTATTAACATAGACTCGTAGTTCATGCTTTTCATCATAATAAAACCTCACTTATCAGAACAAGCACTGCTAATTAATCAAACATGCATGGTTGCTATTAAGACTAGCTAACAAATTTTGATGGGTATCATTTTTCACACAAAACTATCATATGGCATAAATTTCGGTACTACATGCTACTAATACTACCTACACATCCTAAACATGCTAGTTCAGCAGAAAATAAATATCTTGGGGAAAAATAACACAGGTAAGAAAACCCCTCGAATTCAAAATTTGGGATAGTTATAGACCAAGGTTACTCAGACTTCACTGAGGCTTATAACTATCCACACCCCATCGAAAAGAATTTGCATTGTCCACAATGCGCAGAATGTCACAATAATGAAGCATAAGGGTAAAAAAAATTATACCTAGGTGCCTAAGCGCTAGTCTCTGGCTGAGTCTAACCACCCTCAATCTGCCTGGTAGTCTCCTCAGGACCAGGAGCATATCCAGAGGATCCCGCATCCCCCATCCTCTCTAACTCTTGTGATGTCCGCTCCTCCTTATCCTACATCAACTGTAGCCTAGCAAGCTTTAACTGCTGCTCCTCTATCATCCCCACCTCTTGTCTCATGGCATTAGGATCATTAATATGGGGCCACTTCCCGAGGGAAGGAAGTGGTATCCCCTAAGGAGAAAATAAATCTACCAACACATCAGTGGGATCGGCCTGTGGGAGCATAACCAGTGCTACTACTATTGCTCTCATCTCTGACAAAAGTTGTTGGATCTCCGTCCAAATGGCCGTCAAGTCTACAGGTTGTGCTAAGTTGATGCTCTGCTCTACCTACCTTTCAAATGCATTAATGCGGCTGTCAACTGGTGTGAGTCTCTCCTGAATACTAGCCACAATGTACGTCTACATCCGTGTCTCAGTCCCTGAGATGGCCTGGCGAACCCAAGGCCGAATCTGCTGTAGTAATTGAGACAACTGGGACTCGGTGCTAGTTTGCCTCTGTGCCGTAACCTGAATGGATGCCTCTAATACATAAAACATGCCAATGGGTGTTGTGTGTGTGGGCACGACTTCTGGTGTAGTAGTAGTAGTAGTAGTAGCCTCCCTCTCTACACCAGTCTCTGTCTGTGAGGGCCCCTCAATAGTGGGAGTAGTAGTGGTGGAAGAAGATGGAGGCTCAAGTAGTGGCACTACGACGAACATCTTGGGCATCTGAATAGGAGAGCGTGGTGCTCACCGGAGGGCCATCGGGTTCCTAGAAGCCTTAATCAGGATGGCATCTAAAGTCCTCTGAACCTTAATCAAGGAATCCAAATGATAAAGGATCTCCACCCTTGACTCTATACAAAGTCGATATATCAAGCATGAGAAAAAGATGGAGGTGGACCTCTTCAAGACTGTCTCATGAATCTGCTCTGTAGTCAGGCAAGCCAAGTCTATGTTATAGCCAGCCAAGATGCTGGCAACCAATACTGCATGGTCTGGCACCAGGGTATTATCTACATATGTCGGCCAGATCCGTGATCTCACCACAACCCACCAAAATTTGCCAGTGAAGCTGAGGAAGGCTTTCACTATGGGCTTCGATGATGTAGATACCCACTTAGGGTCCTGAACCTGCTCAATAATGTGGTGACAACCCATCTCATAAAAGTGACCTTTCAGGCCGGATCTCTCATTAGGGCATTATCTTGAGTCTGACCCAATCTGTAGTCAAACTTTATTATGGTCTTGGGGGCCTAGTACTTGGGACCAAATAGTATGCGGTGGGTGGTGGCATCTGAAATATCAACTTATACACTCTTTACCCTTGTATGTGTCAACCGAAGCTGAGTGAGGGGTCTCTTCCCCTTGGGGAAAGAACCAAGGACCATGGCGGCGTAAGATGCGAAGAACTCATGAACCATGGGTGGGGAGTACTTCCTTAATGGTGCTCTAGCCACTGTAGCCTGTATCAGGGAATGGTGTCTTAGACGCCGAGGACATTATCTAGCCTTGAGGTGATGATCTGGGGCTCCTCGAATATGCAATGAGCTAGTCGACTCTGCTTGACCTTCTATATGTCATCCCAGTGGATAACCTGTATACCTTGTATGCACCACCAACTAAATAGAGCATCCAAAGGTAAGGGTGGCGCTCGGGGTGCTGCTGAAGACTCGGACTCTGACTTCTCTCTAGATTTGGACTTGGATCCCTTTTCGGAGGTAGTCATCTGTATTGAGCTGCTATCCTTGTTGCCTCTCTCATCAGACTGGGGAGGACGGACCACAATAGCCTAAGTCTGGGGCTGCCCAGACTGTCTAGTAGAAGCCTGCATCTCTGGTTGCTCAGTGTCCACATCAGGCTGAACACTGAGTTCCTCTAAAGATCCACTGGCCTCGGAGTTGTCCTGTTCCTCCAAGGACTCATCTGTTAACCACCACTGTAGGGACCATATCTCATTCTTCCTTGTTTTTGGGGCCGTGGTACCTAAAATGCACACATTTAGCAACACGGTTAGCCTAGAAGTACAGGACTGAAAAATAAGAACATATCAGAACGAGTGACAGATGAGTCTATGAAGACTCGTTTATGGATCATTATAAAAACTACGAGCCGTAAAAGATCCTCGTAAATTGCAGGGTGCAGTTTACATAGCTACATAAACTGTATCTACGAGACCAAGTACAACTCGTAGAATATTTTACAAGTCATAGACTGAGTCGTTGATGTGGTTCTAGTCTTGAATTTTTGCAAGCATGGCCCTACGAGACCTATATACTAGCCATAAACTAATCTACGACTCATAAAAGGTCTAGTCTGATTGAGTCTCAGAAACTCCAGGTTACTAGATCTTCACACAAGGGGCAGCTGCAGCTCGTGGAATATTCCATGGGCCGTAGAAGACCCTCGTGGTGTGAATTTTCCAGTAACTTGGTTTTCTAAGTCTATCAAATGGGTCCTAACACAACATCATCAGACACTGATTATTTAAATCAACACAGAAGCAAGAATATTATGCACCCTATATAATCTCAACAAATTCCTCAATACCCCACATGCAAGAATTATACACTACCCTACCAATTTCCATTTTACATGTTCACACTACAAATCAACATTGTTTGAATGTTAGAAATTAAGCACACATTCAATCAAACATCATTTTTCAAGCAATGATTTCCATCCAATTCGAATGACATGTGATGACATGGATTTCTCATAATAGCATTCAAACAAAACATAGCTACACATATATTCTAGCATTTTACATTATTTAAAACAAACGACAACAACTCAATCAAGGTTAAACATATAATACATACACAAGCAACCACGAATTCGCACACACCAATTTTGGACGACTATACCCATCAATAATTTCAACCTAATGACATTAATTTCGGTAATACAAGGGTTTTAGGGCAAAGAACTTACCAAAATTCAATCAAAAGGATAGAAAATTGAAGGAGGAATCTGAAGAGTGGCAAACCCTAGGTTGCCGAAGTGATACCAGAATATTTATCGAAAAACTTTGACGGTGGTAGGATAGTGATTGGAGTATTAAGGCAGGAGAAAGGGGTCGGGTGTTTTGGGAAATATATTGAGAATGAGGGGTCAAATTTATTTGACCCCTCTTTACTATGTTGACCAGGTCAGGTGAGTATTGGGCCCAAGCTCTGTGAAACCTCGATTACAGGCCGTAGAGTTTTCTACGATCTGTAGACCCTGGTCTCGTAGACTGCCAAAGCCCTAGTATAGAAAATTGGCTTCACGGACCCATCTATAGGTCGTATACAGAAGTATGTCCCGTAGAGTGGGTCGTAGATGCCCCTAACACTTAGACAAATTAGAGAACTTACCTGGAGTCCACCAGGCCCATTCATGGCCTGTAGTTTTATCTATGGGATGTAAATTTAGCTCGTGGACTGGAGTGCACATTATTTTGCTCACTAGAGGTGTCTTACAAGTCAGTATACAAGTCGTGGTTTGAACACGACCCATAAAATTGGTCGTAGAAGCACTTGTTTTGCTTATTCAGCCCAAGGTGGATGACTTAGTCTTGTACCTGCATATGTTCACAAAACACACTGTTACCCTATATGTCACCAGTCCAGAGTACAAAATTTACAATCAAAATGCTAAAAATTAAACTACCTACAAGTCCAAAAGCTAAAATCAAAACAAAACTACCACTATTACATCAAATATCTTGGGTTGCCTCCCAAGTAGCGCCTGATTTATTGTCGCAGCACGACTTGAATAACTTGGTTACTCAGACTTCACCAAGTGTTAAAACTTCCATCTTCAAGTCATCGTGCCTCTTCATTGACTGGCAGATGTTGAAGACGACTTCTTCATCATTCAATCAAAACTTGAGTTGGTCAGATTTCATATCCACTAGTGCTTGCCTAGTGTCTAGGAAAGGCCTTCCCAAGATGATTGGGACTTTGAAGTCGACTTCGCAATCAAGGATCACAAAGTTTGCGGGGAACATGAATTTCTCAACTTTGACAAGGACATCATATAGTATCCCCAATCTTACATTCTTGAAGACAGCAAGGGGCATTAGATTTATGTTGGCACCTAGATCACATAATTACCTTGTGGATTCAACATTTCTGATGGTGCAGGGTATGGTAAATGCTCCAAGATCTTCTCGCTTCTGCACCAAGGACCTTATCACTATCTCACTGCAATGTTGAAGCTCTTGGGAGAGATCCTAGCTTACAGTATGCTTCTTTGTGGCCAATTCCTTCATGAACTTTGCATATCAAGGCATCTTCTCTAATGCCTCAATGAGAGGGATGTTGATAGAGAGTTGTTTCATCATGAAGAGAAAATGCTTGAATTTACCTTCCTCCTCCTTTTTTTAAATCTCTGAGGGAAAGAAGGAGGAGGTCTAGGAATGGGCTTCAACTTTTGTGGCATCTTTGTAACATCGCTCACCCCATCACTGGCACGAATGTCTCGGTCTCTTTTTCTCTCAACTATCTCCTTACGAATATCATCATCATCAATCAACATTGGAGGGTCAATGGTGTATTTGCCACCACGGGTAGTCACCGCCATGATGTGCCTTTCTGGCGCTGGTTTAGTAGAATAGATATTTGACCGAACTATTGCTCGAGCTGCTTGATAGCAACTAAATAGGACTTAATTTTCTGATTAATACTGAAGATGTCAGATTTCATCCCTGTCGAGGTCTCATCCTGAACGTCATCCTTCTTCAACAGGCGATCAAACATCTCTTCAACTCTAGAGTTACTAGCACCCAAATCTCAATTGTATTGTGGCACATACAGACCACTCTTATAACCATTTTTGCATCCCCAGTCAGCATCTTTGTCTTGGCCCCTATTTCTGTCATAGTAGCCTCCTGGAATATTGTCTCTGAAGGCGCCATCCCTGTTATAGTTTTGACCTTGGTTTTTTTCACCTTGGCACCAATATTCCTGATTGGACCCTTGGGCTTTGGTCCAGAAACCAGCCATCTGATCAGTGATGAAGAAAATGTCCTCTTCATAGTAAGGCTCCTTGTACATGGGTGCTCGTGAAGGCGCTATTGCATTCACACATTCTTGGTTCTGCTTCATCAATAACTTAACATTGGTACTAATTTGAGCAAGCTCTTGCATCATATCCCTATTTATTTTTGCTTGCGCCGAATTAGTACTAACTGTGAACGAGCTCCTTTTTGTCGACTTATCTCCAATCCCCCATGCATGATTTGTCTTGACCACTTTCTCTAACCTTTCAACAATCACCAAAAATGGACGATCTAGAGATGAGCCTCCCGTAATGGTGTTAGTAACAACATGGCTATTCTCGTCCAGGGATCGATAAAGTATCTCCATTAAGGCTTCATCCATGATCTTATGGTCAGGGACACTCCTCAGGCACTTTGTCAACCTCTCCCACATGGTACTGATTGAATCACCAGACATTTGCTTGAAGTTTTTGATTTGGTCCTTCAACTTTAGCTTCTTCGACCTCAGAAAGAACCTCTCCAAAAGGCCTTCTGCTGTTCATCCCAGTTGGTGATTGAACTCTGTGGGAGCTCAAATAATCATAGTGTTGCATTGCCTATTAGAAACAATGGGAAGTCACCAAGCCCAATGGCATCCATAGATAGATTTTGGCTTCGTATTATACTCTTACAAACAAAAACCACAATTCTATATCATTTATAGTAACCCATTCGAAACAACAAACTTTGTGTCATCCGGTAGTGGCGGTAACACAATAGCTCTAGTGACATCCATCGCTATAGGGTCCAAGCGATATTGATTCCATATATGAGCTTCAGCGTGAAGATCTAGTGGCAGTGGGTAAATATCCTCAAGCAAAGGTAGGTTATTATCGTTCTCATTCTAGTTTTGGTTCAGAGTTGCATTCACTACATTAGTTACAGCGTTGTTCGTGTTGCCATGGGCCATTCTTCTCAACGTCTTTTGGATCTTAGGGTCAAACAGAGTCAAGAGTTTGCCTCAACTTCGAGTTTGTGCATACATACACTAGAACGCTGAAATAAAATAAAAACAACAAAAAATGTAGCATAAGGGAAATAAGGATGAATTCCCAAATTACTCAAATTTAAAAAGTCTGGCCATATTCCCTGACAGCAGCGCAAAAATCATGATGTCGCCTAAGCTACACCTTCTTTTTGAAAGATAAAGTGGTCGAGGTCTAGATATATAATCTAACCAAGGTTAGGGTCGAACCCACAGAGAATATGGTAGACTCAGAGTAATTTCAAGAAATTCGATTTAATAAACCTACTTATATCCCCAAAAGGAGGGGTTTGTAATTAGCAAAAAGTAATCCTAAATTAGCACAAGTGGGGTGAAATTAGTAAAAAGAGTAATTAAGGTATTGTGTCCCCCACGATTCCCTAACTTGTTATTACCAGATAATCACATTTTTTTCTAGTTTGCTTCATGCAGAATGGGAAGTTAAGTTTACCAAACCCTTTGATCTAGGCGAGAGGTAAATTTTAGTATGTGATTTTATCCATCCCCACAGTGTGACATTATCAATCCTTACTTATTGTCCCAGTACAACCCTCCTTGATCCAGTTTAGTTGATCAAACGAGAAAAAATCGACTGAATTATGTTAATTGACCTCTTTTCCCATTTAATACTACCTTGATCCAGTCAGTAACAACTAGGCGAGTTCTAACATTTGACATCATTAAAAAGCAATCAAAATAAAGAGAATTAGTTAATACATGCATGTCACGACCCAAGCCTAAGGCCTAGATGTGACACGACGAATGAGAACCCGATAGGATCCCAAACAAGCCTCTTATGTATGCATAGCATATCCTAGGTTTTGCAAAAGCAATAAAAGAGCAATAAACATGTAGCACATACTTTCAAAGGCATTTAGGGACTTAGTACTTTCATCACATCCATCAACATACAACAAAATAAAAATGGAGAAGGGACTAAAGGAAGTCTTCACATTTACAGAAAGATAATAGTAGTCAAGCGCAATACATAACCATCCATATCCAACAACATCTCTAGTACGTACAAGTGGAACAGGGGCAAAGACATCTCTCGGGCTCACCCTCAAAAGATAGAAAGCCTAAGATAGATAAGTCTTAACAAATGCATGAAAGTAATGTGGATTTTGTCCCCGAAATAGAGGACTCACCAATAGTAGTCTTCAACGAACCCAACTAGCCACGTGGAAGAGGAGGATGAATAGGAGCTCCAATCCCTACATGGTTAAATCATGTAGGAAAAAGTATGCATTAGCACTTGGAATGTACTAAGTATGTGGGGTGCAATGCAATAAAGGACATAAGCCATAATTAAACTATATTTTCATATCAGCTTCGGCTTCCTATGTTGATTCCTCCAAAGGACTTTGACGGAAGCCACATCTTTATTTCTCAACCTCTTCACCTGTCAATCGAGTATTTCCACCGGGACCTCCTCGTAACTTAAGTTATCTTCTACGACACCCACAACATCCAAGGGTACTTTAGAACTTGGGTCACTCACACACTTTCTCAACATAGACAAATGAAAGAATAGATGAACCATGTTCATCCCCGTGGGCAACTCTAATTCATAGCAACCTTACCAATTCTATTCACAATTCTATAAGGCCTCATATATCTTGGGCTTAACTTCCCCTTCTTGCCAAACTGGACCATACTCTTCATGGGTGAGACCTTCAAATACACCCAATCACCAACACCAAACTCAACATCTCTCCTTTTTGCGTGGAGTAGGACTTTTGCTTAGTTTGAGCCGTCTTCAATCCCTCTCTTATCAACCTTACTTTTTCCAAAGCTTCCATGACAAAATACGGTCCCAATAAAGCATTTTCAACCACATCAAACCACCCAATTGGGGATCTACATTGCCTACTATATAGGGCTTCAAAGGGAGCCATTCAAATGCTAGAGTGATAGCTATTGTTGTAAGCAAACTCGATGAGTGGAAGGTATTCATCCTAACTACCTTTGAACTCCAAAACACAAGCCCTAAGCATATCCTCAAGAGTTTGACTTTTCCTTTCGGCTTGGCCATCCGTTTGAGGATGAAATGTCGTGCTAAGCTTAACTTTGGTACCAAGACCCTTTTGGAAGGATCTCCAAAAGTGAGAAGCGAATTGAGCACCACAATCCAAAATGATAGACAATGGTACCCCATGTAACTTGACCAACTCATGAATATATATATTGGCATAATCTTTGGCACCATAAGTTGTTTTAACCAATAGGAAATGAGCTGATTTTGTCATTCTATCAACAACAACCCAAATAGAATCAAAATGCTTCCTAGTCTTTGGCAACTCTATCACAAAATCCATATTAATCTCTTCCCACTTCCAAGTAAAAATTTCTATGTCTTGAGCTAGGCTACCTGACCTTTGATGTTCGGCTTTGACTTGTTGGCAATTGTGACAACCAGCTACAAACTTAGCAATACCTCTCTTCATACCACTCCACCAATAAACCTCCCTAAACTCTATACATCTTCGTTTGACCGAGATAAATAGAGTAAGACGAGTTATGCATTTTTTGCAAGATCAAGTCCCATATCTCCTCAACATTAGGCACACACAACCTACCCTGGTATCTGAGAACACCATCTCCCCCTTGGGAGAAAACCTCAACCTTACTATCTTTCACTAAAGCTTTCAATTCTAGCAAGGCGGGGTCAAGGTCTTTTTTGGACTTGTCCCATTCAACTAAATAAGATTTTGAACCATCAAATACCACTACATCTCCATTTTCAATTTCATTCAACCTAACTCCCAACCTAGCTATTCGGTGGACCTCTCTTGCCACTTCCTTATTGCCATCACCAATATGAGCTACACTTTCCATGAACACTATACTTAGGGCGTCAGCCACAACATTAGCTTTGTTGGGATGATAGTGCACACTCATGTCATAGTCCTTGAGGAGTTCTAACCACCTTCTTTGTCTCAAATTGTGACCCCTTTGTGTGAATACATATTGAACACTCTTGTGGTCGGTGAACATATCTACATGAACCCCATACAAGTAATGATGTCATACATTTAGAGCAAATGGGATGGACGCCAATTCAAGATCATGGGTGGGATAGTAACGCTCATGCACCTTTAATTGTCGAGAAGCATATGCTATGACCTTACCACTTTGCATCAATATACCCTAAGCCAACCCTTGAAGCATCACAATAAACCACAAACCCTTCTAACCCTTCCAGTAGGGCGAAAATAGGAGCGAATGTAAGCTTATCTTTCAAAGTTTGAAAACTCCTCTCACACTCATTGGACCAGACAAATTTTGCCTTCTTTTGAGTCAACTTCTTCAAAGGGGAAGCAATTGAGGAAAAACCATCCACAAACCACCAGTAATATCCTGCTAAGCCTAAGGAACTCCTAATATTCGTTGGAGTCAAGGGCCTAGGCCAATTTCTTATCACTTCCTTCCTCTTAGGGTCCATTTTAATTCCATCGCCCGACACCACATGCCCTAGGAATGCAACTTCCTTCAATTAAAATTCATATTTATCGATTTTAGAAAATAACTTCTCATCCCTCAATGTTTACAATACCATCCTCAAATGCTTCAAATGCTCTTGTTCACTCCGGGAGTAAATCAATATGTCATCTATGAATACCACTACAAATATGTCAAGGTAGGCTTTAAAGACTTTATTCATGAGATCTATAAATATCGCCGGTGCATTAGTTAAGCCAAATGACATCACTACAAATTCAAAATGCCCATATCTAGTCTTAAAAGCGGTCTTGGAAATATCATACTCCCTTACCCTCATTTGGTGGTACCCGGATTGAAGATCAATCTTACAAAAATGACTAGCCCCTTGTAGTTGATCAAATAGGCCATCTATCCTTGGCAAGGGATACTTGCTCTTTATAGTGACCTTATTGAGTTGCCGATAGACGATGCACATTCTAAGTGAGCCGCATTTCTTCCTTACAAACAACACTGGTTTACCCCAAGGTGACTTACTAGGCCGTATAAAACCCTTCTCCAATAAATCCTTCAATTGGTCCTTTAACTCGCCAGGGCCATCTAGTAAGGAGGAATGGAAATGGGTCGGGTATTGGGGAAGAGATCTATGCCGAAATCTATTTCCCTTTCGGGAGGGACACCAGGAAGCTCATCGGGAAAGACATCAAGAAACTCATTGACAACTGGAACCGACTCGATAGGACGGACTTTAGACTCAATATCCCAAACCCTTATAAGATGGTAAATGCAACCCTTAGTGATCAATCTCCAGGCCTTAAGACAAGAAATAAACCTACCCTTAACCACCGAATTACGACCTTCCCACTCAAAGACAGGCTCATTTGAAAATTGGAACTTAACCTTATGACAATCAATGGAAGAATGATATGCATGTAAGTAATCCATCCCAAGAATGACATCAAAATCCACCATGTCAAGTTCAACAAAATCACAAGGCAACACTTTATGCAAAAAGGACACGGGACAACCCCTATAGACCCTTCTAGCAATAATGGACCCATCAAGGGGGGTACACTCCTCAAAGGGTTCAATCAATAATTTGGGACACACATGAAGCTTGTTAGTAAAAAAGAGTAATGAAAGAGATAGTATCACTTAGATCCAATAAATCATACACATCATAATCATAAACCTTTAACATACCGACAACAACATTGTTTACCTCATCCACCCCTTGTCTTCCTTGAAGAGCATAAAGCCGATTATGATGTGGAGAACATTCATGCCCCCTTTGATCAACATGAGCACCTTTCCCTTGAGGAAAACCATCTCTACCCTTATTTTGAGCATGTGGAAAATCAAAAAATTTGTGGTCCATTTTTCCACACCCGAAGCATGCACCCGTGTTCCTCCAACACATGCCACTATGATTTCTTCCACACGTTGGGCATTTAGGAAGAGTAATTACATCATTACCACCTTGAGCCTTAGGGTTAGGCACCCTATCATTAGCAAATCTTTGGTTTTGAGCATTGGAGGGTCCCTGACCTTGGGACTTGTGGCCTTGTTGGAAATGGCCACACTTAGCACCTTGAAAACCACTATCATACCATGCCCTCTTAGACTCCCCACTTCTCCTCTTCCTAAGCTTCTCCCCTTCAAGTTTCTCGACATATGTCATGAGCCGAGACAAGTCCATATCACCCATGAGCATAGTGGTGCGACATTCTTCATTCACCAAGTTGGACACCGCCAACACAAACTTGTTCATCCTTAATCTAGAGTCGGCGACCAAGTGAGGAGCATATTTTGAGAGCTTGTTAAACTTAAGGGAATACTCCCGCACACTCATGAAGCCTTGCTTGAGATTCATGAACTCCATCAGCTTTGCCTCTCTCAGTTCAATAGGGAAGAATCAGCTGAGAAAGGCAGCTTTAAATTCCTCCCATGGGATGGAATCATCATTTTCCTTTTTAAGTTTCCATTGAGTAAACCACACTTGTGCAACACCTTTGAGTTGATAGGCCGCAAGTTTTTCCTTATCCTTCAAACTCACCACCATAATAGCAAGCACTTTGTACACCTTATCAATAAATTCTTGAGGGTCCTCCTCTCTTTTGGAGCCATGGAACTCCGGCGGATTAACCCTTGCAAATCCCTAAATCTTGAAGTTGGGTTGGACACATGAGTATGTTGGGCTCATTGGTTTAATTGATTAGTCAAAGCTTTTCCCAACATGGTGATGACATTACGATATTCGGCATGCGTGACCCCTTCTTCTTGGGGAGCTTGAGGGGCCAGATAGGCCAGATCCTCATCAGGTGTGAGTGCGCTTTGGGGTCTTCTCCTTGGTTGCGGCATGATCTAAAAGAGCAAAAGATCATACGTTAGGGAAAGGAGTCTTATTTTAAATCTAAGGCACGTAATAGATCGTGAAGAAGTGAATCATTTCCTAAAACGCCTCATAGCCTCCCATTCATAGTTGTGGTGCACTTCACAACCATGAATAAGACTCTATTCAACGCGGTGTGTTGGATATCTAAGGACCATTTACAAACCTAGTGCTCTAATACCAAGCTTTTCACGACCAAGCCTGGAGCCTAGACGTGAAATAGCAAATGGGAACCCGAGAGGATCCCATACAAGACTCTTAACTTGGGTTTCGCAGAAGCAATAAAAGAGCAATAAACATATAACACATACTTTCTAAGGGGCGGGTAAGTATAACTCACGCTATAGGGCATTTAGGGACTTGAAAATTCCATCACATCCATCCACGTACAACAAAATAGAAGAGGAGAAGGGACTAAGGGAAGTCTTCACATTTATAGAAAGATAATAGTAGTCAAGCTCAATACATAACCATCCATATTAAACAACACCTCTAGTACGAGTGTAACGGGGGCCAAGCCATCTCTCGGGCTCACCCTCACAAGAAAGAAAGTCTAAGATAGACAAGTCTTAACAAAAGCATGAAAGTAATGTGGATGCTGCCCCCGAAATAGAGGCCTCACCAATAGTAGTCTTCAACGAACCTAGCTAGCCACGTGGAGGAGGATGATGAATAAGAGCTTCGCTTCCTACATGGGTAAATCATGTTGGCAAAAGTATGCATTAGCACTTGAAATGTACTAAGTATGCGGGGTGCAATGCAACAAAGGACGTAAGCCATAATTAAACCATATGCCTAATCATAGCCAACAGATATAAGCTCATTATGAAATAGATATAAAATGCATTAGTCAAGACATGCACCAAGTAGGCCATCCACTCTCTTTACGATATAACCTTTTCACAGTGTATAACAAATATCCATACCTTATGACATAGCCTTTATGGTAGATCATATAAGATATCCTTACGTTACGATAAAATTCTTTTGGTAGGAGTTGAGATTTATCCTACCTTATGGCATGACCTTTTTGGTAAGTATTATGAGGAGTCCTTACCGTACGATACAATCTTTTCAGTAGGAGTTGTGAATTATCCTATCTTATGGCATATGCCCCCCTTTTTGGTAGGTGTTGTAAAATGTCCCTACCTTATGGTACGATCTTTTCGGTAGGAGTCGTGAATTTTCTTACCTTACGGTATAACCTTTTCGATAGGTTTTATAAGAGTAGCCCATTAAACCATTACATCATAATATCAAAAAGGAGCCCCATACTAGTCATACACTTGTAACATCCTCATGAGCTCATAGCATGCTTAATATCCCTTTTTAACATTTATGATATTCATAATTCACATGTCTTAAAATAAGATTCTCATCAACATAGGATCTAGTCAAATACTTTAGTCAACACATAGTGGTAATGTAATCTTAAGCTTGAACATTAGCCAAGAGTACAGAACTTGAGAGGAGTAAAATCAGTTCACTTTAAAGGCATTTAAATCTATCCACCAACTTGTAGCAAAAGCCCTTATTATTTAGAAATCATATTTCAAAGCACATAGTGAAAAATAATTCGTTTGAGCCATCCTTAATCAACCCATCATAATCATGTACATCATCTTTCCAAAACATGGACATGGGAACATGAAACTCATCTCATCAAGTAAAACCTAGTTAAGACTTCTCAATTCTCATATGAATCCATAAAATTTCACATGATATTTTACTTCATGAAAATGGGAAAAATAAACCATCATAGAATGCATAATAGTAACATCATATGCAAGAGTTCATAAAATACCCATAAAGATCCATAAACTTCATGTAGTTGGAGGTGAAGAATAATTGGACTTGTGGGAAGGAAGATTCCTACATAAAACCAACATACCTTAGTGATTGTGATGGAGGAAACCTAATTTGGAGGTGGAAGATTCAAAAACCTAGCTTGCACCCTTTACTTGAAAGTCTTGAAGAGCTTGAAAGAGTGTTGAAACTTAGAGTGTTTTTGGAATAAGGAAGAATAAGGTGAATTAGGGTTGTATACACTGATATGGGGAATATATGGGTTCAAAACATCGTAGCTTGGACTTGAAATAAAGAGGAAAGGTCAAATTTACCCCTATTAAAATTGTGGCTGGACAGTTCTACGAGACCCCATCTACAGGCCGTAAAGCATTCTACCGACCGTAGGGTTTCATCTGATGACACAGTCTCAAACTTTAGAGACTCCTTTTTTCTAGTTCCCATTAGTTGAGACACTCTACGACTCATAGAGGTCTTTACGACTTGTCTGATGAATCGTAATGAACTTAAAAAAGATCCCAAATTCTACCAAATCTGCCTAGGTCTATGAAACCACTTTACGAGTTGTACTCCATCTTACGAGTCATAGACCCTTTCGTAAACATCAACAGTTTCAAATTTTCAAGCTTTCTTCTTGCATCACTTCTACCCCCCAAAAGTGGGGTCTTACAATGCATGTACACTTTTCAAGAATTATGAATTATTTGGTTTTACCTAGTTAGTTCTTCATGGTTCCCACAATCCTAGTTGTGGATTTAACTATGCCTTATCATTGTAGATGAAAGAATCATGATCTAGAATGACATAATTGAGCACTTACAAGGATGAAATTAAGAACAACAAATCTCAACTATTCAATGAAAATCACAAAGTATGAATTAAAAGCACAAAATAATATTCAAAGTACTTTTCTCAATGTTTCGGATCATTCTCTTCTTTCCTCTATCGAAAAATAACCTAAAAACTTTATTTATAGTATTTAAAATACAAGTTCAAAATAAAATAAAATAGGAAAACTGGATTCGGCAGACAATACGAGCAGACTTATGGGCCATACTAAGTTCTATGGCCCATATCGGGGCTCGTGGACTTCATTCTTCAAACCGGCGCACAACTTCTACGGGACCTTTCTACAGGTCGTAATCAAACTTACGATCGTATAGGATTTTGTCTGATGGCTTTTTAGAAAATCCCAACTTCTGATCCTCAAAGTACGAAACCTCATCTATGACTCGTACAAACTTTCCATGACTCTTCTAACAATTCATAGGTGCAACCTTAGAAAATAACCTCATCGCTAGATCTACTTACGAATCCTCACTCTACGGCTCGTGGAAACTTTCACGGCCCGTAAAGGGTTTTGTAAAATAGCAAAAACTGCATCAACTGCACAGTTAGCCTAAAATCGTGTCAAATTCGGCAATCCTGAAAAATAAATATAATAACACATCAAGCCACTAACATCGCTTTGAGAATACATAAAATTTCAAGTTTTAAGTGTCAAAAGTGTTGTATTTTGACAACATATCAGCTACACCAGTGAATCTAGTTGGAAAGAAAGGTGAGAGTTGGATATTATGTGTAGACTACAAGGGCCTCAACAAGTGACAATTAAAGACAAATTCCCTATCCCAATCATGGAGGAGTTGTTAGAAGAATTAGGAGGCTCAATGATCTACTCTAAAATTGATCGGTTACCATTAGATAAGGATCGCCAATGAAAATATTTTTAAGACTGTTGTTAGAACACATGATGAATCATATTTTACTTGTCCAATGATCCATTAGCCTTTCAAAGTCTAATGAACCATATTTTCAAAGAGCATTTATGGAAGTTCATATTGATGTTTTTTTATGACATTTTGGTGTTCAGTCAAAATATATCTGAACATTAATTCATCTTAGAATAATATTTCACTTACTAATGAAGCACAAGCTCTATGTGAGACATGCTAAGCATTCATTTGGGGCAAGTAAAGTGGAGTACTTAGGGCATGTGATATCTGCTGAAGGGTTATTTACTGATCCTTAGAAAATTATTGCAGTAAAGGAATGGCTTGAAACCAAGAATGTGAAGGAACTAAGAGGATTCTTAGGATTAGCAAGGTCTTACGGGAAGTTTATCAAGAATTATGGGATAATCAGCAAGCCACTAACTGACTTATCAAAGAAAGATGGATTTCAATGGTCTAAAAGGGCCACTCAGGCCATGAATCAACTAAAATAGGCACTGACTTCAGCACCTTTCCTTGCCTTACCTAATAATTATGTTGTTTTTATTGTAGAAACATATGCTTATAACTATAGAATTGGGGATAACTTCATGCAAGAGGTCACCCTAATGCTTACCTCAACAAAGGCCTTTCCATGAGACATTAAGGGCCTGTGTATGACAAAGATCTATTGACTCTAGTTTTAGTTGTTATTGAGTGAGCTTAATATTTGATGGGCAAGAAGTTCATTGTGTGGAATGATTAAAAGGCTCTAAAGTTTTTATTGGATCAAAAACACCATACAAGTTATTAAATGAAATAGATTGCCAAGTTCATGCAATTCCACTTTGAGGTAGAGTACAGAAAGAGAAGAGAGAACAAGGAAACAATTCTTTGTCCAGAGTGCAAATAGGTGAGGTAACATCAATGATGTTAACTCATTGGTTCAGTGTGGAGCTTGAAAAGATCAAAGATAGTTGGGAGAAGGACTCTTTTACCAAAGCTATCCTGGTCAAGGTGGTACCACAAGAGGAAGGACACAAGGAATTCATATTTGTGAATCAACTACTAAGGAGGAAGGGTAAGATGATTCATAGACTTGCAAAGTATGGACATTTCCCCAGTATTAGCCATCCTTACATAGCCAGTTCTATAGCTCAGTTATAATTGGACCGGGTCATAAACTCCATGGAATGCTTGAAAACATTATCAGCTATAGGGATCCTATATTCATGAGCAAATTTTGGCAGGAACTATTTACAATGCAAGGGGTTACATTTAGCACCTCTACTGCTTACCATCTTCAAACGGAAGTGCTCAATAGAATAATAGAGACATATCTAAGAAGTTTTATGTTGATAGTCAGAAGGACTGAACCAATTATTGATCCCTTGATAGTGGTGGTATAACTCCACCTTTCACACAGCAATCCAAACAACTTCTTTTGAGGCTCTTTATGGGCAACCACGACCTCTTCACATTTCATATGTTTCTAAAGATTTTGTAGAGGAAGAGGTGGATAGAAGTTTGATTACTACAGAGTTCAAAATGGAATTGCTCAAATTCCACATAACCTGGGGTCAACAAAAAATTATCTCTATGGCCAATCAACACAGAACTGATAGGCAGTTTAAAGAGGGAGCTTGGGTATACCTAAAGGTCTAACCTTATAGGCAACTCACTATCTCCAACCAAATCTTTTCAAAGTTGTTAGCTAAATACTATGACCGTTATCAGATACTGCAAAGGATTGTTCCAGTCACCAACAAGTTGTCTCTACCATCTCAAGTAGATGTCTATCATACATTCTATGTGTCTCAATTGAAGCCTTTTCATGCAGCGCCAAGAAGTTTTAATTATCCTCTAATAGTTAATATGTCATCTTCTAACTATGTGCAACCTCAGGAAATTCTGGAAAGAAAGATGATAAAGAGGAAAAACTAGGCCGTTCCTCAAGTTCTTGTTCACTGGGAATAAATGCCAAGAAATAATGCAACCTGAGAAGACTACTCTACCATTAAGTTGAGATTTTGTTAGTTCCTTTCTTGAGGATAAAAGATTTTTAAAGAACACGAAATGATTCAAGAATGAAGTCAGAAGATTTAGAAGCTAGTACTAAGTACTTGATGTATTGTACTTAACTGTTAAGTTTGTTAATTCATTAAAAAGAATAATTTCATATTGTCAGATTAGTCCAGTAGATTTTAAAAATTATTTTCTGTTATTGTCAAGTTGTCCGATATGTTTGAGGATTAGATAATTTAGGTCCAATGCTAAGCATTTAAGTTTCATACTATCACCAAGGAATGACTTGGTTATATAAGTGCTGTAATGGTTCTTTTTGAAGTCTATGTAAAAAATTATATAGCTAAATAGATAATAACTTGTCCTTTATTTTTTCCTATCTTCTTCTTTTCCTTTCTTAGTTTTCTACTATTTTATTATTTTTTCTTAGTTAGTTGTATCATCTTTAACATCTTCTTCTAGATCAGAACATTTATTACTACTAGCCATGACTGTCACGTAGCTCCATCAGAGACAAATCAAAAGGTACGCAAAGCAAAGATAAAGTTCTAATTTCACAAAAAAATTATCATCATTTGAAAAAATCAATATCAGAAAAATTTCTAGTCACAATCAACTTTGAGTTTTGTGAATCAAAATGTGCCAAAGGTTGAGATTGAAGGGAAACGTTAAATAAATCTGCAACAGAGGCGGCACGATTAGATACAGAGCAGAGGGGATGATAGTGAGAAAGATTTTGTAGTTAAGTTTTGTTGGTTAAGCTTTGAAGCATAGATATAATAGCACGATTTTACAAAAGTTGTTTATCTCATTGGAAAATGGAAGGATTTTAAGAGACTACAATTTTAGAGGGTTCTAGAGATCTTCTCAAAAGAAAGATTATTGTTGTAGATGATTTTTAGGTAACAAGAATGAACGGGTTTAATCATATTTTAAAAAGAGTCAAATATGAGTCAAAAATGAAATAGGTAAAAATGAAGAAATTGGGTTAACTTTAATTGATTTAGGAATTTTCATCAATATAGGGGTATGTGTCACAATCCAAGCCTAGGGCCCAGGTGCAATATGGTGAATGGGGAATCTGAAGGTACCCCAAAGAAGTCTAATAGCATACTTAAATACATCTTTAGTTAAGTAGCGTTGATCAACCATTAATAAATAAAACTAAAGGGATTAGGGGCTTCAGAGGCACTCTATGGGTAATAGGGGTAAGAAATTACCATCATTCAATCACAAAAATTAGACTAAGGGAAGGGAACATGGGACACACTTTATGGGGAGTAGAGACTTAGAAAAGTCACAACTTGCTAACATCATCAAGCAACAACATGCATGGGGTTGGGACTAAAGAGAAATTTTCATACATAAGCATCGTATGAGTTAGACATAACATATTATCTAACAATACCTCTAGTCATGAGTGGAATGGGGGCTAGAACATGTCTCGAGCTTACTCTCAAAAGTAAATAGCAAAAGCAACATTGTCTTAACATAGGTAGAAAGAAATTAGATGTTGCCCTCAAAGAAGGACTCACCACAAGCAACAATCTTCACACGTCAACTACCCACGAGGAGGTGGATGGCGAAGAGCTTCAGTCCATGCATGGTTAGATCATGTAGGAAAAATGTATGCACTAGTATTTGGTATGTACTAAGTATGAGGGGTGCAATGCAATATGAAAATCATAAGTCATATTAGTTAAGATGCATAATCATATACAAAGGTAATAAGCTCAATATGACATGAATGATCAATTCCTTAATTAAAATATGCATGGAAGGTAAATCATGATTTCATGACATAACATATAAATATGTGGAAGGAGACTGTGACCCACATATAAGACCATGCGAGCTATTACATGGAATTCTGGTGTTGCCTCCACACTGCAAAAGGAGAAGTCTATTTGCCAAGGTAGATTATACCCTACATTGTAGGTAACTTGACCTAGTTGGATCCACTAGTGTAAGTCCATTTAAAGAAATAATGATAACCTATGGTGTCATATAGTTACGAGACTAAGACTTTACATAAGGACCCCTTGGGTCGAGCCCCCCACCTTAAGCCTCATTTGGTGCTAGGCCTGGTCCCTGAGAATACATAACATAAGCATAATCATGACATATATAACTTGTAAAGCATAATAGCATAGTAAAAGTAGCTCATCAACATCCTTAACCCCTTCAAGTGAGCATTTTCCTTTCACAAGAGCGTGTAATATAACATCAAAGGGCTTCATGATCTTACTTAACATTCATAGAATTTTGTATGAATTCATAACATGCTTTGCATCCCATAATCATACATGGTATTCGCTACTTGCATAGCTTGAAATAAAATCTTTCATCAATATAAGATGCTTCATCATATGATTTTAATCAAAACATGGTGCATCTATGTATAAAGACATAAAATCATGAAATTGAAGAGTATTTGACATGAATGAGGCAAAACATGATCATTTGAAAATCCTTCAAACAACCCACCATCATCATAGTAAGACCCCTAGGTAGGACATCATAAAAATCATCTCAAAATCCATCAATATTCATAGTATTTTATAGTTTCATAAGATGCATACCTTAAATATCATAAAGAAATTCATAGTATCAACCTATTATAGGAGTTCCTGCATTTCAAATCAATAATTGACAAATTCCAACTTAAATCATGCATAATAATAAAAATAGGAAGTACCCATAGTGATTCAAGTATTAAAATCAAAGAACTAATTGAAAAGGATTTTGGGTTCCATGGGTGAAAGGACCCATGTAAGGGCGAATTTATGTAAATTATTTTGGGTCACGAGAACCCGTGATCATTCGACTACACTCGGTATATTACTTGTATGATTCTTAAACAAGAAAAAAAATCAGAAATTTATATTCTTAGTAAACAAGCAAACAAAATAAAAAATTGCAAAATATATAATTTTTCATTTTAGAGTTTATATAAAAAAAAAATATTTTTTTGTCATTACTTAAAAATTATCATAATCAATAGGAACTCATCAAGAGCTAATAAATTGGTTACCTCAAACTTACACATTTTGAGAATGAATTTAGTAAGATTTTATTTTTTAATATTAAATCGAAAGGGTATGTTTTTTAATTTTATTATTAGTTTCAAAGGTGATTCTCTTATTTTTAGTTAATGTGAAAAGGCTATGATTCATCTTCTTTATTATAAATCTGTGGTTCTCAAAAGTGGTGTGAATCCTCTTTTTTTATTATGAATTTATGATTTCTTATTCTCAAATGCGAAAGAGGTGTCATTCATCTATTTTATATTAAGTTGCAAGTGTATGATTTCTTATTTTATAATGTGAAAGTGGTGGATTCTCTTATTATTTGAATGTAGAGGGGGTGTGATTTATCTATTTTATTTGAATTTGTGAAAAAATGTGATTTCTCTATTTATTTGGATTTGCAATTTTGCAAAGTTGTGCTTTAGCTATTTTTGATTGTGAAAGATGTGTGATTCTCTTATTTTATCTTAAATTTATAAATTGAATTTGTGATTAACTTGGATAGTAATTTGAATTTATAGGAACATTTATTCTTGAATATCTAAATGGATAAATTCTTGATTAAGCAACCACGTTCTAGTGGTGGTCCATCTGTTAGTTCGCATGTAGATCCGGAAGTCCAAAGAGAGCCAGTTTCACTTTCTTCAAATGTTGATTGTATTCTTGGGGTTGGATGTCTTAAACAGGATCCCAAAGAAAGAAAGCTCATTTTTTAATATGATTCGAATATTTGAGATGTTTTGAGGAGACATTATATTTTGACGGGGCCTTATCAATCGAAACTTTGTGTATATCCTAAAATAACATTTGTGACCAAAGATCATCAATTTAATCCTCAATGGTTTAAACCTCTGAATTCTGCTCGGTTGGAATATAGCATAAAAGATGATGTTATATTTTTCTTATGTTGTTATTTGTTCAAGAGTGAATTTGAAAGCCGCGGCAATGCGAAAAAATCATTTACACAAGATGATTTTAGAAGTTTGAACCATGATCCAGAAAGAATTCAATTGCATGTTGGTGAGATAAATAGTATTCATAACAAATATTTCAATAGAATGCATGATTTTGCAAATACACGTCAATCGATTCAATCTTCTCTTCACAAGCAAAGTGAGAAAACAAAAAGTGATTATCAAATTTGCTTAAATGCCTCAATCAATGTGGTAAGGTTTCTCCTAAGAAATGGATTACCATTTACTGGTCATGATGAGAGTAAATATTTTGATTACAAAGGTCTTTTTCTTGAACTTTTGGAATTTCATGGAGCTAGTCGCTCGAACTTGAAAAAAGTAATATTACAACATGCTCCAAAAAATGAGATGATGATTTGTTCGACAGTTCAAAAAAAATTGTAGATGCTTGTGCTAAAGAAATAATTAAAGTTATCATCAACGACTTGAATGGTGATTATTTTGGAATACTAGTTGATGAAACCAAAGACATCTCACACATAGAACAAATAGCACTAGTCTTATGATATGTCAACAAAAATGGAGAGTTGATAGAAATGTTTTTGGGTACTGTTCATGTGAGTGATATATCTGCAAGATCACTGCAAAAAGTTCACGCCCCATAACTCTATCCTAATATGTAACTATATTTCAAAGGTCATTCTTATATGTGGGAAGTGTATTAGGGTCATAAGATACCTCTAGCACTTAGTTAATTTCAAAACCTTCCCATAAATTGAGTTTCTAGTATTGGATTTGCAAGGGTCAACTTTAAATAATCATAACTCTCAGCATACCGAGAATTAGATGTCCCGTGACATACCAAATGAAATCGCTTTGAATCATCTTTCCAATGCAATTGGTTTTATCTCATTTGCAGTTTGGAGTCAAAGGTTATGACTATTTTACTAGAGACTGCCAGATGCAAAGTTGTTCAACGAAACCCTTTTACGGGTCGTAGAATAAAGTACAGCCCGTCTGCTAATTCGTAGGAAAAAGTCCTGGAATTTTAATTTTTTGTCCCACACTTTAAGAATCCATCTACGGGTCGTAGAACCTTCTACGAGCCATAGAATGGGCTCGTAAAAGTGAACCAGAGGCGCCGAAATTGGGCCAAAACTTTAAGAAAGTGTTCCTGCAGACCGTAAATGGGCCCATAGATGGCTTTTGACAACTTTTTAAGAAAGATTATTTTAGTCTTTTTTCACTCTTTCAAAGCCTAGAATTGACGTTTTTACACCTAGATAAAACCGTAAACATGTCAGTTTAACACTTTTATGCTAAATCACTCTCTGAAAACGTAGAAGCAAAGTTTCAAAAAAGAAAAGGGCTAGGGTTTGAAGGAGAACTTGAGAAATCTTCCAAGATACTTCAAGGTTCAAAACTTCCAGGTATGTAAAGCTAACCAAAAGTTAGATTCTGTTCTTTCATGTGCCTCATAACCTGAATTGAAAAAGTTGTGAGTAAAATTGAGTCTCCTATGAATAATTCTTGAAGGATTTTCGTAAATTCTAATGCATATCTATATAATTTTACATGAATTAACATTTTTATGAAATAAATGCTTGAATTAGATTATCTTGCCATACTATATGAACCCTAGCATGATTTATTATTATTTTCACATATTCTACTTATATGAGCATGCATGAGCATAACTTAAGCGTAAAGAGTATATGGAATTCCTAATTGCTTTAATTCTAAATTTGTTCTCCTAAATGCTATGAGTTAGAACGATATATGATTGAGTCCTTATGAGTCAAGGACTGAACCTTAAAATAATGTAACCAGAGGGTTAAGAGTTGTTGTGATTAGTTGAGTTGATAATTGTCCAATGAGACTAGATGAATGAGTCAACCATAGGGTTGATGTCTTATGAGCATATTGAGTCTTGGGAGGAGTATTGAGCACCGAAGTGAGTAAGAGTAAGTCAAACTCAAACTCAATAACTATGTAGCCAGCATAGGAGAGGATTGAATCATAAAACCAGATGTTTCCTATTGTCCCAAAATGAGGACTTGATGTTACTGATTTTGGATCTATTGATGGGATGTCCTATATCCCCGGCAGGGTGTTGGATGGATATAGCAATGACATTGCTTCGTTGTATCATCACCGACTCATAGGTGATGGTTGCCGGTTAGAGAAACTCCCAGTTAGGCCTTGATAGTACTCTGAGTGAATGATACATAGATGATGGATAAGTAGTCATTGTCTAAATTGCATTCTTACTTTAGACTCTTGATATGATAATTGAGTTTCCTACTTCTTGAGTTGAGCTATTTTAGTTGATGTTATTCTTCCCTTATATGTTTCTTTCTGCCATTTTACATACTCGTACATTCCATGTACTGACGTTCATTTGGGCCTACATCTTTTGATGATGTAGAGATAGGTACTAGTGGTCATCAACAGGTGCCCTGTTGTGGACCTATTTGCTTTTAGCTGATAGGTGAGCCCTCCCCTACTTTCGGAGGACATTTATGTTTTCGTTCTAGATTGAGTTAGGCTTATCTTATTCTATTTAAAGATAGTCATGGTTCTGTCATTGACACCATTATTCAGATGTTCTAGAGGTTTCATAGACTAGACTATTGAGTTTTGATTGGATGTTATGTTGGCTAGTTCTCTTTCATACTAGTCTTGCTTTGTTTGTGGATGAGATGTTTGGCCTTTGGCCTTTATTTATCAATTGTCATTTCTTTTCCTTACAAATTCTTATATATTGATGTCTTTCGCTATTAGAATGTGATTGAACGAATGTGATGGGGGAGAGTGGTTCAGTTGGGGGCTACCAATAGTCTCTGAGTGCTGGCCACGCCAAGGGTACCCTCCTGGGGCGTGGCAAACTTGGTATCAGAGCACAGAGTTCAAGAGTCCTAGGAGTCCATAAAGCCCTGTCTAGTAGAGTCTTATTTATGTGTGTGTTATGCACCACATTTTAGAAGCGGGAGGCTATAGAACATTAGGAATTGTTTCACTTTCTTGTATTTTGAGTTCGTGTCATAGAGTTAAAAACTCTACAAAGCTCTTTTCTAACTCGTGCATTACGCGCTTGCAGATCATGCCTCCAAAGCTTACTGTGACCCAGAGAAATACTTCAGCCAGCAATATTGAGAATCTCACTTCAGAGGTGCCTCCTCAGATAGAGACAAGGGGTAGAGGTCAACCTGTTAGAGCCTGTGGCACTCCTCAGCCACCTACTACCTCACCTATTCCTGCCGCAGAGGCTAATTTCAGGGGAGCAATCACTATGCTCACCCAGCTGGTAGCTGCCCAGAGTGAGAATTGGAGTTCACAGGCTCCTAGCTAACTCCCAAGCGCCAACTGCTGCGACAAAACTTAGAGATTTTCTGAGGATGAACCCACTAATTTTCACTAAATCAAAGGTTGAGGAAGACCCCTAAAATTTCATTGATGAAATGTGGAAGGTGTTGAAAGCCATGCATGCAATAGAAATTAAGGGAGTTGAACTTGCTTCCTATCAACTCAAAGATGTAGAAAATGTCTGGTACAATCAATGAGAAGAAAGCCAAGGTGAGGATGTTGAGCTTGCTGTTTGGGATGACTTTGAGAGTGCATTTCTTGATCACTTCTTTCCAAAAGAGTTAAGGGAAGCGAAGGTGGAGGAGTTTGACAATTTGAAGCAGTCTGTGAAAGAATATAGCCTCAAATGTATATAACTATCCAGGTACGCTCCATAGATAGTCCCTAATGTGAGGTCTAAAATGAGAAAGTTCATATATGGCTTGGGCAAGCATGTGAAAAAGGAGTGCAAAGCGACATTACTGATTCCGGACATAGACATCTCTAGGCTTATGCTCTATGCGCAACAACTTAAGGACGACAAAAAGAGGGATAGGGAGGAGTAATTGAGTAAAAAAGCTAAATCAGCAGGACATGAGCCTTGCCAGAATAAGTAAGGTAAGGAGGACAGATCATATTTTCATAAGAGGTCTTCAAACTATGCACCATCTTCAGCAAGTATACCAGCTCTGAGTAACAAGTATGATCAGAAGTCCCAAGGCGATCACAATTACAGAGCGCAGGGTTCTCAATCCCAAGCTAGTGTTACTAAGGTTCGAGGGGGAAACCATCATGTGGAAAGTATAGTAAACTTCATCTAGGTGAGTGTTGTGAGGGCACAAATGCTTACTATAGGTGCGAAAAGACTGGTCACTTCCAAAATGAGTGCCCAGTGAGGAGGCGGGTGGTGGAGGTAATAAAGCTCAGTCTTCAGCAGCACCACAAAGAGGTGCCACAACTAATACAGGCAGGGTTGCAAACCATCTGTATATGATGGGAAATTGATAGGATCAGGAATTCGCACCAGATGTTGTCACAAGTATGGTTTGAGTCTTTTCCTATGATGTGTATACCTTGCTTGACCCAGGTGCCACTTTATCATTTATAACTCCATATATGGCTAGTAAGTTTGAGATCTTTCCTAGATGTCTTCTTGAGAGTTCAGTGTTTCTACTCCTACTGGTGAGTCCATTCTAGCTGAAAGGATATATAGAGATTACACAGTGTCTATCTATCATAGAGTTACATTGGCGGACTTAGTTGAGTTAGAGATAATTGAATTTGACGTGATTCTTGGCATGGATTAGCTTCATGCTTGTTATGCCTCTGTTGATTGTAGAACCCGAACTGTCAAATTCCTATTTCTAAATGAGCCTGTCATAGAGTGGAAGGGTGATTCTATTGCGCCTAATGGTAAGTTTATTTCCTACCTTAAGGCCAGAAAGCTAATCTTAAAGGGATGTATCTATCACCTCATGTGAGTTAAGGTTAATAACGTAAAGTCTCCACCTTTTGAGTCAATCCTGTCGTCAATGAGTTTCATGATGTCTTCCCTGATAATTTTTGTTAAGTCCCTCTTGATAGGGAGATTGACTTTGGGATCGATGTTCTCCTGGATACCCAGCCTATCTCTATTCTGCCACATAGGATGGCTCTCATAGAGTTGAAAGAACTGAAAAAACTGTTGAAAGATCACTTAGATGAGGGATTTATTTGGGCGAGTGTCTCTCTGTGGAGCGCTCCTATCCTATTCGTTCAAAAGAAAGATAGTTCCCTCAGAATGTGCATATATTATCACCAGTTGAATAAGGTGACCATTAAGAACAAATACCCCCTTTCGAGGATTGACGATTTGTTTGACCAGCTTTAGGGTGCCACTATTTTCTCCAAGACGGACCTCAAATCAGGCTATCACCAGTTGAAAGTAAGAGAATATGACATCCCAAAGACGGCTTTTGAACCCGATATGGTCACTTTGAGTTTCTGGTAATTGTCCTTTATATTGACCAATGCTCCTGTTGCTTTCATGGACTTGATGAACAGAGTATTCAGACAGTACCTTGATATGTTCATGATTGTGTTCATCGATGACATTTTGGTGTAATCCAGAGATGAGGAAGAGCATGTCAATCACGTCCGAATTGTTCTTCAGACCTAAGGAGTTGTATGCCAAATTTTCAAAATGTGAGTTCTGGCTTAAATCGGTGTCATTTTTGGGCCATGTTGTCTCGGGTAATGGTATTCAAGTGGATATGCAGAAGATTGAGGTATCTAAGAACTTGCCTAGGCTCACTTTTCCAACTGACATAAGGAGTTTTCTGGGTTTGGTTGGTTACTACAGCAGAATTTTTTAGGGATTCTCTTTTTTATCCTCGCCATTAACTAAGCTAACTCAAAAGAAAGCTAAGTTTCAGTGGTCCAACGAGTGTGAGAAGAATTTTCAAGAGTTGAAAACCGATTAACAACTGCACTAGTGTTGACTCTACTTGAAGGAACTGATGATCTTGTGATCTATTGTGATGCTTCTAGAGTGGAATTGGGATGTGTTATGATGCAGAGAGGTAAGGTCATAGCCTATGCTTCCAGACAACTCAAGAACCATCTCATGACTTAGAATTGTCTGCAGTGGTGTTTGCACTCAAGATTTGGTGTTGCTACTTGTATGGAGCAAATGCGGATGTATTCACAGACCACAAGAGCTTGCAATACGTCTTCACCCAGAAAGAGCATAACTTGAGGCAGATGAGATGGCTAGAGTTGCTCAAGGACTACGACATGAGCATCCTCTACCATCCAGGTAAAGCTAATGTGGTTGTTGATGCTCTTAGTAGGTTATCCATGGGGAGAACTACCTATGTAGAGGAAGAGAAAAAGGAGTTGGCCAAATAGGTTCACCGACTGGCATGATTGGGAGTTCAACTAGATGAATCGGGTGAAGGAGTTCTTGTGCATGATGGGTTTGCATCATCTCTAGTAGTAGAGGTGAAGGAGAAATAAGATCAAGATCCTGTTTTATTACAGTTGAAGGCGGATGTGCATAAGCAGAAGGTGATGGCTTTCACCAAGGGGAGAGATGGAGTATTGAGGTATCAAGGCAAATTATATATTCCTGATGTTGATGGTGTTCGAGTGAGGATCATGGTAGAGGCCCATAATTCTAGATATTCCATCCATCCAGGGTTTAGCAAGATATACTATGACTTGAGAGAAGTCTACTGGGGGAGTGGAATGAAGAAAGACATTGCTAAGTTCGTTTCCAAGTGCCCGAATTGCCAACAAGTTGAAGATGAGCACCAAAGGCCATGTGAAGTAGCTCAGAATTTTGAGATCCTAAGTGGAAATGAGAGGTGATTAACATGGACTTTGTCACAGGCTTACCAAGGTTTCGTAGATAGCATGATTCAATGTGTGATAGTTGATCGGATGATAAAATCTGCATACTTCTTAGTGGTAAAGACGACAGACACTATAGAGGATTATGCCCAGTTATACATAAGAGAAATTTTCAGATTTCCTGGAGTTCCTTTGTCCATCATATCAGATAGAGCGGCTCGGTTTACTTCCCAATTCTCGAACTCCTTTCAGAAAGGCTTGGGTTCAAAGGTGAACCTTAGCTTTCCACCCTCAGACTGATAGTCAAGCTAAGCGGACAATACAAACTTTGGAGGATATGTTAAAGGCTTGTGTCATTGACTTTAAACGTAATTAGGATGACCACTTGCCTTTGATTGAGTTTACCTACAAAAACAACTTTAATTCGAGCATTCAAATGGCTCCTTATGAGGCCCTCTATGAGAGAAGATGTAGATCACTGATTGGATAGTTTGAGGTAGGTGAAGCAGGGTTGATTGGGCCAAAATTGGTACATCAAGTTATGGAGAAGGTAAAGATTATCCAAGAGAGATTGAGAATTGCACAAATTCGTCAGAAATCCTACACTGATGTTAGAAGAATAAACTTGGAGTTTGAGGTCAACGGTTAGGTGTACCTGAAAGTGTCACCCATGAAAGATGTAATGAGATTCGCGGAGAAGGGGAAGTTAAGTCCTCGATATATTGGTCCCTACCAAATTGTGAAGAGAGTGGAAAACGTAGCTTATGAGTTGGAGCTACCACCAGAGTTGACAGCCATCCATCCAGTCTTCCATATTTCTATGCTTAAGAAGTGTTTGGGAGATCTGTCCTTTGTTGTGCCTATTGAAAGCATTAAATTGAATGATAGTTTAAGTTTAGAAGATGTCCTAGTCTAAATCCTTGATCGTTAGGTTTGCAAGTTGAGAACCAAAGAGGTTGCATCTGTAAAGGTGTTATGAAGAAGTCAATTCGTTAAAGAAGCTACATGGGAAGCTGAAGAGGATATGAAGGCCAGATACCCTCACCTATTCGTGCCTTCTAATGATGAAATTGATGGCAACAATTCATTTCTTCCCTCTGAGTTACTTTTTCATTGTTGAGTTGAGTTCTTATCAATGAGTTGATGCTTCTCTTGAGTTTATATTTGAGTATGCATGTCTTTAACTGTATTCGTGCCTAATGATGATGTTATAAGTGGTCTTTAATTCTAAATCCTCAGTTAAAACTGATTTCTGAAGTATGACTATCCGAGTATTCAAGTTCCTTCTCGATAAGTCTCATAGTTGCTCATCATTCGAGGATGAATGATCCCAAGGGGGAGATATTGTGACACCCCATAACTCTATCCTAATATGTACCTATGTTTCAAGCCTCATTCCTATATGTAGAAAGTGTATTAGGGTCATAAGAAATCTCTAGCACTTAGTTGATTTCAAAACCTTCCTATAAATTGAGTTTTTAGTGTGGGATTATGCAAGGGTCAACTTTAAATTATTATAACTCTTAGCACACAGAGAATTAGATGGCCCATGACCCACCAAATGAAATTCCTTTGAATTAGCTTTCCAACGCAACTGGTTTCACTTTATTTGGAGTTCGGAGTCAAAAGTTATGGTTGTTTTACTGAGACTGCTAGATGTAAAGTTGTTCTACAAAACCTTTTTACGGGTCGTAGAATGAAGTACGGCCAGTCTGCTAATTCGTGGGAAAAAGTCCTGAAACTTCAATATTTGGTCTCATACTTTACAACCCATCTGCGGGTGGTAGAATCTTCTACAAGCCATAGAATGGGCCCGTAAAAGTGAACTAGAGGCCCCAAAATAGGGCCAAAACTTTACGGAAGGGTCCCTACAGGGCCGTAAATAGGCTCGTAGACAGCTTTTGATAGCTTCTTAAGAAAGGTTATTTTGGTCTTTTCCCACCCTTTTAAAGCCTAAGCTTGATGTTTTTACACCTAGATAAAGCCCTAAACATGTCAGTTTAACACTTTTACGCTAAATCACTCGCTCAAAACGTAGAAGCAAGGTTTCAAGAGAGAAAAGGGCTAGGGTTTAAAGACAAACTTGAGAACTCTTCCAAGATGTTTCAAGGTTCAAAACTTTCATGTATGTAAGACTAACCAAAACATGAATTCTGTTCTTTCATGTGCCCTAAACCCAAATTGATGAAGTTGTGAGTAAATTTGAGTCTCCCATAAATGGTTCTTGAAGGTTTTTTGTAAATTCTAATGCATATCTATATAATTTTGCATGAATTATCATTTTTATGAATTAAATGCTTGAATTAGATTATTTTTCCATACTATATGAACCCTAGCATGATTTCTTATTATTTTCACATATTTTACTTACATGAGCATGGATGAGAATAATTTGAACCTAAAGTGTCTATGAAATCCCTAATTGCTTTAATTCTACATTTGTTCTCCTAAATGTTATGAGTTAGAACGATGCATGATTGAGTCCTTATGAGTCAAGAACTGAACCTTAAAATGATGTAACCAAAAGGCTGAGAGTTGTTGTGATGAGTTGAGTTGATAATTGTCCAATGAGACTAGATGAATGAGTTAACCATAGGGTTGATGTCTTATGAACATATTGAGTCTTAGGAGGAATATTGAGTACTGAATTAAGTAAGAGTAAGTCCAACTCGAACTCAATAACTATGTAGCTGGCGTAGGAGAGGATTGAATTGTAAAATTGGATATTTTCTATCGTCCCAAAATGAGGACATGATGTTACTGATTTTGGATCCATTGATGGGATGTCCTATCCCTCCGACAGGGTAATAGATGAATGTGGCAATGACATCACGTCGTTGTATCACCACCGGCTCATAAGTGATGGTTGTTAGTTAGAGAAAGTCCTAATTAGGCATTTATAGTACTCTGAGTGAATGATACATAGATGATGGATGAGTAGTCATTGTCTAAATCGCATTCTTACTTTAGACTCTTGACATGATGATTGAGTTTCCTACTTCTAGAGTTGAGTTATTTGAGTTGATGTTATTCTTTCTTTATATGTTTCAATCTACCATTTTACATACTCGTACATTCCACATACTAATGTCCATTTGGGCCTGCATCTTTTGATGATGCAAAGATAGGTACTACCCATTAAGGACCTATGTGCTTTCAGTTGATTGGTGAGCCCTCCCCTACTTTTGGAGGACATTTATGTTTCTGTTCTAGCTTGAGTTAGACTTATCTTATTCTATTTAGAGGTAGCCATGGGTTTGCCATTGACACCATTATTCAGATGTTTTAGAGGCTTCATATACTAGACTATTAAGTTGTGATTAGATGTTATGTTGGCTAGTTCTCTTTCATACTAGTCTTGCTTTGTTTATGGATAAGATGTTTGGCCTTTATTTATCAATTGTCATTTCCTTTCCTTATGAATTCTTATATACTGTTGTCTTTCGCTATTAGAATTTGATTGAACGAATGTGATGGGGCCGAGTGATGCGCTTGGGTGCTAGCGATAGTCTCCGAATGCCGGCCACGCCAAGGGCATCCTCACGAGACGTGACAAAAAGTAATTTATTCTTTACTTTTGGAGCATTCACTATGTCTATCAAAACTATGTAGACAAGGTTATGGTGGAGCTAGTAATATGCAAGGAGAAGAAAATAGTCTAAAATCCTTGATTTTACAAGATGCTCCGTCCGCATATTGTATTCACTATTTTGACCATCAATTACAAGTGACACTTGTGGCTCTTCCTAAAAAGCATCCAGATTAGAAAAAAAATTCTATGTTGTTACTAATGCATCAAATATTATTGGAACATCTTTTATACGCAGGGAATTACTTTGACAAGACCAAATTGAAAAGTTGGAGGAATTACTTAAATCTGAAGAAATTCTTACTGGGCAAAGATTGAATCAAGAACGTGGCCTTCAACGACCACATGATACTCGTTGGGGATTCCATTACAAGACCTTGGAAAATTTCATGATTATATTTTCTTCAATTGCTAATGTGCTTAAAGATATGAAAGAAGATTCTCCACTTAGTCTTGATAAACTTTCAACAGGAAACCTTTTAGATAAAATTCAAGAATTTGAATTTATCTTTATGTTGCATTTGATGTTCAAGATATTGCTTCTTACAAATGAATTGAATAAAGCTTTACAAAATAAGGATCAAGATATTGTCAATGTTATGCGGTTGCTTAATCTTTCAAAGATAAGATTGTAAACAATGAGAGAAAGTGATTTTGATTCTTTAATGGATGAGGTTTATTCAATTTGTGGCGAACTTGATGTCTTGATACCTAACATGACTGAAGACTATCCAAGGTCAAAGCATAAGAGGTCCAAAGTTTCCTATTTACATCACTTTCGTGTGAAAGTGATTTATGCAGTTATTGATTTGCAACTTTAGGAGCTCAATAACCATTTTGATGTTGGGACTAGTGACTTGCTTTTTGGTATGGCTAGTTTGAACCTGGTTGATTCATTTGATAATTTTAACAAGAGCAGAATAATGAAGTTAGCTTACAAAAGTGATTTTGATGATAACCAACTTCGAGATCTCAGTTATCAACTTGATAGCTTCATTTTCTATGCTCGAGAGTGCGATAGCAAGTTTCTCAACCTGAAAGGGATTAAGGATCTTACTATGATGATGGCAAAAACAAAATTGGATTAAATTTGGACTACTGTTTTTTTACTTCTAAAGCTGACGTTGATTTTGTCTGTTGCTACTGCAAGTGTGGAAAGAGCATTTTCCTCAAAGAAGCTCATAAAAGATGATCTATATAATAGCATTGGTGAAGAATTCTTGAATGGTTGTTTAGTTTGTAAGATAGAGTATAAGATATTTACAACTATAAGTAATGATGCTATTATGGATCGTTTTCAAAATATGAAGTCTCGTCGAGTACAATTGTAAACCGATGATATTTTTGTGATAATATAAGTTATTTTATTTTGCTCGTCAAATTATCATGATTATAAAATTTTAGATCTTATTTTTAAAGTAATGGTGCACCCATATTCTTGAATTCCTAGATTCGCCTTTGCACCCATGGATGAAGAAGCGCACATACCTTGAGGTCTTGAAGAAGATGGAAGAAGCTTGGGAGAATATTGAGGCTTGATACTTAATGAAAGAATCTTGAAACCCAAGAAACTTTGGAGAATTTGAGAGAGTTTGAAGAGGATTTTAGGAGTTTAGAGAGTGATTTTAGGTCCAAAAATGGTAGAATTTTCGAGCATTCATATATATAAGGATTCGGGTACCAATTGCCCTTACTTAAATCTGAGAATTTTCGAAAAATTTTGTATTGTGGTGAAATGGGACCGCATCATAGATTTGTTTTGCCGTAGTTCATTTTTGCGCGAACTTTAATTTTCCCCTGTTTTGGCCTTAGGATGAGTCTTGGTCATTTTTACACTAAAATGGACTCTCTCTACGACGCAAAGAGGTCGCGTACCCCTATGGAATGTGCAAAAGCATGCAAAAAATTATTTTTCGGGACTGACTCAAAAATCGCAAAAGACCATTTTTTCATACAATTTTACCTATTGAACAACAAGAGAATATGAACTCGAATTAGCTAAAAAAATGAACAAATAATATGTTATACAAGGCATCTATTATAAAAGTATCCCGAAGCACTTTGGAATGTGTTACAGTAAGAGTGAAATTTTATTAAGGGTAAGGGTATCAATAACTTCATTTTAACGGTAAGTAAAGTCAATTAATAAATGAAAGTTGAGGGGTATTTTTGACCCTTTTCCCTTCTTTTTTTTGGGGGGGTCTTTTTTCCTTCTTTTTCTATTTTTTTCTTTCTTTCCTTTTAAAAATGTTTTTCCTTTTTCAATTATTTTTATTTTTCTTTTTTTTTCATACTTTTTTAACCTATGTAACTATAATAATTTATCTATTTCATACTTTTTAGATATCTTTTAAATAAAATTTATCCTTTGATCCAAGTGTCCAACTTCAATATAATTATTTTAATACTTACTATTTTAAATATTATACATACCTATATATATATATATATATATATATATATATATATATATATATATATATATATATGTATGTATATATTTGATAAATACCAAACTGGATGAAGGAAATACCCAAAATACCGACTTTTATCAAAACTACTAATTATACCAATTTTTTGAGAACTTTGATACACAAGTATAGAACGAAGATACCTAAAAAATATTGGATGATACCTAAAAAGTGGTAGTTAAATATGGAAACAGTTACACTAATTAAGAAATTGTAACAGATCTTTTAATCTGATTCCTTAATTGACGCCGATTGGACTGTTGAGAGCTAAGCAATCCCAGAAAATTCTCAAACAAAATCACGTAACCAAATTCGTTTTTTTTTAAAAAAAAGAAAGTTCCAACAAAAAAAATGTAGTTCCGCCATTGTTGAGAAGTTTTTCAACAGAAATGAATGTTTCAATTTTGATTCGTCACCCGGAAAGATGGGAATCTGATGTGATATATACTGGATACAAAAGTGATGGCGTCATAGTTGGCAATAATATTTCTTATAGTAACCTGCATTCGGCCATTGTTGCAGAGTTGGGTATTGATGAGCAGAGGAAGGAAATTGTGATTCAATACGTTGTTGATGGCAATTCATCACCAATAACGATTCGCAATGACATGGGTGTGAAGCTTTATGTCGAAATCAAGTATCACTATTATGTTTCCAGTGAGATATTTCCTGCACTTTGTGATACCTGAAGTTTTCTCTATCATACCATGTTTAATTGATACCTGCAGGTTGGTATAAGTCCATGTCACACACACACACATGTCCCACTCACACCATGTATCACACTCATTGGTATCAGACAATGTCACACATTAGTTGTAGTGGTACTTGCATTTTTATGGCACTTTAATGCTTGCAAAGATATGTTAAGTATCACTATTATGTTTCCAGTCTAATAATTCCTACACTTTGTGATACCTGCAAGTTTTCTCTGTCATACCATGTTTAATTGATACTTGCAAGTTGGTATCAATCCATGTCACACACACACACATGTCCCACTCACACCATGTCTCACACTCATTGGTATCAGACAATGTAACACATTAGTTGTAGTGATACCTGCATTTTATCTGGCACTTTAATACTTGCTAAGATATGTTAAGTATCACTATTATATTTCTAGTCTAATGATTCCTGCACTTTATGATACCTGCAAGTTTTCTCTATCATACCATGTTTAATTGATACCTGCAGGTTGGTACAGTACATGTCACACACACACACATGTCCCACTCATACCATGTCTCATACTCATTGGTATCAGACAATGTCACACATTAGTTGTAGTTGAACCCGTATCCTTCACCACACTGATCTCTTCTTCAATTTCTTCATCAATCGCATCATCCATGTTTTTAGTATCAATTTGTTCCATTGAAATAGGAGAAGACGGTTGGGGATCTTGGTTATCACCAGGGGATTGGGTTAAACCAATACTAAAAGAAGGAGATTCCATTAAAAAAATGGCAGAAAAATGGAGAATGGAGAAGGTGCAACTGACGAAAATAGAGAAGAGACAGTGAAAGAGGCAGAAAAATTGAAGAAGAGTGAAAAAGTGACATGAAAAGGGGAAATACAGTTTTGGCTTCCCAATGTAAATTCAAAATGGTAACTGACTGAAATAAACTGGGAAAGGGAAATAATTAATTAAGTGATTGACTGGACTGTTACCCAAAAAATGCATAAAAAAAGGAAGTGGGATTCTTATTTGTTTAGGTATCAAAAAAAAATGGAAAAAATCAGAAAAAAAGAATTTTTGTAATTAAATTAAATGGTAGGGAATATTGAAAATTTTGATAAAATAAGTCGTGTATTTGTGTAAATTTACCTCTATATATATATATATATATATATATATATATATATATATATATAAATTAATCCAAGGACTTTCAATGAATAAGTTACGTCTCACAAACAAGAGTTGACACTATTTTATTGTGTCTTGATTTATAAGATACACTATAAATCTTGTCATATAAATAAGACTTGACACTACTTATCGGATATTTTACACCTCTTGCCTTATATGCAAGACTTAGTCCAAGGACTTCCACAAGATAATTATACTCCATTGGCAAGGGATCTTAATTTATGAGATACTCTATAACTATTGTTTTGGATGCAAAACTTAGACCAAGAACCAGAAAACAAGTTATGTTTGATAGGTAAGACTTGACACTATCACATTGTGTCTTGATTTATCAGATTCTCTTTAACTCTTGCATAGAGGCAAGATGTAACCTAAGGACTTTTAAAGAATAAGTTATGCCCCATTGGCAAGAGATCTTGATCTATAAGATATTTTATAACAATTGTTTTGGAGGCAAGACAGACCAAAAACTTCAAAACAAGAAGTTACACTCTACCGGCAAGATTTGACATTACTAAATTGTGTCTTGTTTTATCAGATGCTCTATAAGTCTTGTCTTGGAGATGAGACTTAGTCCAAGGACTTCCAAAGAATAAATTACGCCTGTAGGCAAGAGATCTTCTTGATTTATAAGATACTCTATAATTATTATGCAGAGTCAAGACTTATTAGCCCTAGGACTTTCAAATAGCAAGTTACGCCCCATAGACAAGAGTTGACACCACCATGTTATATCTTAATTGTTATACCTCTTTCCCTAGAAGCATATTTAGCATAGGGACTTTCGAATAACACATTAAGCCTCATGGACAATAATTTACACCATTTTTACTAAGTCTAACTTATGGGGAACGATATTGCCTAACGTAGCTCAAGGATTTTTTTCTTTTTTAAAATAACATATTCCTCTTGGACAACTATTTATACTATTTCACTATGTTTACTCATGAGATGCTCTATAATTCTTACCTTATAGGCAATACATAACTTCAGACTTTTAAAAAAGAATAACTTATGTCTCATGGACAACACTATTTCAAAACTATAATATTTTTCTTTACAGACTACTCTATCAACTAAATGCTAATATACATTATTTTTTTTACATTAGATATGTGAACAATTTCGATTACAGATGTTGTTAACTAACTTGAAAGTAAAACCCTCAAGTCTATTGACTTATCAATGGGAGAAGATCATGTTTGCAAATTACTTTATTACAGATGTTGTTAACTAACTTGAAAGTAAAACCCTCAAGTCTATTGACTTATCAATGGGAGAAGATCATGTTTGCAAATTACTTTAACTTTCATTTCATTAGCAAAAAATAATAAAAGTTGAGAAAAAAAGAAATACATAAATGAAAGAAAAATAAATAAAAAGAAAAGAAATATAAGTTGAGAAAAAAGAAAAAGAAAAAAGAAAAAAAGAAAAAAAGAAAAAAAGAAAACAAAAACAAGAAAAAAAAGGTAAACGCTAAGAGACAATTGTGCATAAAAATATTTGAAGTGTGAAAGAAAAAAATTGTATTTGTTATATACATAAAAAGGAAGAAATGCTAGTCTTTAAAGACTTCTCATATTGTAGACAAAAAATATTCGAAACTCATTGTTCACGCTAATGGAAATTCACTATTGGGCTTCCTCTAGAAAGATACTTCTGATTCATGTTGTTTGGACTTTTCAAAAATGTTGCCAAATTCATATTGAATTCTCTAAAAATATAATATTATTGAAATATTCGACGCGCAGCTATTAATATTTTATAAGAGTTTGAGCAATAATGAATGAGGAAGCACTGTCACCTCACCACACTTCTCTCGAAAGCATAGACCTGCCCAATAATGATTTGGTCCATGAGCATAATTTAGGGGGGAAACATAGAATGTGCAAGAGAATACAACAGCATAGATTATCCAATATTTCTGATTCAAAAGTTTATACATGTAATTATTTCAAAAACGCATATGGGAGGGATAAGTAGCAAAAAATTCTAAAATCTTATATACACCTATTGGTCAAGAGGGATCCACTCTAATTCTAATTCAAGATCTCCAGATTCTACATTTTGTAGCTTAAGATGTACTTCTTGTTTCACCTTCCCATCCACGATGTTTACAGTGCTATCATTCAGTAGGGCATTATCATTTGATTTTAGCCACTTTCCAATCTGCATGTTACCAAACATTCCAGCATCCCCAAATGCCATTGCGGATGTTATCATAGGCTGGATGTCTATCTCGGCCTCCCCCATTATATCATCAGCAGAGAATGTATCATGATCATATACTTCCTGCACTTCCAAGTTAAAGGAGAGATGAAACCCATGGTGAACAATGGAGAATGCAAAATAAAGAGCAAGGATCGAACATCTCTACAAACAAAAGGTGCATTTACAGTAGATAGTTTCCCAAATTTCACAAGTCTCCTAATTTGACATGCATCAAGGAAATGCATAGGCATAAAGATGTCAAAAGAAGGTTTTTTGGGACATCCAAAGTTTATATACAAGTGGAGATCCTTGGCAATTGTTTTGAGGTTCATCATCACAGAACTTATACCCATTGCAACTACTTCGATAGACTTATTTCAAATAGAATTCAACATACAGAAGGAGGAGTGCTATCTTTCAGATGGAAAAGAAATTAAAAGGGGAAGGATGTAAATAAAGGGTAACGACAAAGAAGCACAAAAAGAATTACTCTTCTGCTCAAGTAAACAGGCACAGATCAGTTTTGAGATGTACTCACAGTACTTCTTAACTTGACTCACTGTGTTAGAGAAAAGCACGTAGAAAACTACTACTGATTTACCTCTCTTTTTGAAACCCCAAAAGCTAGTCCTAAGAAGCTCATTTAACGAGGCATAGGGCCATAAAAATCCAACAGTACACATAATTCAGAAAGCAGCGAGGACTTAAATTGAAATATTTTGAGCAACTAAGAAACATTTTCCTAGAAAGAATGAATAAGATTAAGCAACGGCAGAGACTGACAAAGATGCTGATTAGATAGCAACAACAAGGTACCAGAGATAACACTCATTTTACCACAACATTCCAACACTACCATTGGTTCCCCAAAATTTCTGCTTCCACATAAGATTTCAACTAGGTATCAAGGTCATTTATGGCAGTGCACCGTATGCATTTTAACAAAAGATTGAAGAAAATTGAGAACTGAGAAATGCTAAGGGCTTGACACAGATTTTGTTTATTCAAAATAGCTTTTGCAAGTCAAACAAGTAGCTCAATAAAGCTCAGATATCCTTTTGACTTGATAAATGCTGTTGAGTACAGTACACCAGGAAAAGAGCTCTTACGAATAAAAACACACACGGCATTCTGCCCTTCTGATCGTGTGGAAAATAAAGTGTATTGACAATGCTTACAAATGGAACATCAATTTATCTCTATAGGCAAAAGACATGACAAGAAAAGCTACAAGAGTATTTCAGGGAAAAGCTTCTCTGCTGATCAGCTTGACTAGCCAAAAAAAAAAAAAAGAACCACCCAAGTTAGTCACTTTAACTGGTTGCTCAAAGCAGTAATAGGATGGAACAGATTTTGGTTCAAGAACCTAACCAGTCGAGAGTGATTGTTAGTAAACTCAAGAACTCTAGTGAACAAAGAACTAACTTTTCAACTGAAGGGACCCAAAGTCTTCTAATAGGAAAAGCAAATTAAGGGGGGAAGAAAGAAAGTAGAAATTTATGCATTCGAATAGAGTAACACATCTTATGCCTTTTCTTCCTACCATGGGCACTGTATGATAAACCTGAAAACTTATGATTATCTCATAAAATGCCAGAACTAAAAGTATGTACCCATAACATAATACTGCCTGCTGAAGTAATTACATAATTATGATGGATGAATTCTGAATACGGCAACAGAAGCTCATCAAAATTCTACATTAACTTTTAAAAGAGTGTGTATCATTAAATCAGTTACTACATTAGAAACCGCAAGTACAAACTTGTCTCATAGAGGAGGCAGTTATGCAGAGCAGGTCTTACAAGCTTTCATGTTTGCAACAGTGTCTATAAGGACTAATGAAGTTCAAAATATACTAAATGAGCATGGCATTCTGTTTCCCCCTTTTTGCATTCTTTTTTGGTGCATGCTGAAACACCGTGACAAGACGCGCGTAGGTGGGGGCAGTAGCATTTCAGTGTCTCCGAGAAACAAGGATCTTCTCATCCGATATACTACAACTACACCCTCTCTCAAACAAGTTGGGGTTGGCTATAATCCTAATTCATCATTTTTGTAATAACTAAGAAATACCCGATGACAGTTGCACACGGTTTGTCCGCATAATCTTGAACATTATCAGTTCTGGTATATAGACCAAATAATACAATGGAAGCAAAAGTAACCCGGTGAGTAATAGGCATCCCTCTCTATCCTTCTCCACTTAAATACCAAGCTTTTGTCAGAGGCATGACTTGAAACCCATGATGTGCACCTAATCCACACATTACAATTAGCTCTTACAAGAGACCAAAGACATGGAGACTCCTAATATTTCTATATTTGAACTATCTTAGGAGCAATATTATGCAAAATAAAAATAAAAAGTATTAGTAGTTCTCTGTATTTTCTGTTTATATATAAATCTCTCAGAAGGCTGAAAGACTCTTAAAAAGAAGAGGACCTAAAGTAAAATTACTAACATGACTAAAAATATTTTCAACTTATAGGTATCACCTATATATGTGTGTGTGTGTATCTTTTCTATTATGCTGTTATATTTCTCTAAGTCTGCATGGATTCCAAGAGACTATACATCTTTTGAAATCATTTTCCCGATGTAAATTTAGGTCTGACTCGTCCCTTTTAATACTTTCATTCATAATAATCTCACACCTACAAACTAATGCATTTGGAGGTCGATGCAAAACATGATCAGATCATCTCAAGCAACCTCCCGTTTTATCCTCGATGTTTTCTACTTTCACCTTCAGGGGAATGTAATCAGTTTTAATCTTATCTAATATTATATGACTGTACATTCTAATATTGTAATATTTGGAGGGTGCACAGGCCCTCAGCAAGGAATTTCCCACAAGTGAACCACGGTTAATTCATGGGATATCATCTTATATTTATGTCAGATAGCTTATCCATAATAAGGCGAAACAAGTACGAGTTCAATGTTCATCCCTGGTGTAAGCCTATGGCATAGAATAAAACATTAGTATCTCCTACGTAATTGTACTCATGCTAGTAATAACTCCTTCTTGCATGTCTTTATGGCTTTTATATATTTTAAAATATGAATTTATTCCCGAACTTCTTGTAGTACTCCATCATATGCTTTCTTGAGATCTATAAACACCATGTAGAGATCTTTCTTCCTTCAGCGATGATTTACATTGATCCTCTAAGCAAAATAACTCCATTGTAGTATGTCGACCATAAATCCAAATTGGTTCTCCATCACTCTAGTAGTGTCCTAAGCTACACACTTTTTTGTAGAGTTTCATCGTAAAATTTATAAGTTTAATGTCATGACAATTCGGACAACCTTGAACAAATCCTTTGCTTTTTTTATAAATAGTAATAAAGGTAGTCTTTCTCCACTCATCGAACACCCGCATTGAATAGCTTGATAACCCATCCTACTCCAATCTCTCCAAGACATGTCCAAACCTCAATGGGATACCATCTTGAAGACAAGCTTTTCCAATTGTCATATTTTTTATGGCATCTTCCTCTCTATTGGCCTAATTTTATGTGTATCTAAAATTTCTATCATACACAAATGCATGGTGATCAAATTTTATTCTCATAGTCGTGTTGACTTGACAAAAATTGGCCCTCCATCTTTTCTTAATCACATTATCTCTGATCAACACTTGTTGAGAATCATCTTTAATACGCTTCACCTTGTTTAACCTATCCTACTGCAATCGCTCCAAGACACGTTCAAACCTCAACCGGACACACGGCATCTTCTTCTTTGTTGGCATTATTTTTTTAATGACAAGGAAAATCCACAGCTGCTATTCTTTAGGTCTGCACAAGGCAACACTCTGCTCCTATGCAATATCTCACAAACCACACAAGAGAGGTAACCCGCACTAGGAAAACCCAGTGCGACGAGCTCGAACCAGAAGGCAAACCCCTTACTTTCGCTGGTAAGGGGTTTCGAACTTGAGGCCTCCAACATGGAAGCCCCCCAAACCACTGCGCCACCCCAAAGGTTCTGTTGGCATAATTTTATGTGTATCTAAAATTGCTACCATACACAAATGTATGACGATCTAAAATTCTATTCTTGTAGTTGTGTTGAGTTGACCAAAATTGGCCCTCCATCTCTTCTTAATCTCATTATCTCCGACCAACACTTACTGAGAATTGTCTTTGATATGCTTCACGTTGTTTAAGTCGTTACTCTATCTCTCTCTCATGTCGTACTAGTTTAAATATTTCTTTTCCCCTTCTTATGATTTAACTTTCGAAACAACCCATCTATGGCTTCCCCTCAAGCTTTACTAATAGCTTTCCTAGCTTCCCTCTTGGATCTCTTATACTCTTCAAAGGCCTCTCCTTCTTCAGGTTTGGGTAACTTCCTAGAGCACTCTCTTTCAGCTCAAATAACTTTTCCCATCTATTTTTTCCAGTGTGAATATCCTTATAGTGAAGGTCCTATTTGTGTCAATAAATTATAATTGAAAAACGACAATGGAATTTCACTCAATAATTATCTCCATATCTTAAAAATAAATGGTCTCAGAGAGTTATGCACGTATTTCTCCAGATTAGTGTTGCTTCACTGGATGATAGGAACAAGGGCAGCTCTAGAGTAAGCTAGTTTTGGTGTTTGCTTTAGGCACCCAAAATTTTGAGGCCCAAGAATTTTAAATAGTGACTTTTATGTTTTTATTTTCGCTTGGACAATAATGAAGATTGTAAAAGAATACAAAATTTATAGTCTACTCTTTAACAGAAATATCTTAGAACTTCAAATAAGCTACTCAAATCTTCATACTAATAAATAAAGCTTTTACAACAACATCCTAGTTAATGTCTTGTAAACACATGCCTAACATCTTATCAACCTGACTTAATTTTTACTATTATAAATAAAAATATTACTGTGTCAAGTTAAAGGTTTGTCTTTAAGAATACTACACTAAAATAATAAGTATGAGAAAATAGAAAAGATAACCCATATTTATTGTTATTGTTCCTTTTTCCTGAATTTGATTATGTATTTTTCTTTTCTACTAGCTTTGTAGATTGGTTACTTACATTGACATGACATTGTTGTATATATACTTGACGGCTCTTATTGAATCATTACGACTCCTTAATAGTGAAAAATAATTAACAAAAACTTGCTCACTAAAAAACAATCAAATAACTGCAATTTCTTTTACAGCATTTTCATCTTTCTAACACCATTAAGCTCCATAAATTTATTTAGTCAGCAGTTGAAAGTTCATGTTTAATCATTAAGCAACATATCTAATCTTGTGTAATCAAGTTCTTGTTTAATCTCCCAAACAAAATGCTTATAATTGTATTGTCAAATCCTTGAAAAAATATTTAGATAAAAATCATCACATCAAGATAAGGAAAAATAAAAAGAAGGAAAAGTTACTAGACATTGTCTTGGAAAAATATAATAGAAGTATTACCAGTTTTACAGCTCCGTAATCATGTGGAACAGAAAGCATTAGTTCCTCATTCCAAATTGGATTCAAATTGCTCTTTATGATAGATGTTTGCACTTTCTGAACAAAAAGAAACAGATAAGAGAGACACAGAATCAACTTGTTAGTTCTTCGAGAGTTTTTATATAAATAAGAGTGTGCATTATCAAAAGGCCTAATAATTATTTGTCAAGCGTGTACAATATTCTATTTCTATCCCCTCATATAGAAAATAAGGGGGAAAAGACAAGATTTCATTATTCTATTTCTATCCCTCATATAGAAAATAAGAAGAAAAAAGACAAGATTTTCAAAATATAGAGATAACTTACAACAAATTCTACCACAATTGAATCAGTTAATTAGAGACCAAAAATAAAGACTTTCAATTCCTTCCTTCTCTTCATCTTGAAAATTAAATCCCATGTCAGAAAATGACTAACCTGTTTCCCAAGATTCAAAACAACATAAGGATCGCTTGAGAGCATATCTCTGATGGCTAAGTTTGTGCCTTTAATTACTTTAACCTTCAGCATTCCAATAAATTCTACCATGCCTTCCTGTGACCAAATTAAACATTAACAACATAAAATTGATCATGGAAACACGATAAACATTTAATGATATTTTCAACATTATTGTAAAATAATGTCATATGGATTAAACTTCACGTGTGAAGAAGCCCTTTGTTTCAATTTGGTTGTGCTACTTTACTTTATCGTGTGTTTCAAAAGGAATGCCTCTTTCATAATTTGGCTACTCTTTTATTTCAATATCTTGCAGGGCATTTATAAGACGGCAAGATAAAAAAGGTATTTTGGTACATTATGCATGTCTTTAGTTTCCGACCACAAGGTACATTACACATATCTTGAGTTTAAAACCATAAGACTCAAAAGTCATTTTTATTTTCTTACAAACAAATTGAAACAAAAGAAGTACCAATTCACAAACAAATATAACGGCCTCTAACACCGATCGACCATCACCCCCAATGCAACTAAAAAAGGGATGTCTTACACAACATTAGCAAGAATCATTTTGATACATCACATGCATGATGGGGAAGTTAGTAAGACCTTCGCTTAGGCCCTCAAAATTTTGAGGCCTCAAATTTAATTGGTGGATTTTATAATTTTATTCACTTTAACAATATTAGAATTTGTAGAAAGAATTAAAAAGTACAAATTATTTAATAAAAAAAAAGAAAAAGGGAACTTCAAATTAAAGAAAAATCTACATATTAGTAAATAAAGTTAACTCTTCTCACTGTAAGTAATAATATTTCTATTTGTGTGTTGTAAGAACACTAAACTATCCCCAGACCCCACTTGTGGGATTCCACTGGGTATGTTGTTGTTTTGTTGTTAAGAGCACTAAACTATTAACAATTTCAGAAAAAAATTGTGCCACCAATTTTTGCATGTGTATGCACAGATATAAAACTATATTAAACAAGTTTAAGGCATCCTAATTAATTTGGCTTTAGAGCACTAATTTATTGAGCCAACCTTGATGCAAGAAGATGTCTTAGTGAGATATTTCATTCAGTTTGTCAAAGAGAAGTTATCAAATATTCCATATAAATTCAATATTGTGCAGTAGAATTAGCAGGAGAGAGAATGAATATCGTATATAGAACTTACAGATTTTTGTGAAGTCGAACTCGAACTTCGAAAGCTGTCAGGTATCTTGTTGGATAAACTTGTTTTGAGAGAACCTTTTTTTTGATTTGACAATATACGCAAGCTTGGTTTCAAGAATTCTTGTCGCTCATACTTAGACCTTGAAAGGAAATGTGCTTACATCAATGAAAACAAGACCAACTAGAAGTCACATAAAAATTGTTCTACGCGCCTCACGAAAAAGCTAAAAATTAAAGAAACAAATATATGATGGGAGTCAAGGCTGCTTCATATATGATAAAGAGCAGAAATGTCTAAAAAGTACAATCATCCATAAGACAAGCTTGTTTCCTGGATGCCAATAAATTCTGCTCCTACTGAAGCATTTACTAGGATAGTGCTAGATATGAATGTGTTTTATGAATTCATATGGGGTTCCTTACTAAACTGTAGTTCAATCTTGACTAACCAAAGGAATTGATTGAAGGACTTAAATGAGTGCAGAGGAGATAAGAACTGAAATTACCGGGTAACACGTAACAGTCATGTAAGGGAGGACAGTTACCGATTATGCATAGAATAGTAAGAGAACTTATGAAGTAAAGGTGTTCATTAATCAAATAAATTTTTCTATTTTGGTGAGTGATAGAGATGTTTGCTATATCTAATCAGTTATGCTCTTTATAATGTGGTGCCAACTTATTGTACACATTTCCGTAGTTCTGCATGCTAAAAGTTGGTTTGTCAAGGCCTGACTATATATTTAGTCTTCAAACTGAAAGCTTTTATGGAGAAGCTTAAAGAGTGGAGCAAGTCAATTCAAGGCAATCTGGAGCTGGAAAAACTGATTATTTTCAGCCAACTACCAGAACTGGAGGAGACACGAGATCAAAGGAAACTAAATAAAGATGAAATGTATGAAAGTTGCTTTGGTTATGGATTTGAGGAGATTGCTAAGCATGAGGAGGTGGTTTGAAGAAAAGATCCAAGATTGTGGTTGAAATATGGTAATATAAAGTAGAAACACAAGGGGTTGTTTGGTGTTATGTGGATGAGATAGGCAAAGTTATCCCATGGGCTTAGTTATCCCACCATATATATGGGATAACTTATCCCGCCAATATAGTACAAATGGTGGGATAAATAATCCTATGACTAACTAATACCCCTAGCCAAATACAGGACAAAACAATCCTGCATTTTCGTTCGGGATTATTATCCCTCATGCCAAACAACCCCTAGGTTCTTTCATAGAACAGCTAATGCTCACAGGAAATACAGCAATATAACAATATTAATCAGTTGCTAGTAGAAGGAGAAATATGGAAGATCCAAAAGATATTAAAAGGGAGACTCCCTTTCTACCAAAACCTGTATAGCGATTCTGAGGAGTGAATACCACAAAGTAATATCAGGGATTGACCCAATCCCTATAATTACTGCAGAGGAAAAAATCAGAGTACGCAAAGTCCTTTTGAAGCAGATGAGATATGGAACAGTGTTAAGGCATGTTCTGGAGATAAGACACTTAGTCTTAACAAATACTCTTATGGCGTTCTATATCCAATGTTAGAAGGTGGTTGGAACTGATGTTTTTGTTCTTGTTCAGAATTTCGATGATTACAACAACAACAACAACATACCCAGTTGAATCCCACAAGTGGGGTCTGGGGAGGGTAGAAATGTACGCAGACCTTCCCACTACCTCGTAAGAAGTAGAGAGGTTGTTTCCTGTGAACCCTCTACTCAACAACCCATAAGTAGAATAAGTAGATAAGAATTTCGATGATTGCAGAGTTAAAAAAAAAAACTTTAAGAAGTGGGAGCTAAGAAGTAAAAAGATTTCAAACTTATAAGTCTACAAAATATTTCAAAGTTGTTCATTGAGAAACTTAAAAAATGGTGCACAAACGGATAGATGCTAACAGATGGCTTTCATTAAAGGTATGCAGATTATGAATGTTATTCTCATTGCAAATGTGTAAGGATGCTAAGATAAAAACAATAAACCAAGGATTATATGTAAGTTGTTACTCCCTCTGTTTCAATTTGTATGTCTTACTTTTTTTTTTCAGTTTGTTTCAAAAAGAATACCGCACTTTATATTTAGTAACTTTTTACACTCAACATTCTACATGGCATATCAAGACCACAAGATTCAAAGGGCATTTTGGTACAACTTTAGTTTAAAAACACAAGATTCAATATGATGTCCTTATTTCCCATCCCTACAAGTGTATTGAAAAGAATAGATGCACTAAGAATGAACTTCCTGTGGCAATGTAACAGTTATAATAGGACATTCCATTTGGTTAAATCGGATTCTCGAACATCTAGAAAGAAAGGGAACTTGGACATAGAAACTTGAAAACTCAGAATCTAGACATGATGATGATGTGATTATGGAGGTTTGCTGCAGAAGAACATCATTGTGGAAAGATGTAATCAAGGTAAAGTATGGGATGGAGAGAAATGGACAACCAATTTTTTGAATGGCCCTTATGGGATCGGTCTCGGGAAGTCCATCTGTATTGATGTCCTAAGTTCATAAACAAATCCAGCTTCAAATTAGGGAATGAAATGAAACGCCTTTTTGGGAAGACTTCGGGCTAGGGCAGAGATCAAAGAAGCAGTTGTGTTTCTTAATATCTATAATTTGATTAAACAAGCAGATGAGAGGTATGGACAAATCAAGGATGGAACTTCAGCTTCAGAAGACTATTAAATGATGACGAAATTGGCAGGTTAACAGAATTATTAAATACCCTGAAACAATTCAAAGGGGCTTCTGCTACTGATTGTATGAAGTGGCAAGGCAAAATCTCTGTAAAGTCTGCTTATAAATAATTCAAACAACAAATGATTAGATTGGTTGTTAGCTATGTTGCTTGGACTCTCCGAAAATGTTGCCACACCCATGTCGTATCCTCTAGAAGTGCACTACTTTGGAGTATTAAACATGCACCCATTGACATTTTTTAAGAGTTTGAGCAACATAGGCTGTTAGCCTTGGTAACTGGTATGGAAAGACAAAATTCCAATAAAATTGCTTGCTTTACATGGATGTCGGCAGAAGAGGCAGTCTTAACATAGGACAATCTTATTAAGAGGGAATACCTATTATGCTCCAGATGTTACTTATGTGGAGAGGAGACAGAGACAATCAATCATCTCATTTTGCATTGTTGGAAGACAGATCAATTACGGAAGATATTTATCAATCTAAGGAGAATCATGTGGACTATGCAAAGGAGAATACCTGAAGATCTAGCATGTAGGAACATATATGGTAATCTTTACAGCCAGAAAGAGATGGGGGATTGTCTCAACTTGTATTTGGTGGACAATTTGAAAAGAAGGAAATCAATGGTGCGTTGAAGATAAATGCTACTATACCAAAGCTGAGACAAAGTGTCTAGTCCTTTTCTTTTTCTGGCATAAACAAGAGTACCTAAAAGATCTTGAATCTATTTTTGATGTTTTAGAATCATTGTAAGAAGAAAGAGGATTGGAATCCTTCTTGTATGCCATACGGTTGCTGTGGGTGACTGCAAATATTGTTGTGTGCAGTCTGGTTTATGTATATACGACATATGTTACCTTTCCTCAAAAAAAGTCTCAAAACCTCTTTACTCTTGCAATGTTTTGTATTTTTGAGATGTGAACCAGTGGACTTTTAATTTTGCTGAATTTCTTAGACAAGCGGGATAATTTAACTTACATGAGGATTATAGCAAGACAGTAACCAAAAGGATTCGAGAACGCCATTATGGATAAGGCCGAAGAGTAGAGAGTGAAGGAAAGTTATGGATGGAAATTCAAGATGAATGGAGCAGTATTGAACAGCAGGAAGTCCTTGTTTAGGAAGACACATACCCATACCATCTCCAATCCCCACAATATTTTACCAGAAAACTGACACAACAATCAATAAGGAAAGGCTCGTGAAGACTGATATCCAGTGATACAAATTGCTTCAAGAATTAAAGATGAATAGAAAGAACAACACTTCCACATTTGACCTAACCTAATGAATTTAGAACGCTGCTCGTGGCTGGCATCTGGTCCTGGCTTTGAAATTCCTTCAGGAATATAAGCTTCATAGATTGAATTTGCCGAAGCATTACCTCCAACCTCAACCATTGCATCGATTTCATCATCAGACCATTCATCCAATGTCACAGACAAAACCTGCAACATCATATTCATATTAAGGAGGGGGAAGATATCAGAATTTGTATTAATAAGAACAATACTGCCATTTCCCGTGCCAGGAAAAATGCAGGAGAAAAACATGGATCGACTCATGACAATTTAAGAGATGTAGATGACTTTTAGAAGAGAACCTTGATAAGGTGTGTGTCCTTGTCTCCCTGCTATGTGTTGAGTTAAAGGAAACTGAGAAATTTAGTGCTTTACTGATCCTAGTCTAGACTTAAAAATAAAGCTATCTGGGGATAACAGAATTTTTCAAGCCAATATAATTCTCTGTACTTTAGAAATATTGGCATCATAAAGGACAAAGGGAACAAATACTTCACAGTTTGGCAGTTCAAGGCTATAAGAACTTTGTGATGTGCTATCTTGGTAATGGTTACATAAACAATCTATATAGAATTTGGAACATCAGAACATCAGTGTGCAGTCAATTATGAAGGCATTGGGGAAAAAAAGATACTCCCTCTGTCCCATTTTATGTGGCATCCTTTCCTTTTTGGTCTGTTAAAAAAAAATTGTCATTTTACTCTAATTGGAAACAATTTAATCTTGAAATTCTCCTTATACCCTTAATGAAATGATTCTCAGCCACATAAATATCTAATTATGATTTTAGACCACAAGTTTTAAAAGTTTTCCCTTTTTCTTAAACACCGTGCCAAGTCAAAGGATGCCACATAAAATGGGACGGAGGGGGTATTAGGTTGTCTGCCTAGGAAAAGTAAATCCGTAGAACTAAGTTACATATGTATCTCAAATAAGAAAAGTTTATTTCAAGCAGTAAATCATGGTCAACTCTGAAGAAAAGAAGAAAATAAGGACAGGAAATGGCCAAGAAAATCTTACTTTTGAAATGTGAGTTCCAAGGCTTCTGTGCACACCACAGCATTTTAAGCATATGAAAACGCCAATATTGGTGGACCTGGATTGATGAATACAATGCAAGCACAATAAAATTAAGGGAGAAATGGAAGGAGGAGAAAGGTATTCTGAGATACTTGAAACAGAAAGGGACAGGAGGATATCTTTGACCAGGAAAAGAAAATGACCTTCTACCTTGTCACTAATGTTCTTTTTCTTAAAAGTAGCTTTCCGGAACAAGAGGGAGATAGAAGTCTAGAGCAACTGCACACAAGTTACTAAACAAAATATCTCTTAAGGGCTAAGCAATGCCATCCTCTTCCGAACCATCTCAACTTGACCTGATTAAAGGGTTAGGTCAACCAAGAGGTTGGACCGACCAGACCTGATAAGAGGGGTGTGGAACCAGTTTATTTACCAAAAAAGGTTTCCTGGAAGTCAGTGAATTTGAGGTTTTTCCTCTTCAACAACTTATTTTTTAAGTAGCATTTCTATTTAATTCTTATTTTTTAAATACTTACAAAATTAGTTAGAAAAAAATTGAAAAAACTAAAAGTTAACAGCCATCCCTAAGACCATCTGACTTAATGCTAGGGTATAGATCTCAAACCGAACCACCCTAAGGAATTCAACAGGAGGGACAGTGCTCAAGGGCCTGAACGGACAGTCCTTACCAAGAGAGAAGACGAGAGAGAAAATCAGTTGCTATCCAAATTTCAACTGCTTATTGGAAGCAAAATTTCCAAATAAACATACATCTAGAGTTAGTTCCACTAATTTGTACTCATATAACTTAATTATTCAACTAAACCAATAAATAAATTAGCAGGGGATATAACGAACTCATAGAGTAGTTTCTATCTAACAGAGGATCCTTAAAAGATCTGGCACTTGTTACTATCATCAGTTTACGAGGTCAACAAACAAAACAGCATCGGACATTCAGTAATTTGCTATTTTACAGACCTCCAACTTATGCGAAATGTTATATCAAAACTTTAAGCAACTTCCTCATGAAGCTAGAAACTCAGCAATAAAAATTATTTGATAATGAACATCAAGAACAGGAAGAAAGGGGAGAGGGTCACATCTATAATCCCAAGATCCATTCGTTCTTTTCTCTCTGATAGATGGTCAGAACTTCATCTGGGTTCGAATCGAGAACTCATTGAAATTTAGAAACTTGCATGCCCAAGGCACTATATTTTTCTCCAAGAATAAGCCATATTATATATCTGGATTTATAAATTTGTTCTTCCTTACCTGTGGCATCCCATTTTTCCTATCATTTAGGTAATTACTAAATGGATGGCTTAAATTATGATGTAGGCTAGGTATGCTAGTAATAGGCTACACCAACAGAGTAGCTGCTCCCAGAAACTTATATCAGGAAGGAGTCACCTGTCTTTACCAGAATCATAACAAATGAAATTCTTCTCACCATATCATTACAATGATTTTCCAATACACAGGTCTTCAATTGCTAACCTTCAATGATAGACACTAAACTGAACTAATTTGCCTTTCATCTAATCACTTTATCCTTTTTCCACCCAACCTGACAGATATCTGTATATGGTTGTTCTTTATATGAGTGAAACTTTGCTAGCTGAACATTCGGTCCTCAGGGAATAGCTTGACTACATACATGGAAAGAGTTATAAAAGAACAGGAAGAAATAATTAAGAAAGCTACATCTAAGAAAGTGACAACCCCTCCCCACCCCCCAAAGGAAAAAAAAAACACAATATTAGAACTTCAATTATGTCTATATATATAGAGGCCCATAAATTACAATTATAAAATCATTAGATATGTGGATTGCGCATTTCCTGTTTCTTATTATCCAAAAAGTAAACACACTTCTTTATATAGAAAGATAAGTAGGCATCAGGTGCTGAAACTTACGCCCATTTAGGGTCTGGAGAACCACAATCAGCACATACACGATTATCTTTTTGAAGCAAAAGGTCTTTCAATCTTCTCTTGCCTGTGAATTTACAATCACCAGTCACACAAATAGTAGAAGATGAATCTGATTATTCAAAGATTGAAAAGGTTGGAGGTACTACACAAGGACATGGTAGTAGCTTACTGTGATCAATGATGATTGAGTTATCAATTTGTAGCAAAACATAGCAGTTAGTTGGAGTAAATAAAAGCATAGAACTATCTCAAACTGCAGAAGAATCTGTTAATACACCACATCGGCTATCTTTTATGATACGAGGATGAGAAAACGCTTTTGCTAGGCCAGGTGGTCTACATAGACTATTTGAACAAGAATACGGTTCAAATACCCCAAACAAGAAGCCACTTTCCCATCGTGGTGACTGAGTAGACATCAGGCGAGAACGGACCTTATAAAATTTGCACTTCAAAGTTACAAAGTATAACTCCAAATCCTCATTCATTTACCTGACAAAGGACCACTTCTGCGAACTATAGTGCAGCCATCAATGTTTGGCATGTAAAGTTATAGAAACTATGGCCTAATAACCATCAAACAAATAAAAAGGGTGCTGCTCTTTTTTCATTCTTATAAGCAGTTTTTACTTTGTAAATGACTAATGCCCTACTGGATCCCATAGACCTATTTACAAGGAATAGGTAGAGGAATATTCAAGAAAAGTAACAAGTTTTAGCATGCACAATTAAATTTTGGTTTAAGCCCGGTGTCTTTCATTATAGTCCACTTTCAATTAAATGAATCTGTAATTTCAATTACTGTGTGAAGTAAATAGCAATACCAAAAGACAAGCATATACACTCAAGCCTATAAAAATGGCCTTACATAAGTAGCGGATACACTTTTGCCAAGGGGATTCAACTAAACCCTCTTCGCTGGAAAGCTGTACTATGTATACAGGTAAAAAATTGTCTTCTGTGTAGATATAAAAATTGTTGAATACCCTAGACACAAGAGAGCATTTCTTGAATCCCCTCGAGGAAATTCCTAGCTCTACCACAGGTCTAACAATCTAAGGTTCAGTACAGACATGGGGATCCACCTACACAGATAACAAGCTATTGCTCTGTAGTGTAACCATTTCAACTTTCATGTGAACTTCTTCTAAGATGAGCTGGCTAACCTATCAAACGAACAATTTAAAATAAAATAAAAACAGGCAGCAATAAGCCTTTCTACACCAAACATGACTGTAGAAGCTCCACCTACAGCTTCCAATTCCCTTATAAAGCAACAGATCTTGACCTCTGTAACCCATGTTGAAAACACAGGCCTGTTCGGTATCAACAGAAGTGTTCTACGGACACAGCATACATTGTTCTTCAGTGTTCTCCTTCACAACTCAGTTGAATGACCAGGCCTTTGTAGCTCGCACATAACCTTAAGAGATGAACACATAGAACCAGAACTAAACAAGAGGTGTTTGACTTCTAAAGAGTGCTTGATATTCTCCTAGGAGCATCTTTATATTGCTATGAACCAATTAGGAAGTCTGGGCATGTACATAAATGTGAAGAACTACAGACACAATCTCCAGTAAATTCAAAAGACGTTATGTCGCCTCAGAAATTCGAGAAGTAATTATTTACACCTTTGTATCAAGGACTACAAACTTGCAGTTTTTCTAATGCTTAGATGCTTCATTACAAAAAGTCTCTTTAATGCAATTTCCAGATACATCATGAACAACACATAAGACACAATAAGATGGTTGCAAAGAAGTAACTACACTAATACAAAGCTGATTAGCACATTAGCAGATGTTTGATAATGCAGTGAGATCATACTTGAAGTTGGTCTGGTAAGTGCAGATGGGCGCTGGTTCATTGCTCTCTACTAAGCTGCTCTCCTCCAACTTGACCACCTTTTACAAGGAACCAACATATAATGAGTCAGTCAGCTGCAGAGCTTAAGGAAGATATGGATGTGACAGGAGCCTTCACATATTTGCATTTGTAAAAATCCTACAATCATATTGCATGAAAGAGAAATTAATAAAATGAATATGAATATCCTTTGTTGTTTTCACTAGGTGTCTTTAGTATGGCTGAAAATATTTTCCTTGAGGAAAATGTTTTTAGTGTTTGGTTAAATGAAGTTATATCCTATACAAATAGCCCAACCCGTATTAATTTGCTCGATACGCAGTCAATTAGACATTGTTGTCAACCTTCAATATTAAAAATAATCGTCAAGACCCTATCGTTATGCTTTATCCAACATTTTGTATAACCAACTTTTTTTTTTTGACTTGCACCAGGTGTTCGAGTCTCTTTGAGCCCCGACTAATCCCGGGGGTGCACAGACCCTCGGCAAGGAGTACCCCGCAAGTGCAGCACGGTTAATTCAGGTTTTACCCAGTTTGATGGCCCTCAGAAATTGTTTGCACCCAGTGGGTTTCGATCTTGAGACCTTGAAAGGGAGCAAACCCTAAGGCTCAAGTCAATTACCACCGGGCCAACCCCTTGAGGGTTAACCAACTATTTTACCAACCAAACACTCAAAAATGGTAGACAAAATGATTTCCCCAAGTAAAATATTTTCTCCTGGAAACATTTCTTGTCATACTAAATGCATAATGTACATTCCAGAAATAAGGAAACATACTGTTATTATCCATCCAAACGGGATGACACTCTGACAAAGCAAAACATCAGAAAGAGAAAAAGGCTGCTAGCAGGACAAGGAACAACTAGGAAAGAGAAGTATAAAAGCAATAGGTAGCATCAGAAGCCCATAAATTAAAAAAAAATGGTAGAACACGTTCGAATTCCTATACCACATAAATGGTAATCGGAGCAATCATTCAACCTTCATCCAGGTAGACAAAAGAATCAACGAATTCCAAAATACAAAGATATGAGCATTAAAAGAAAACATGTAATTGAGTACCCAAATCATCAAATAATGATGGAAGAGGATAAAATTTAGCTGGAATGCATGAAAGATCCAAGCAGAGAGAGAATAATCATGACCTAATTTGATTGATGATTGGATTCACACTTGGAATCTGAGATTATGCTTCAACGGGGAGATTGATATTGAGGAAGGAGACAGGATGGAGAGAGAATGAGGGAAGTGGGAGAGAAATGCGAAGTTTTACATCGTCAGTTATATGTTGATTTGATATTTGATTATTGAAGTTCACAATAACAAACTACATCTATTACACTTGTATTCTATTATTAACTTTACCCACAACCCCTGTGCCTTAATCAAACAAATGAGCCGTTCAAGTTCCAGGCCTCAACCTAGAGGATGACCAAAAATTAAATTAAGTAGTGGGTGAAAATAAAGTTTTTGTTGTTTACCTATAACACAATAAATTGGCCACTCCATGAACTAATTTAGTGTGCCATATGAATCATTAAAATTAGAATAGATCACATAATTTAAATTATTAATCACATGAGAAACACGTGTTAAAGGTCATATGAGAGGGATGTGCATTTTCACTTCAATAGAAACACCATGAATTTATTGTAGAAGGTATTAACAATATTAGGTATTCTTCTTACTTTCGTACCCAATAATTGTTCTCCTCCAATTCTCACTTGCTCTCCTATCTTCTTCTAAATCAGTTGTCTTTCTTTCTATATATTTTAAGCTCATATACATGGCGAATGTTATTTTCTATTTTTCGTTTTGGATATTCTTTCAATTATAATTATAGTTGTCTTTCTATTTCAAATAATAGATTTTTTTTTTTTCAAAATATTAGTATGTCATGTATTTTCCTTAGTATTATTGAAGTTAACCTGAGACCATAAAAATTGGTATTAAATAATTAACTAATTTTACTTAAGTATTGTGATCATGTGTATTTTGTTTAACTTATTTTTATTTTGAGTTTGGATTTCCTGATTTTTGTTTTTGATTTTTTTTTTAGGATAGTCTCCTTCAATTGGGTAGATTTTTTAATTTTATTTTTTGGAGTGAATTTTAAAATGTTAGGAATAAAGAAAAGAAAAGATCTTTTTGATTGAGTTGATACAAAGCATATTTAGGCTTAAAATTGAGTAGTAATTTTCTGTGAGTGCGCTTGGATTAATACAATAGCAAATATTTTGATATCTACTCTCATAGTTGTGACTCTATATATAACTTTATCATGTTGTAGTTCGCTATGACTCTGTCAGTCTTAAAAGTAGATTTAATTTGTCTTGATTGATACTTGTGCTATGTGGGGTAAGGATTTCTTGCATATTTGATTTTTTGCATCTTAGTATAGAACTTTCCCTACATATCATTGAAGCAAAATCAAAAGTGTTTCTCTATTAGAAAATGATAGAATTTTTTTGGTATATCTTGGTATTTTCAGTATTATACCACTAATTACTGTCCCGGTCCAAGTTAGGCCATGATGTGACACAGAGGTTGGAACCTCGAAGGACCACAACCAAGCCTGTCATCATACATAGCATACATAAGATAAGTAAAAACATTAACTAAATCACAAAGCGAAAGGTAAATTTTATGGTGGAATCTTAAAGAAAAGAAAGTAAACTCAAAGTAACCGTGTCTGAATAAACGGACTACATCATGATAGACTAACATGTCTCTAACACGAATCTAGATGGGACCATAGGACAAGCCTAACTCACCCTAAGCATAAAAGGAGTAAAGTAGTCCAGAATCATAAAGAACAGTAACATAATGGGTTCGCCCTCAAATCATGAGGACTCACACATCTCAACTTCCATGGAAATTGGAACAAGCTACATGGATGTAGGCAAAAAAAAAAGTATGCATTAGTACATGAAAGGTACTAAGTATGTGAGCAATGCAATGCATATAAAATATGGCGATGCAACAACCAAGATAACCATAATAAAATTATTTGAAAACATAATTTGAAATTTAAGACATGGTCAAAATGAAACTCGTTGGAAAATCCATAAGTCATAGTATGTCAAGGCCCGATATCTCGAACCCTGATGGCGTCTACTAACCCATTTAGACAAGCCGAAACCCTACGACCCGTAGCATACGCGGTGGCCATACAACACTCACAATAAATAATAATAATTAAAGGAGGAATAAATAAGAAATACGGAAGCAAATCATGACATAAGTAGATCCAAAAGTTAAATCCCGACCCAAGAATAGTGATGTGGCAAAAACAGGAGCTAAATAAATACAGTATCCAAAAGAGACCCAGACATATACAGATGATCAAACTGAATATAAATGGGTCTAAAGTCTGTCAAGAAATAAATGACAGAATAAACAACTCCTGAATAAAAGACTCGATCAGCGGGGCGGTAGGCTCACCGAATCCTCCAAAATGTGACTCCTCAGTCTGCACGATCGCGATGCCTACGCTGACCTACACCTGGCTCTGCACCACGAGAAGGCACAACAAGTGTAGCATGAGTACCACAATAAAGTGATACCCAGTAGGTTACGCCGACTAGGATCAATAAATACAACATAATAATAACGAGGTAAGTAAAACAGAAAATATCAGTGAGAAAACAAGTACTAACATGACATAATGTAAATACCCAATGGACAACAATAGTAACAACCTTGGGCACCCCTAGCCCGAATAATAAGAAAATCTCGAAGCCACCGCTAGGCAAATAATACCATACCTCTATCACAGCCCGAACCAATATAGTATCGAATACCAAAACTCAGGAACAATAAGCAAGTAAGTAAGTAAATGCGGAAAGTAAAAACGAATATAACAAGCAAAACTTAGCTGGCGTCCCATACCACCGGCAAGTACAAACAGTCAAAGCAAAACCCACCGTGACTTCCCCCGTAAGCCCGGTGGACACAACAAGAATATAAGCAAGGAAATGGGGGCGGAAAGTAAGTAAGTAGAACCAAATCCGTCAACTAAAACAACACCCGCTCGAGTGAAACACCCACCCCTAGGATGACACGAGCCACAATTTATATAAACCAACCTCTATGGCAATATGCGCGAACATGCTCAGTGTAGGTCGACCTCTACGATGACACGAGCAAAGGCTCAGCATAGCTCAACCTCTATGAAAACTGCGAGCTAAGTAGGGCATGCGTGTCAACCGCTATGACCGCTATACAAAACAACATCAATAAATCTCAAAAATATTGGAATCCTACTACTAAGGATCTCACGATGCAACTCTCACAATAGATTATATCCACACATCCCATACTCTACGTACCCCCCCCCCCCCACGGCACCACAAGCCTACCGGACACAACTCAAATCGTCCCGTCTACGTCCCGCGACGGGACCCCAAGTTCACTAGTGAGGGGTAACAATATAAACGAGGTCAAATCAACCTAAAGATCATCCCATTCACTAGTCACTATCATCTTACATTTATTCAAACCAGTCTCACATTGCTACGAGGTAAACTGAGCCTACCTGGGCGCCGACGATAGCCAAAACGAGCAAGAATAGCCCCAACGTCGCAAACCGGCTCACAAATCAACGAATACCTATCAAATATATATTCTAGACATCAATAGGAGCGTTTTGATACCCATATTGCAATACAAAAATTGTCGGGTCAAGCGGGCCTAAAAACGAGCCCCCGAGCCGGAAGCTCCGAAAAAAATTTCGAACACACCGGGTCGTCTCTCATGATTTATGGGACTCATGGTTCGAATTTGAGCTCCAACGGACCACCAAAAGGTCCTCAAACGCTCAAATTACACAAACTAATTAGCGCGAATTGACAATACGGCGTTCAAAAATTTCGAGACTTACCCGCGGTGATCACACTAGTCCCAAGACCAAGAATCAATCCTCAAACACCCAAGAAGCTAGCAAAAATCATTGGGTTTAATTATAGTTAGTAAACACCCCCAAAATCACTAAAAATGAGTTGAGGGCGAAGAAATTACCTTAATACCGCGATAACAATCGACCCAACACGTTCCAATATCGACACCCACAAATTTTCACTCAAAATCCACCAAGAAATTGCCACCCTAACCCATATTTTCTTTCAAAAATCGAAATAATGAGACATGGGGGGCTAAGGGGCTGTTTTGGAGGATTAAATAAGCTGGGCCCAATTGTTTACCCTTATTAACTAAAAGAAACACATATGGCATAAGTGAATCAGCAGCCCAAGTGGCCTTGGGCCAAAGTATCCTCCAACATGGGTCGGGTTCGAACCCCACTAGCAGCGCCCCTTTATAAAATTTTTCTTTCATTTTTAACAGCAGCTGAAAACAACTTCTTATCAATTTCGTCGGTTATTTCGAAACTCAAACGGAGTCCGATTTCATGCGACGCTCCGATATGGCTGAAATAGCAGAACAACTTCTTATCAAATTTCGTCGGTTATTTCAAAACTCAAACGGAGTCCGATTTCATACGACGCTCCGATATGGCTGAAATAGCAGAAAAACAGCAGCTGGTAACAACTTTTTATCAATTTTCTTGGAATTTCGTCGGTTATTTCGAAACTCAAACGGAGTTTGATTTTTAACAAACTTTATATGCACTTATATGTTTTTTGACGTTCCGAACCCAACGGAACCATCCGTTTTTTCATATGACGCTCCGATATGGCTGAAATAGCAGAAAAACAACAGCTTTTTATCAATTTTCTTGGAATTCCGTAGGTTATTTCGAAACTCAAACGGAGTCCGATTTTAACAACTTTATATGCACGTATATGTTTTTCGATGTTCCGGACCCAACGGAATCGACGAAATCACGATCGGAGGTCTTTGCTCAAAAAGAGTCATTGAGTTCCTTTAACGAATAAGGAACTCGGGGGGCCAAAATCACAATGAAAACCCCGGGAATCGAAACGACACCTCCCCTAGCCTAAAATCATCATTTAAAACTGTTAGGAATCGACGGAAATGCAATAGGACGCACCGTTTGACGGGAAATGCAATATGGCTCCACTTTTACCGGTAAACTTCATAACTTACAAAATCGAGCCTAAAATCAAGCCGAACTCATCCGGAAGCAAACCAATAGTCTATCTTGACTATTTTCGACGTTACAGAGCTAATGGAAGTGATGAAAATGGGTTTTGACGCTCCGATCAATAAGTGCTCCCTTTTGGGCCATTTCCTCAAGCATTAAGAACTAAATTTTCATATTTTAGCTCAAAATCTTCCGTGAGGTTCCGGGAACCAAACCGAGACTTCACCTAAGTCATATTCGATATTTCGGAGCTAACGGAACTGTCAGAGCTCGATTCTGACATCGTTTGCTAAGATTTCACTTTTTGGTGCACTTAACTTAAGCTTAAGTTCCAAAATGAGGAAAATGAGATATTTATGAATTTAGTCACCGGGGCACCGGACTACCGGTCCCAGCAGGTCGTATACGACCTGGGGTAACTGTATATACGCTCTAAATATGAAAAAAAACATGAAAATATAATTTTGGCCATACGGGTCATCACAATATCCCCCACTAAATGGGACTTTTGCCCTCAAAAGTCAAAGTGAGAAAGGTACCTGGAGTCTCGAACAAGTGTGGATACTGAGTCCGCATGTCCCGCTCTATCTCCCAGGTAGCCTCCTCGATTGGTCTGCGTGCCCAGCGAACCTTCACAATCGGAATCTCCTTAGTCCTGAGCTTTCTCACATCTCTAGCAATAATAGCCTCAGGCTGCTCAATGACTGAAAGCTGGTCATCAACCTCCACCTTAGTTGTATCCTGCCGAAGCACATGTGACGGGTCCGATACATACTGTCGGAGCATGGAGACATGAAATACAGGATGTACTGCTGACAACTCAGGTGGTAAGGCTAGTCTGTAGGCAAACTCCCCAATCCTCTCAAGTATCTCATATGGCCCAATGTACCTCGGACTAAGTTTGCCTCTCCAGCCGAACCTCCGTACGCCCTTCATGGGCGAGACACGCAGAAACACCCTATCACCCACGCTAAACTCCAACGGTCGACGCCTACGATCTGCATAAGACTTCTGCCTACTCTGGGCCTCGTCTATCCTGAATCACACGGACCCTATCAACGGTATCCTGAAGTAGCTCAGAACTCTGGTGCGTCATCTCGTGACCGCTAAACCAACCAATCGGCGACCTGCAACGTCTACCATACAATGCCTCAAAAGGAGCCATGCCAATGCTGGAGTGGTAACTATTAGTATAAGAAAACTCTGCTAATGCCAAGTAGCTGCTCCAACTACCGCCAAAATCAAATACACAAGCCCGCAACATATCCTGCAGTACCTGAATAGTCCGCTCGGACTGACCATCTGTCTGGGGGTGAAATGTTGTGCTCAACAAGACATCAGTGCCCAACTCACGCTGAAATGCCCTCCAAAATCGAGAAGTGAACTGAGTACCACAATCTGAAATGATAGAAACAGGCACCCCATGCAATCTCACCACCTCAGAAACATACAACTCCGCCAACCTCTCCGCTGTCCAAGTCGTCTGAATAGCTAGGAAGTGTGCGGACTTGGTCAATCGGTCCAGGATGACCCAAATCTGATCATGACCCCTAGGCGAACGAGGAAGACCTGTGATGAAGTCCATAGTAATGTTCTCCCATTTCCATAAAGGAATAGGGAGGCGCTGCAACTCACCGGCCGGTCTACGATGCTCAACCTTAACCTACTGACAGGTCAAGCACCTAGACACAAAAGTAGCTATCGAGCTCTTCATGCCCCGCCACCAATACAATTGTCGAAGATCCCTATACATACGAGCCGTGCCAGGATGAACTGAGTACCTAGTACTATGGGCCTCTCTCAACAAGGCCTGGATCAAATCACCAACCTTAGGAATCGCAAGTCTACCATGAACCCAAAGTACCCCGTTAGAATTAATCTTAGCCTACTCGAACTCACCGCTAGCAACCTGCTCTCTCAGCTCAACCAAACTAGGATCCTCGAATTGGCGACGACGAATCTGATCATATAAGGCTGAGCTAGACTCAACATGAGCTGTAACTCTATCTGGAGACGACAGATCCAACCTAACCAAGCTGTTAGCCAAGGACTGGACATCCCGAGCTAAAGGTCTCTCCGAAGCTGGTAAGGCTGCCAAACTACCCAAGCTGACCGCTCTCCTACTCAAGGCATCTGCTACCACATTAGCCCTACCCGAATGATAAAGAATACTCAAATCATAGTCCTTCAGAAGCTCAACCCATCTCCGCTGTCTAAGGTTAAGCTCCCTCTGACTAAGAATGTACTGTAGGCTGCGGTGGTCAGTGTAGATATCACAATGCACTCCATATAGGTAGTGTCTCCAGATCTTGAGCACAAATACTATCGCCGCCAACTCTAAGTCATGAGTGGGGTAGTTACACTCGTGAGTCTTCAGCTGGCGAGAGGCATAAGCAATCACGTGGCCCTCCTGCATCAAGACACAACTCAACCCAATACCTGAGGCATCACAATATACGGGATACGGCTGACCCTCGACCGGTAATGCTAACACTGGGGCTGTAGTCAATAACTCCTTTAGCTTTAGAAAACTGGACTCACACTCCGCGGACCACTGGAAAGACACCTCCTTCTTTGTCAATCTAGTGAGGGGTGCAGCAATAGACGAGAAACCCTGAACAAACCGACGGTAATACCTGGCTAGACCCAAGAAGCTACGAATCTCGGTAGGAGTAGTAGGTCTAGGCCACTCACGAACGGCAGCCACCTTGGCTGGATCAACACTAAGCCCAACACCCGATACGACATGGCCAAGGAAAGCAATAGACTCCAACCAAAACTCACACTTTGAGAACTTAGCATAAAGTCGCTCAGTCCTCAAAGTCTCCAACACAATTCGTAGGTGTCGCTCGTGCTCTGCTCGACTCCACGAATACACCAGAATGTGATCAATGAACACAATCACGAAGGAGTCAAGGTAACGCCTGAACACCCGAGTCATCAAGTCCATAAATGCGGCAAGAGCATTAGTCAACCCAAAGGACATGACTAGAAACTCGTAGTGACCATAGCGGGTCCTAAAGGCTGTCTTCGGGACATCCTCAACCCGAATCCTCAATTGGTGGTAACCGGACCGCAAGTCAATCTTAGAGAATACGGTGGCTCCCTGCAACTGATCAAACAAATCATCCACTCGAGGCAAGGGGTATTTGTTCTTTATGGTCACTTTGTTCAACTGCCTGTAATCAATACACATACGCAAAGATCCGTCCTTCTTTTTCACAAACAAAACCGGAGCACCCCAAGGAGATATACTAGGACGAATAAAACCTCTATCAAGTAGATTTTATGAATTCCTTAATGGGTTCTTTCAATTATGATTCAATTGATATTGTTTTACATGATTATGCATGATTTCATTCAAATTACATAAATTCAAGTTGATTCCATATGAACCCATGCTTTTACATAAATTCAAGTTGATTCCATATGAATTGAGTTATAAATGATGATTCTAATAAAGAATGAATGCTTATGAAAAACGTTTCTTACTCATGAATGATAGTGAAAGGCTTTCTCACCTAATTATGGACTCAAGATGTTGACATGCAGTTCTCATATTGATTGAATCAAAGATTTAAGGAGTTATTCAAATATTATGAGTTTTATGAAATGGATGAATTAGTAGATATTATCTCTCCATATGATATGACTAAATGACTTATGATTACTATTCCCTTGAGAGTTTATATGGAAACCGAGTGCATCTTGAGATAGAGGCAAAAACTCCCTATTAGTAGAGGCATGAAATCATTAGTAGAATTCCATTGTCCCATTACAACGTTCCATCATAGGTGATAGGATCACCCATTAGTAGAGGTTTGATTCCTCAGAAAGTGTCATCCATTAGTAGAGACTTGATTCCTTAAGTAGTTTAGTTGATCCACTGGGAGAATTATGGTTCTTACCTTGGAAAGTGTGGAACCTTATTTTTTGATGTCTGAGGTTGGAAACTGGACTCCATATTAGAGCTCACATAATTTATTTCGGCTAATTTTTATCTTGATCCAAGACTAGGATCTATTTGTAACATGGCAAATAGAGACCCGAAGGTGCCTGACTCAAGCCTCTTAGAACTCATGAAGAATTTGTGGTTATTTGAACATATAAAGTGGGATTCAAAATGGAGAATGGGATCAAGGAGCATTCAACATGAAATTCATAAAAAGGAAAGAATACCAACATAAGACTTCATACATTTCGTCCCAACATACCATCTAGACAAAGACTTGGTTGAGGCTAAGACATGTTTAAAGCTCATCCTCAAGTGAAATGTATTAAAAAAAGTATACAACATATAAAGTAAAAGTCTCTACATTACAAGCTTGAAAGAAAATGGGTATCGTCCTTGAACTAGAGGACTCAACAAAGCTACTAGTCTTCAATTATCCAAAGATCTAGCCATATGTCGGGGAAGGAGGAATGCCGATCCCTACATGGTAATATTATGTAGGCAAAATATGCATAATACTTTTGAATCTACTAAGTATGTGGTATGCAAATGCAACATATAAAATTGTAATGTCATCATACATGAAATTGTAATGTCGTCATTCAATATGCGTGGTCATAATCAAAGTGTAAAGCTCAATATGAAATGAAGGATCAATGCGTCATGTGAGATGTGCTTTGAAGTAACATAAACATCATGAACCATCATATACATACTATATGGGAGGAGACTATAACCGACATTTAAGACCATGCAAGCCACTACATGGAATCCAACATAACCCCCTATGTTAGCACGGGGAGACCACTTATCTGGTGGAACTCTGTCAACGTATACATGCATATCTTATCTTTAACTTTGCTATTATGGATACACTAGAGTTAGCCCACAAGGGCTCCTATGGTGGCACATAATTAATGAGACAAAAGGTTGCTACTAAGGTTCCTTTACTGAACCCCACCTAAATGTCCCATTTGGTGCTAATTCAAATCCCATGGAATACTTTAAATCTTCGTAATCATCCTCTTATAAACATGAAAACATAAGCATCATCATATAGGAGTAGTCATTAACTCTACTCAAGTGAGAGTTTTCCTTTCACATGAGGATCCATCTTTAGTGAAAATCATCCTTTCACCATCTTAAACATCATAAAAGGGCTTTTTGAAGATTTTATAAGCTTTCATTAACTTTCATGAACATTAATCGAAAAGTCCTTATCATTCATAATGTACTTCATCATAAAACTCAACTTAAAATTTAGTGGGCTCATACAAAAAAACTTTAAAATATATGATTCAAGAGTATTATGCAATGACATAAGAAAATCTCATCAATTTAAACCCTCTTAAATAGCCCAATTTATCATTCAAAACTCTAGGTAGAAAAATCATGAAATTCATCTTAATAGATTATTAACTCTCGTAATCGTATCATAGGATTTCATTAACATACTCAAATAATGGAAAATACATCATATCATAATCATTTAAAGAGAACTCAAGAAACTCAAATTTTCATAACTTAAAGAAAAGGTAAAATATAAAGTTATTGGATTTTGTGGATGAAAAGGACACGCAAATCACACCCACAAACCTGATAGAGAAGTCTAAGTAAAGATTTGGAGCTTGAAGGAGGAGGCTTGATGAAACCCTAGCTTTCTTCTTTCCTTGCTTGAGAGGATTCTTGCCTTAGAGAAATTTGGGAGGGTTTAGGAAAAGAAGTGAATGAGAGTGTATAGGGTAGCTTAGGTTTGATATGATAAAAAATTAGAATCAAATGGCATACTATCGGACATAGAACATAGGAAAGTAATGAAAATATTCTTCATTAGAATCTATCAGACCCAAACCACGACCACTACCTACGGGTCATGAAAAAGGGGTCTCGTCCTAGTTACACTTTCGGTCCCCTAAAATTGTCTTTAAAACTCAAGAGACAAGACCTTTTTATGACTCGTAGAATAATTTACGGGTTGTAGACCCTGTCGTAGTTCCTATGCACACTTAGGAACATTCTAACCTTAGGGGCCAAACTACGAACCTTTCACAGCTCATGAAATAGGCTATGATTCGTCATGTTCGTTCATAGACTCAAGTGTAGAAACTTAACTTTTGATCAACCCTGACCCCATTCTATGAACTCCACTTTACGATTCGTAGTTCTTTTACAGACTATAAACACCCCTCATAGACCACTTCACACTTACCAATTTTTCACCCTAACTAATCCCATCTACAAGACTCGTTTATGACTCGTGGTTTGAACCGTGAGCCATAAATAACGCTCATACTCTTGTCTGAAATCCCTAGTCTCAACACTTTCCTGCATTTTCTGACTTTCTAACTTACGATGCCTTACAATATCTCTCTCTTAGCAATATTTTTCCTTGAATGTACTAAACACATGATCTAGAAAGTAAGGAAACAACTAAAAACCTAGCATGTATGCAAAATATAACTTAAACATCTTTTTCATGAAATTTCCAAGCTCATCCTTTAAACATTACTCAAAATAGTCCCATAAACACGTAAACATCCATAAATGACATGAAAATTGAAATGCAAGGAATTTGAGGTCTTTGGGCAAGAAAATCATTATACCATAGACTTGAGTAGAGTGGAAAAGATAAGAGTATTGCTTCTTCATATCCGCTTCCACCTCCCATGTAGCACTCTCAACTTGGTTTCTCCAAGGAACTTTGATGGACGTAACTTCTTTGTTTCTCAACCTCTTCACTACTCGGTCTAGGATTTCAACTATAACCTTTTCATAGGTCAAATGTTCTTTCACACTCACATCCTCCAAAGGCACTATGGAATTTGGATTATCCACAAACTTTCTCAACAACGACACGTGGAACACCGGTTGAATCATATTCATCTCCAATGGAAACACAATTCATAAGCCATCTTGTCAATCCTCCTAACAATTCTATAAGGTCCTATATATGTGGGGCTCAATTTCCCTTTCTTACCAAACCAGATCACACCCTTCATGGGCAATATATTCAAATATGACCAATCATCAACATTGAACTCAATGTCCCTTATCCTTACATTGGAGTATGACTTTTGGAGACTTTCATCCATCTTCAGCTTTTCCCTTATGAGCCTCACTTTCTCCATAGCATCCATACCAAGTTGGGTTCTATCAAGGCCATTTTCCAACTTCAAACCAGCCTATTGGAGATCTATATTGCCTTCCATACAAATCTTCAAACAGTGCCATCTCGATTCTAGAGTGATAGCTATTGTTGTAGGAGAATTCTATAAGTTGTAAGTGGTTATCCCAACTCCCTTTGTACTATAATACGCAAGCCCTTAATATATCTTCAAGTTTTTGGATTGTCCTCTTAACCTGTCCATCGATTTGAGGATGGAAAGTGGTATTCAACTTTACCTTTGTACCAAGACCCTTTTGAAAAGACCTCCAAAAATGAGAGGTAAAGTGACCACTACGATCCGATATAATGGAAAATGGAACCCTATGTCACCTCACCAACTCTCGAATATATACCTTGGTATAGTCTTTGGCACTATAGGTTGTCTTGACCAGTAGAAAGTGAGCTAACTTTGTCATTCCATCCACAATGAGCCATATGGACTCAAAATGCCTCTTAGTCTTAGGCAAACCAACAATAAAATCCATGTTGATCTCCTCCCACTTTGAAGTGGGGATCTCTATGTCTTGAGTTAGAACACCTGCCTTTGATTATCGAACTTTGCTTGTTGGCAATTAGGATACGTTGACACAAAATTTGCTTTGTCCTTCTCCATTCCATTCCACCAATACACTTCCGTTAGGTCTCTATATATCTTGGTGGATCCTGGGTGAATGGACTATTTTAAATTATGAGCTTCTTCAATTATCTTTTCCTTTGTGCCATCAACATTTGGAACATACAACCACCCTCGATAACAAATTACTCTATCTCCCCGTTGTGAGAATCTCTACTTTATCTTCCTTCACTAATATCTTCAATTCAACCAAAATAGAATCATGATCTTGCTTGGATTTGACATCCACAATCAATGAAGATTCAGAACCATTCAACACTATCATACCCTCATTATTTGAACCACCTACCGAACCGACCCACACAGTATACTTCTTAGACTAAATCCTTCTTTCTATTTTCAATGTGAGTTATGCTACCTATTGACACTCTACTTAGTGTGTGGACTACTACATCAGCCTAACCTAGATGATACATCACACTCATATCATAGTCCTGGAGAAACTCTAACGACCTTCTTTGCCTTAGATTGAGGTATCTTTGGCCAAAATACATTGGAGGCTCTTGTGGTCGGTGAAGACATCTACATGAACCACATACAAGTAATGATGCCAAATCCTTAATGCAAACACCACACTGCTAACTCAAGATCATGTGTTGGGTAGTTCTTTTCATGCATCTCCAACTGCCTTGAAGCCTAGGCAATCACCTTTACATATTGCATCAACACATATCCCAAACCAACCTATGAGGTGTCACAATACAAAGCAAAACCCCTCGATACCCTATGACAAGGTCAAGATTGAAGTCGAAGTTAATCGATCCTTCAAGGTTTGGAAGTTTTTCTCAATCGATCCTCAAGGTTTGGAAGTTTTTCTCACACTCATCTATCTAGACAAATTTTACTCAACGTTGTCAATGGTGACGAAAAGGAGGAGAACCCTTAAAAAAAATCTCCCATAATACCTGGCTAGACCCAAAAAATTCCTAATGTCCAAAGGTGTCAATAGTCTAAGCTAATTTCTCACTGTCTCCGTCTTCTTAGAATCAACTTTAATTCCTTCATCAAACACCATATGCCTAAGAAATGCCAATTCTTCAAACCACAACTCATATTTGCTAAACATAGAAAATAATTGCCTCTCCCTCAAGGTTTGAAGCACAATCCTCAAATAGTTCATTTGCTCTTCCCTACTCCGACAATACTCCAAAATGTCATCTATGAAGATAATCACAAATGCATCAAGGTAGGTCTTAAACACCCTATTCATTAGATCCATGAATATTGCTAGCAAATTAGTCAAGCCAAATGACATCACCACAAATTACAAGTGACTATACCTTGTCCAAAAAGCCATTCGGGAATTTCACACTTCTTTACCCTTAGTTGATGACAATCGGACCAAAGATCAATCTTGGAGAAGTGTCTAGCCCCTTGCAATTGGTCAAACAAGTCATCTATTCTCGAAAGTTGATACTTGTTATTTATGGTCACCTTGTTTAATTGCCGATAGTCTATGCAAATTTAGAGCGACCTATTATTCTTCATTACCAACAACACCAGAGACCCCATAGAGAATAAAACCCTTCTCTAATAAATCCTTCAATTGCTCCTTCAACTCTTTTAATTTCGTTGGGGCCATTCCTTTAGGAGAAATAGGAATAGGTTACGTATCGGAAAAAAATCTACGCCAAAATCCATTTTCCTGTCAAAAGAAACATCAGGTAATTCTTTAGGAAAGACATTGGGGAACTGATTGACTATAGGAACTGACTCAAGATATGGAACTTCAGAAGTGACATCTCTAACTCTCACTAGGTGATAGACACCCCCCTGGAGATCATCTTATGGGCTCTACGATAGAAAAGAATCAACCACTACACATAGAACTACTACCCTTCCACTCAACAGTAGGCTCATTTGGGAATTAAAATTTGACTTTATGAGTTCAACAATCTATAGAAATATATGAGGCATGAAACCATTCCATCCCAAGAATGACATCAAAATCAACCATAGAAAGTTATACTAGATCACAAGGGACAATATTATGCAACATAGGCATAAGACAATTTCTATAGACTCTTTTTTCTACAACTAACTCATCTACGGGGGTGCAAAGCTCAAAGGGCTCAACTAAGACTTCGGTACATACATTGAATCTATTTGCAAAGAAAGAAGTTACTGATCACACCCAAATTACAAACTCCCCCCTCCCCAATAGAAGCATAAGCAGTCTATATCAAATATAGATACTAACCAAGATTAGGGTTGATCCCACAAGGAATACAGTTCAAACTTAACTCTGTCAATATAAATTTGAGTTATTAAACGACTTATTTCTAAGAGGGGATTTATAATTAAATAAAATAGTAAATAAAACCTATTCTGAATTACATTGTATGCAAGTATCATGAAATTAGTGAAGAAATGCAACTAGTGTATTGTGTTACCCATGAATTCATAACACAATATAACCTCATAGTAATCTTTCTAGTGTGTAACATGCAAAACTAGTAAGTGAAGTTGACTTAAGTCCTAGGTTTGGTAAATAGATGACTTTCACCATGTGACTAGGTTCGTTAGAGGGTGTGTGCATTACTAACCCTCACCATGGTCCCAGATTTAGCCATCCCTAGGTTCGTTTAGGCTATTAGATAAGTGTAATCACGTTAAATTTGTTTTATTTACCTTTTTCCCCATTCGCTAACCTCTAGGTTCGGCAAGTAAGAATAAGGCGAGTCTAAAGTAGGCCTCTGTTAAAAAACAATTAAAATGAAGAGATAAACAGTACATGCATACACACGATCCAATGATTACTAATTATTTAGTGTTACTTTGTTAATTCTTTATGGCTTTCACAACCCTAGTTGTGGGTTTAGCTACTCATATTCATCGTTTTATGATCAATAGTAATTGATGTTTGCATAATTATGAACTTACAATACAAAATAGAAGAATCATAAACCCAAAATCTTCACTTAAATTGGAATACCAAAGTGTCCAAAAAATATGAATAAGTCTTGAAATAATATATCACAATATTTTTCTAAGTTTTGTAAGTAATAGATTGTGCAACGTCATCATGAAAAATTAAAAGTCCTATATATCGACATGGAAAATCAAATTTTGGACGAACAAGCAAAACTAGAATTGACATGTACCACGAGCCGTTTTATGGGTCGTATAGTGTTTTACGGCTCGTGATCTTGATCGTATACTGCACTAGGTAGAAATTATAATCCATTCTATGAGCCTCAATCTATGGCTCGTCCTTTGGTTTACAAGACATAATCTCCCCTCGTGGACCGAGCTATTGGATTTTAGCATACTTCATTGACAACACCTTTTACGAGTTGCACCCTGAACTATGACTTGTACTAGTCTTCGTAGTCTTTACCTTTTGCCTAGTGCTCTACATATCATCTACGAACACCATCTACAGTTCATGGATCAAACCACGGCCGAGAGATAGGCTCTTAAAAAGACAAAATTAGCACAAGTTGCAACACTTAGAAAAAATCACGCCGAATCATGTTTCCTATAAAAATAAACATAAAGGCACATCAAATCCACTAAAATGTGCTAGAGAACACACAAAATTCTAAGTTTAAAGAATTAAAAAGTGTTGTATCTTTGTGGTACATCAACACCCTCAATTTAAAATCGTTGCTTGTCCTCAAGTGACATACTCAATCTAATATAAGCAACAACAACAATCATACACACATCAATCATATGACATCTATCAAATCACAACCATCATAGAATACCCTCAAAACATCAGTGCACAAACGTGATATTTTATCAAATGAATATATGCAAATTTATACATGACAGGGTAGTTAAAATTGACAAGGCTACATATACAATTAACAATCCCTAAGATGGTCCAGAATTAACAATATCACTCAAGTGCCCTCACAAACAAAGAAGTACCTTATCACACACTTCAATTTTCTCATTCAATGCCAGGGACTAAGTAAACACTCACTCTTACAAAATAAATTCAAACACTACATACAATATCATAGGCTTGCCCTTATATTCTATACTATGACGTTCAAATAGTTGAATTAGGATCACTATAGGACTTTGAAGGCTTGTAACGTGACAAGTGTGATATATTTTGGATATAGTTACTACTATTGCCCTCCTTGCTACTGTATTACTTGGACTTATCCTACCCAACCTTGGTAATTATGACTTGTTCTTCCCTTTTTCTTTGTTTCAAAACCTTGGGTGCACTATTATGCTTTTGACACTGCTTATTTCTTGTTTCTTTCATTTTTTTCTTGTTTTTATTGCTCATCTCACACCCTATATGTTTTTCCTTTTTGTTGCACTACTCTATCTCCCATATCCTATTGTTTTTGTGTTTCTTTATAGTATCCACCCTTAATCTAAGTGTTTTTCCTGAGTAGAAGTGCATAATGTCCTTTCAATGAACCAGGCAACCACCCTCAACTTAGGCATATTTCCTGAGTTGAGGTACATGATTTCCAAAGAGGGACCAAGGCCAAAGTTAAGATCAACATAGGCAGTAAGGGAGGTGACTTGGGTAATTACAATGAAAGGGTACACACATCAAATATTCGGATCAAGGGATTAAACACAACATTTGGTTTGTCATTTAGGTTAAGTGGGCTAATTTGGAAACATAACCTATGAACCTTTCTTAAACAAATATCTAACAGTCTCAGTACAAATTAACGAGCAAGTTTTGAATTGATACACAGTATAAAAATACCATAATTAACTCACATTCACAAAATACTAAATAACACTATCAATATAGGTATTTGCTTCATGCATTTTGGTTTTTAAGTTAGCCTTATCCTATCAATATCAATAATGTCATACAAAGATCCAACAATATTACTAACTAAACTATCACATAGCACGTCAAAACAAAAATACAAGATTACTATCTAAACTATCACATAACATGCCAAAATAAAATGGAGGGGTATTATTTTTCAATAAAAATTAGTACATACCATAGATTTCAGTACGATATGCTATTATTACTACTTAAACAACCTAAACATGTTGGTTCAATAGAAAATAGAAGTCCTTAGGGAAAGAACACATACAAGAAAATTTTATGGACTCAAAGTTTGAGTAGATTGGGGCCTTGGTTACTCAAACTTCACTGAGGCCTATAACTACCCTCTCCCAATAAAAAAAACTTTGCGTTGTCTCAATGCACTATATCAAGTAGAAAACCAGAGACAGGGAATATATCAGATCAAACCTATAACGCCTAAGCGCTGGTGTCCATGTATGTAGGCCCACCCGGTGCATCATGGGTGGCCTGCTCAATCGTAGCAGCTAAAGATAAGGGTCCATCACCCTTTATCCACTCTCTCTCCATCTCCTGTCTCATCTGCTCATCAATCAGTGATGCTCGTTTGGCAGCTACTATGTTACAATGCTCCTTTTGTGAGCATGTTTGGATGATATCTCTGAAGTCTCATCACGAAAATGTAGTCTCTTCTCAAAGTCTGTAGCAGAAAGGGAGTCAAAAATAGATCCAGCATTGGGGGTAGGATGGAAGGAATTGAAAGTGGTACTATTGATGCTGATGTGCTGCCCAAATACAATACTTTTGATGCTTTAAACTTGAAATATTGTATGTTCTCTAGCTATTTTTAGTATATTTAATTTGTGTATGTTGTTTTTACAAGATTACATGGTTTGCGATGTTTTTGTGAGAATTGCCAAAGTTTTGCAGCTTTTTGCTTAGTATGAGACCACCTATGGGCCATGGTTTGATCCACGAGCCATAAGTAGATGTTCATGGTTTGATTTCAGAGTTTAGAAGCTTTTTCTCAAAGTTCTAGACAATTAACAGGATAGATGGTTCATTCCATGACATATGGTCTTGTTTGTGGTTCAAAATGTAGAGTTTCAGGAAATCAACCAGACAAAGAAGACCACAACTCATAGTCCAAACTGCAATCCATGGATGAGGTCTTGTTCATGGTGTCCATTTTCAAGAAGGCAATCCACGACACCCTGACCACGAGCCATGGATTATTTCACAGGTCGTACATTGGTTCGCAGGCCCAAATCTAGTTTTCCTTGTCCATTTAGGATTTGGTTTTTATGTATATGAATAGTGTTTTTATTTATTGTTGGATATGTAGACTATCTGAGAAGAGAATATTACTTCGAGTTTTAAGTTGTTCTTGGAGATTTTGCGAGACATACTTTGTTCTTACTTTTGGATCTTTGTATTTCTATTTACCTGAGATTTTGGGTTTTTAGTTCTTTTATTCTTCGTTGTAAGCATTTAATTATGTAAATATCAAACATGATTTCTTCATTTATAATGAACATTAGTAGCTAAATCCACATTTAGGGTTGTGGGAACCATAAAGAACTTACAATGTAGAAACCAAATAATTTGTAATCCTTGGAAAATGTGCATGCATGTGTTATTTATCTCTTCATTTTGATTGCTTTTTAACGATTGCGAACGTTAGAACTCACCTTATTTTTACTTGCTGGATCAAAGAGTGATGAATGGGATAAGGGATAAACAATAGAATTCGATGTGAGTACTCTCGTCCAATCAGCCTAAACGGACCAAGGGATGATTGTACTGGGACCAAGGTAAGGGTTAGTAATGCAACACCTATAGACGGACCAAGTTGCATGGTGAAATTTTCCCATTTTTTGGACTAAGGAGATAAACATAATTTACCAGTTCTACATGCTACACATTAGAAAAGATTACAATTATGAGGTTACACTATGTCAGAAATTTATGGGGAATAGAATACCCTAGTTATCTTCTCTCACTGAATTCGTAATACTTGCATCTGATTATTATTAGAATAGGTTTCACTTATTGCTATTTCATCATAACCCCTCCCCCCTTAAGGAATAAGTTAATTAATTTTTTAAAGTTGCTTTAATTATTTCAAGACTAGACCATATTCCTCATTGGATCAACCCTAACCATTTGCTAGGTTCTATATTTGTAACAACGACTGCTTATACCTTAATTGAGAGGTATGATTTGGGCATGATCAAATTTTGGCATTGTTTATGGGGAGTACGACTTTTAGATTAATTTGATTAGAGTAATTAGAGAGTTAATCCTTTTTTCTTTTTTTTTTACGTGTTTGTTGTTTTTGTTTCTTTTTCAGCATACAGGTGTAGTATACCAAATACTCACAGTCAAGGCAATCCCTTGCCTCCATTCGATCTAAAAATACAAAGAACATTAATAAGAATGGCCCAAGATAAAATCAATAATGTTGCGGATGATGCACTAGACTTAAATGAGAAAAATCCACCACTACCACTAGGAGTGGCGGATAATCAACCACCACTAAGTAGATTGGCAGAATCAATACAGACTTGATCCAATAGCGGTTAATGTTACAAGAGCTATTGTGTTACCTCCATTGCTACCGGATACTAAGTTTGTTATATCAGTTGGTTACTACAAATGTTGCAGCATAGAGGATTATTTTTTAGCTTACCATCAGAGGATCTGCATAACCATCTACACAATATTATCTTTGTCTATAAAAGTATGATGGGAAATTAGAACCTGTCCATGGATGTCGTTGGGCTCCGTGTCTTTCCATTATCTCTTATCGATGTAGCAACAGTATGCTTATCAGAGCTTTTATTTAGTTCTATATGTATATAGGTATAGATGCAAAAAGCTTTTTTTGTAGAGGTGTTTTCCTAAATCAAAAAAGTTAAAGCTCAAAGACCGTATCAATAACTTCGAACAAATACCTAGGGATTCTATTTGAGCTACATGGGAGCGATTTGTTAAGTACTTGTGAAATGTTTCAGACCATAAGATCATCGATGTTCTTTAGTAGAGATCTTATATCGGGTCTTAGATGATGACAAGAAAGCAGTCGTTGATACCATAACCAGGGGATCATTCTTGGATTGCGCTTTTGCCGAGGTAGATTAAAGAGTGGAGAGAGTAGCAAAGAAAAATCGTGCCAAGGGCACAAGGGACTCAGAGATGACAAAGAGCTCTTTCTCAGTCAGTACAATTCAAAGTAAGCTAAAATCAACCAAAAAGTACTACAAGAGTTGGCTTGGATCAGTACTAATATTGGGCTATTGATGAAGCAAAACCAAGAGTGGGTTAATGCAATCGTTCAACGTCCACCAAGAGCACCCATTTATGATAACTTGTTTTATAAGGAGGATACTTGCTTTGGGACTGATCGAATAGAGGGTTTTTATACCAATGCCCAAGGATCAGATCAGGATTATTGGCGCCATGCTCAAGGGAATCAAGGTCGGAACACTTATAGAGACAACAAAAACAACCAAGGAGGATACTATGACCAAAATAGAGGCTAAGACCTAGGTGGTGATTGGGCACACAAAGATAGGTATCAAAATGGACCACATGTGCCACTACAGAATCGTGATTCTGGAGCTGGTAGTCCGAGGATTGAGGAGATGTATGGTAAGTTGCTTAAGAAAGCGGATACACAGGATGAGAATTTGAAAGAGATGGAAGTTAATATATCAGGGATTAATCAAAAGATTGAGCCTCATGTGGCAGCGATTAGACAGTTAGAGCAACAATTTGGCTATATATCAAAATAGTTAAACCAACGCGAGAAGGGTACACTGGCAAGCAATACTTAGTAAAATCAAAAGAATGATGGGCATTGCATGGAAGTTACTAGACGTAATGGAAAACACATGATCGGCCCACTAATGTCGGGAGTTGATAATGTGGTTATAGAGGAGATAAGTGAGAGTGCAGAGGTAGAAACTAGAGATGAACAGGCCAAGGATGCTATGGGCAAAGAAGTGGTGACACCAAAAAAAGATGAAACCCATACTGAGACCTCCACCACCTTCCCCTCAAAGTCTAAAGAAGAAGTATGAGGAGGGGAAGTTTCAAACTTTATCTCAATGTTGAAATAGTTGTCCATAAATCTTCTTTTCATTGATGTATCAGAACAATGCTTGGTTATGAAAAGTTTATGAAGGATCTAATTACGAAGAAGTGAATGGTGAGTCAGGAGCTTGCTTAAGATCTTCACCATTGCGGAGCTATTGTAATAAGGTCCTTAGTGCAAAAGAAAGAGGACTTTGGAGCATTTACTATACCCTGCACTATCGGAGTCTTTAATTTCACAAAGGACTATGTGATTTAGGAGCCAACATCATCCTTAAGCCTTTTGTGGTTTTCAAGAAGTTGGCTTAGGAGCCCCCACTTCAATGTTAATACTATTGTTGATGATAGACAGGACTGCAAAGAAGCCTTTGGGGATACTATATAATGTTCTTGTTTGAGTTGAAAATTTTATATTCCCTACAGACTTTGTGATTCTTAATTGTGAAGTCGACTTTGACATCCCAATCATATTAGGAAGGCATTTCCAGCAACCAGGCGAGCACCACTGGATATGGAAATGGATTAACTCAAGTTTAGATTGAACGATAAAGAGGTTGTCTTCAATGTTTTCCAGTCTACGAGAAGACCTAACAATTTGAAGGTCATCTTTGTGATTAAAAGTATTGATGAAGTGCAACTAGAGGTACCCATAGAGGAGAGGTTGGGTGTCAAAACTCTTGAGGCTGTGTTGATAAATATTAAAGGTGACACCATCCCATAATATGATGAGACAGTTAAAGAACTTAGATCAGACGAGTATCGTAGACACCAACTCCAGCTTGAGTTGGACTTGAAGAACCACGAGATACTACCTGCTAGACCATACTTTGAAGAGCCACTGGTGTTGAAATTGAAGGCTCTTCTAGCACATTTGAGGTATGTGTTTTTAGGATCTAAAAATACTTTATATGTGATTATTGTTGCAGATCTTGATGATGAACAGATGGAGACACTAGTTTTTGGTTCTCAAAAGATTCAAAAGGGCAATTAGATGGAAAATTGTAGACATCATTGTCATTCCACCAGGCATCTACACTCACAAGACTTAGCTTGTCTAGGAATATAAGCTGAGCTTTGAGCACTAAAGATGTCTTAATCCACCAATGCAGGAGGTTGTGCGCAAGGAGATCATTAAGTGGGTAGATATGGGTGTGATATATCTTATTACTGATAGCGAATAAGTGAGTCTGGTCTAGTGTGTTCCAATGAAGAGAGGTATCACTGTGGTTCCTAATGCTAGCAATGAGTTGATAAATTTTAAGGGTGACACCTTCCCATAATATGATAAGATAGTTAAAGAACTTAGGTTAGACGAGTATCCTAGACACCAACTCCATCTTGAGTTGGACTTGAAGAATCGCAAGACGCTACCCACTAGACCATACTTTGAAGAGCCACTGGTGTTAGAATTGAAGTCTCTTCCAACGCATTTGAGGTATGTGTTTTAGGATCCAACAATACTTGTGATTATTGCTACAGATCTTGATGATGAACAGATGGAGACATTGGTTTTGGTTTTCAAAAGATTCAAAAGGGCAATTAGATGGAAAATTGCAGACATCATTGCCATTCCATCAGGCATCTGCAATCACAAGATTCAGTTTGTCAAGAAATATAAGTTGAGCTTTGAGCATTAAAGATGTCTTAATCCACCAATGCAGGAGGTTGTGTGCAAGGAGATCATTAAGTGGTTAGATATGGGTGTGATATATCTTATTGCTGACAGTGAATGAGTGAGTCTGGTCTAGTGTATTCCAAAGAAGAGAGGTATCACTATGGTTCCTAATGCTAGCAATGAGTTAATTCCCATGAGACCAGTCACAGGTTGGAGGTTTGCATGGATTATTGCAAGCTCAATGCTCCTACATAGAAGGATCACTTCCCTATTACATTCATGGACTAGATGCTAGATCGATTGGCGGGTAAAGGTTGGTACTGTTTTCTTGATGGTTATTCTGGCTACAACCAAAATTCTATCGCTCTAAAAAACCAAGAGAAGACCATTTTTGCATGTCCTTGTGGCACCTTCTCATTCAAAAGGATGCCATTTAGATTATGTAATGAAATGCACCTTCTAGAGATGCATAATTTTGATCTTCTCATACATGGTGGAGGAGTTCATGGATGATTTCAGTGTTGTCGGGGACTCATTTAAAGACTTCCTTAATCATCTATATGACGCGTTGAATGGTATGAAGAATGTCACCTTGTATTGAATTGGAAGAAGTGTTAGTTTATGGTAAAGAAAGGTACCATGCTAGGACACAGAATCTCCATCAAAGGTATTGAGGTAGATAAGGCTAGGGTTGAGGTTATTGAGAAGCTCCCTCCACATATCTCTGTAAAAGGTGTGAGGAGTTTCTTGGGACATGCAAGCTTCTATCAATAGTTCATAAAAGACTTCTCAAAGATTGTGCATCCCTTGTATCAAGCTATTTGAGAAGAATGTTAAGTTCATGTATGATGATGCATGTCTCAAGGCACTCAAGGGGTTGAAGCAGCGGTTGATTTTGGCACCTATCAATATTGCACCAAATTGGACTCAACCCTTTGAAATAATATGTGATGTAAGAGGGGTAGCACTTAGTGTGGTATTGGGATCGCATAGAGAAAAGATATTATATCCCATCTACTATGTCAGTAAAGCCCTCAATGCAATTACAGAGCAAGAGTTACTCACAGTGGTCTTTGCGTTCGAGAAGTTTAGGTCATCTCCATTGGGAACCAAAGTCATTGTTCACACTGATCATTCATCATTGAGATATTTGATAGTGAAGAAGGATCCTAACCTAAGGTTGATTCGACGAGTACTTCTTCTTCAAGAGTTTGACTTCGAGGTTATTGACAGAAAGAGGATAGAGAATCAAGTTGTTGGCTACCTATCAAGACTCAGAGATGAAGCTATGGATAAGTTTGACGATGGGTTGGAGATCAATGATGCATTCTGTGATGAGAGAGTATTGACTGCATCACATGATTTGATACCATGGTTTGCATATTTTGCAAATTACTTAGTCGCTGATGTTGTGCCACCCAATTTAACTTTCTGCCATCATTGTAAGTTCATGTCTAATGTGAGGAATTTTTTCTAGGATGAATGATATTTGTTTCATGGCTGTGCAGATGAAATTATTCGTCGTTGCATTTTTGAGGTTGAGATTATGAACATTCTTGAAGCTTGTCATTCTTCATTAGTCGACCAGCATCATATTGGTATTCGAGCAACACATAAGATCTTGCAGTGTGTCTACTACTATCCAACTATTTACCAAGATGCCCATAACTATGCCAAAGCATGTGACAAGTGCCAAAGAGAAGGTGAGATTTCTTGAAAGCATGAGCTCCCACTTAACCTATTATGGTTGTTGAGTTATTTGATGTATGGAGTATAGAATTCATAGGGCCGTTCATCAGTTCATATGAGAATAAGTATATCTTGGTCATTGTGGACTATGATTTTGAAATGGGTGGAAGTGGTTTTGCTTCCAAACAATGAAGATAAGAGCATCACAGCATTCTTCAAAAGGAACTTGGCAATCATAAGTGATGGAGGTTCTCACTTTGCTAATAGGTTGTTCAAAGATCTACTTGAGAAGTATGGGGTGAAACATAGTGTGGAAACACCTTACCATCCATAGATGAGCGAGTAAGTTTAGGTATCTAATAGGGAGATTAAGCAGTTTCTTTCTAAGACGGTGAATGCAAACCGGATAGATTGGTCACAAAAGCTAGATGATACATTGTGGGCATATTGTACTGCATTCTAGACTCCCACAGGTATGTCTCCTTACCAATTTGTTTTTGATAAAGTTTGCCACTTACCTATAGAGCTTAAGCACAAGGCAATATAGGTGCTCAAAAAGCTAAACTTGGATTCGAATGACGCTGCTACTTCGAGGATGAGCCAACTCAATGAACTCGAGGAGTTTAGGTTGAGGGCATATGAGAGCTCAACATTGTACAAGCAAGGGGATGAAGCTGTATCATGATCGTCACATTGAGCACTGTTAGTTCACGCCAGGAGAGTTGGTTCTATTGTTCAATTCAAGGCTAAGGTTACTTCTTGGTGAACTCAAGTCCAAGTGGTTGGGTCTCCACGAGGTCATATGTGTCTTACACCATGGGGCTTCTAAGTTAGAAAGTAATGATAGCATGAGGTTCAAAGTCAATGGCCAGCGACTCAAAACCATACTTTGGCAACACGGATGAAATCAAGACAGTTGAAGTATAAAATCTTGGCAAAGTATGAGTAACCAAGTAGTCTAAGTCGTGCTACGACACTAAATCAGGTGGTGGGAGGCAACCTAAGATTTTAGTTTTAGTTTTTATATAAATGTGTTTTGGACTTATAGATAGCATAATATTCGCAAGTTTCCTTGTATGTTTGGACTCACAACTAGGAAAGTTATAGTGTAACAATTTACTTTGATAAGTATATGCAGGAATAGGGTGAAAATGGCAAACAAGTGCAAAAAATGGGAAAATATGGTTCTAAATCCAGTGTACAGTTCGTGGTTCAAACCACTGCTCATATACACTACTCGTGGAACCAATTCCAGTGAGTAGGAATTTCTGACTTTGGTTCCACAAGCCATCTTTATGGCCCATAGGAAGAATTATGGATCGTGAATGAGGTTTGTGAACTCCAGGTAAGTTTTCTAAGAATATTCTTAAGTATCGGAGGCATCCATGAACACTACCTACAAGTCGTAGTTCATTCTACGACACGTGGATAGTATTTGTGGATCCTAAGGCTTCAATAGTGGCAATTCTAATCCACAAAACCAAGTTTATGCGCCGAAAACTATCTACAGCCCGTAATAGGGGTTTCGTGGAGTAAACTGCCTCAGAATTAACCCAACTCGGTAAGACTAAAAAAGGGGTAAAGTAAGTTTTTACTCCTTATTTTCCGTAAAAGCAAATAATCCCAAACCCTTCGATTATCTTCCTCATCTCCGACTAAATTTCTATCATCTCTTTCTTTTTCCGACTAAGTTCCAGCAACCACAACACCATTCTAGCGAGTTTCGACATCCCTTAGTCCCTAATATGTCTTTGTGACTGCTCTTTCACCTAATTCCAGTATGTTTTCCTTGCTTTACTTTCAAATTCTGGATTAGGGTTTTCATTAATGCTTGAAAATAGGTGTTTTCACGAATTCATGCCTTTAAACAACTGAATAATGGCAGAAACCTAGTTTTGTGTGAATTTGCTCACTGGTATTGTAGGAAAATTTAATATGGGAAGTTAATGATTGACAAGCACTCCTACTTGGTTGAATTTGAATTATTTTCCATGATTGAATTATTTTTCAAATGCTCTTACTATACCATACATGTGTATTGCACTATGCTTTGTGAGTATGGATTTAGTTATGAAGAATATGGACTGATAATTTTATTGTTAATAGAGAAAATAGGTTTGGAAAAAGTTTATATATGACATTTCTGGAACGAAATCATCACTATGTTGAAAAGATAAAAATCATACTGAAGTGATCTATTTTGGGTTGGGTAGTTGTTTGGTTTTGATTGGACATGGGCAGAATAAATATTGCTGCAAATGTATGTTCATAACATGGACTGTGTTTGGCATGTGTTGGGCTCTAAATTGGACTAAGCTTGATTAATGCTAGTTGGGTTGTATTATTTGATACTATTTTTTTACTTGTTGACCGGGTCATTAGCTGAAATTTAGAGTTCATATCCAAATTTTATAATTGAATTTGGACTTGACTTTTTCAAACACTACATGCCCAAACTTACGAGAGTCATGTATGACTTGTGGTTCAAATCACAAACCATAATTGTCCCTCGTGGATGGGTTCCAATGACTTGGAAACTTCAAATTCAACAGGACAAACCTTTTTATGGGCCATAGTTTACACTACGGGCCGTAAACAATGTTCATAGTTTTGTTCCTGCAAAATATATTTTCCAGAGCTGCAACTACGACCTCTGTCTATGACTTGTAGTTCAATCCACGGTTTATGAAAAGGTCTCGTAGTTGCCTAGTGAGTCACTTTACTATTCCCCTATTTCTGCAAAAGCCTTCTACGGCCCGTACTTTACTCTGTGGTCCGTGAAAAGGGTTTCATACTTTCCTTCTATGAATTTTTTCTTCAAGTTTTTATTTTCATTTTTCATTTTCTTGGACTCACGTGTTCTTATGTACATGTATCATTGGTCCCAAAGTAGACACGGTTAGATGTGCAGAGGCTGGGGAATTGAGAGAGAGAGACTACATGACGAGTTGATAGTGTCCAAGATGAGTGGATCTTTAGAGGAGCTTGATGTCTATCCCGATGAGGGCATCGAGCCACGACAGACACGAGCAGTGTACGGACAAATTGTACTAGCCTAGAACCTGATCACCACAGCATAATACTCCCAAATTTGAAGAGGGATACCCTATACAAAGCGACTCCATATAGTTTTCTAGCTCCAGAGAGGGGTCCTGGTCCGGCTCCCCTAATCGTAATGGTTCTGGTTTACAGGAGGAGTCTGGTTTATAGTCCGAGAGTTCAGACAAATCAGTCATGCTACCAGTTTATGTCTCTGACCAACCTAGACGATGGTGCATCTAGGATATGTGCGCCATATATTATAATAATATTAGGAAAGATGGTAGAGGTCCACACACAAGGACTATTACCAAATTTAAGGTAGTGCTAGCCATCTGTGACACTTTTGACTGGTACAGACTCAAGTGGATGTCAGCATTGTCGGGGAAGTACTCTCTAGTGTTAGTTAGAGAGTTCTATGCTTCATACGCTGCTACATTATTGAGGCTACTCCAAAGAAGTCCAAGCCCATCGCCCAACCATGCTTGGCCTGAACATTAGTCAAAGACATTTCAGTGGATCTTTCAGAGGCCACCATCCATGTTTTTATTCGGTCCCAAGTACCAGTCCCCCTATTTTTACGATGAAGTGAGACTACTTACTGGGGTAGGCCCGGGATCGTGCTATGATAATAGACCTAGCTCACAAGGCTGCCTTGCTTCAATGGGTCGTGGGCTACATAGTTCAGTGAGGCATGGATGCTGACTGGGTATCCGGCCCCATACCTACCATAAAGGCCTCGCTCAAGTTCATAGACAAGTTTTTGTGGGTCGTGGTCTGTACACACATTTGGCTAACGCAGGCGAACAACACACTTATGCTAGATCACGCTATGCTAGTATCCAACATCAGAGATGGTTATGATATTAATTTTCTTGCTTCATTGTCGAGGAGATCTATGAGCGAGCATTCCGAAGATCAACGTCAATTCCTTTCTTTGCTTGGTCCACAGGATATGCATTGATGTGAGGATAGAGATTATCCCTAACATCAATTGGATGATAAATATGCATCGTACTCAGGATGCCAGCCTGATAAAGGCCGATGAGAACCCTTTTGCACCTTGACGAGCATCGCGTCCCACTATCACGCTTCCAAAGATGTTCGCCGAGCCTCCCCATCCTATGCATGAATATTATAACTATGAGCAATGATTTGACATTTGAGCCTCAATGTGCATTGATGGGATTTGAAATGACTATTGCCTTTTTGAAAGCATGTATATATATACTATATGTATTCTCGTGGGATGTTGACTTAGCACCAACGGATTGGGGACGTCAGGGCTATCCCTAAGGGTCCTCTCCCTTTCTTCGAACTATGTGCCTAGCATATGTTATGAGAATCCTATCCGAAATGGGTGATGTTCCCGTAAGGAAGGTTGCTTCATACGAAATGGGTGATGTTCCCATAAGGTGAAGTATTATGTTATGATATGAAAATTATTTCCGAAATGGGTGATGTTCCCGTAAGGGGGTTGCTTCATACTAAATAGGTCATGTTCCCCTAAGGTGAAGTATGGTTTACCTTTAGCAAGTAGAACACCTTTGTACCAGTGAGGGGATTTCATCAGGATTCCAAGAACTAGCTCACTTGGTCTTACTCTTGTCGGTTTAGGTCACATCCCCGCTATATACATGAACATCATTGCTTCATACATTACGAATTTCATGGCATATCGTTTACTACTCTTCCTTGGATATATGATTCCTTCTATATTATGTGTCGTTGTCATCTAACATTAAAATACAGGTTGATAAGTTATATGCATTGTATGCCTGCATACTTAGTACATTCAAACGTACTAACGCATACTCTATGCCTACATGATTTTACCATGTAGGGCCGAGCGCTATGACTATCCACCGCTTGACGAGTAGCTCAATTCTGAAAGTTGAACTTTTGGTGAGTCCCATCCTCCAAGGACAAGTCACAGCCCTTCTACCCGTGTTATCCTATTTCTACTTTCTTATTTGAGGGTGAGCCCGGGACATGTCTTGGCCCCCGTTCCATCTTATAACTAGAGGCATTGTTGGACATCTTGTAGACTCTCATAGATTTTATATATGTTATGTGTTGTATTTGGAGCTTATGTTTTCAGTTATCTTTGGAAATAGCCATTGTGGATCGATTATGGAAATATGATATGTATGGTGTGGAAATGTGGAAGGTCCAAAGTCCCGTTTGCCCCCATAGCGTGAGTCCTACTTACCCATCCCTTAGTATTATGTGTTTATTATTTGATTGCGCTTCCGAACCGATGGCATGAATATAGATACGTCGACGCTTGTTTGAGGACTCTCGGGTTCCCATTCATCGTGTAACTTCTAGACCCTAATCTCGGGTCGTGACGTTAGTACTTTCCTGCATTTTTCGAGTTTCTAGTATCTCTCACAAAGCTTTATAATCCTCTTACTATGTGATGACCCGTATGGCCAAAATTATATTTTTCATGTTTTTTTTTCATATTTAGAGTGTATATATAGTTACCCCAGGTCGTATACGACCTGCTGGGACTGGTAGTCTGGTGCCCCGGTGACTAAATTCATAAATATCTCATTTTCCTCATTTTTGGAACTTAAGCTTAAGTTAAGTGCACCAAAAAATGAAATCTTAGCAAACGATGTCAGAATCGAGCTCTGACAGTTCCGTTAGCTCCGAAATATCGAATATGACTTAGGTGAAGTCTCAGTTTGGTTCCCGGAACCTCACGGAAGATTTTGAGGTAAAATATGGAAATTTAGTTCTTAAGGCTTAAAGAAATGGCCCAAAAGGGAGCACTTATTGATCAGAGCGTCAAAACCCATTTTCGTCACTTCCATTAGCTCTGTAACGTTGAAATTAGTCAAGCTAGACTATTGGTTTGCTTCCGGATGAGTTCGGCTTGATTTTAGGCTCGATTTTGTAAGTTTTGAAGTTTACCGGTAAAAGTGGAGCCATATTGCATTTCCCGTCAAACGGTGCGTCCTATTGCATTTCTGTTGATTTCCAACAGTTTTAAATGATGATTTTAGGCTAGGGGAGGTGTCGTTTTGATTCCCGGGGTTTTCGTTGTGATTTTGGCCCCCCGAGTTCCTTATTCGTTAAAGAAACTCAATGACTCTTTTTGAGAAAACGACCTCCGATCGCGATTTCGTCGATTCTGTTGGGTCTGGAACGTTGAAAAACATATAAGTGCATATAAAGTTTGTTAAAACTGGACTCCATTTGAGTTTCGAAATAACCGACGGAATTCCAAGAAAATTGATAAAAAGCTGTTTCCAGCTGTTGTTTTTCTGCTATTTCAGCCATATCGGAGCGTCGTATGAAAAAATGGATGGTTTCGTTGGGTCCATATAAAGCTTGTTAAAAATCGGACTCCGTTTGAGTTTCGAAATAACCGACGAAATTCCAAGAAAATTGATAAAAAACTGTTTACATCTGCTGTTTTTCTGCTATTTCAGCCATATCGGAGCATCGTATGGAAAAACGGTTGGTTCCGTTGGGTCCGGAACATCGAAAAACATATAAGTGCATATAAAGTTTGTTAAAATCGGACTCCGTTTGAGTTTTGAAATAACCGACGAAATTGATAAGAAGTTGTTTGCAACTGCTGTTAAAAATGAAAGAAAAATTTTATAAAGGGGCGCTGCTAGTGGGGTTTGAAGGTTTGAACCCGGCCCATGTTGGAGGATACTTTGGCCCAAGGCCACTTGGGCTGCTGATTCACTTATGACATATGTATTTTTTTTTAGTTAATAAGGGTAAACAATTGGGCCCAGCTTATTTAATCCTCAAAAACAGCCCCTTAGCCCCCCCCATGTCTCATTATTTCGATTTTTGAAAGAAAATAAGGGTTAGGGTGGTGATTTCTTGGTGGATTTTGAGTGAAAATTCATGGGTGTTGATATTGGAACGTGTGGGGTCGATTGTTATCGCGATATTAAGGTAATTTCTTCGCCCTTAACTCGTTTTTAGTAATTTTGGGGGTGTTTACTAACTATAATTAAACCCAATGATTTTTGATAGCTTCTTGGGTGTTTGAGGATTGATTCTTGGTCTTGGAGCTAGTGTGATCACCGCGGGTAAGTCTCGAAATTTTTGAATGTCGTTTTGTCAATTCGCGCTAATTAGTTTGTGTAATTTGAGCGTTTGAGGACCTTTTGGTGGTCCGTTGGAGCTCAAATTCGAACCATGAGTCCCATAAATCATGAGAGACGACCCGGTGTGTTCGAAATAGTTTTCGGAGCTTCGGGCTCGGGGGCTCGTTTTTAGGCCCGCTTGACCCGACAATTTTTGTATTGCAATATGGGTATCAAAACGCTCCTATTGATGTCTAGAATATATATTTGATAGGTATTCGTTGATTTGTGAGCTGGTTTGCGATGTTGGGGCTATTCTTGCTCGTTTTGGCTATCGTCGGCGCCCAGGTAGGCTCGGTTTACCTCGTAGCAATGTGAGACTGGTTTGAATAAATGTAAGATGATAGTGGCTAGTGAATAGGATGATCTTTAGGTTGATTTGACCTCGTTTATATTGTTACCCCTCACTAGTGAAGTTGGGGTCCCGTCGCGGGACGTAGACGGGACGATTTAAGTTGTGTCCGGTAGGCTTGTTGTGCCGTGGGTGGGGAGGGGTACGTAGAGTATGGGATGTGTGGATATAATCTATTGTGAGAGTTGCATCGTGAGATCCTTAGTAGTAGGATTCCAATATTTTTGAGATTTGTTGTTGATGTTGTTTTGTATAGCGGTCATAGCGGTTGACGCGCACGCCCTACTTAGCTCGCATTTTTCATAGAGGTTGAGCTATGCTGAGCCTTTGCTCGTGTCGTCGTAGAGGTCGACCTGCATTGAGCATGTTCGCGCATATTGCCATAGAGGTTGGTTTATATGGATTGTGGCTAGCGTCATCCTAGGGGTGGGTGTTTCGCTCGAGCGGGTGTTGTTTTAGTTGACGGATTTGGTTCTACTTACTTACTTTCCGCCCCCATTTCCTTGCTTATATTCTTGTTGTGTCCACCAAGCTTACGGGGGAAGTCACGGTGGGTTTTGCTTTGACTGTTTGTACTTGCCGGTGGTATGGGACGCCAAGTAAGTTTTGCTTGTTATATTCGTTTTTACTTTCCGCATTTACTTACTTACTTGCTTATTATTCCTGCGTTTCGGTAATCGATACTATATTGGTTCGGGCTGTGATAGAGGTATGGTATTATTTACCTAGCGGTGGCTTCGAGATTTTCTTATTATTCGGGCTAGGGGTGCCAAAGTTTGTTACTATTGTTGTCCATTGGGTATTTACATTATGTCATGTTGGTACTTGTTTTCTCACTGATATTGCCTGTTTTACTTACCTCGTTATTATTATGTTATATTTATTGATCCTAGTCGGCCTAGCCTATTGGGTATCACTTTATTGTGGTACTCATGTTACGCTTGTTGTGCCTTCTCGTGGTGCAGAGCCAGGTGTAGGTCAGCGTAGGCATCGCGATCGTGCGGACTGAGGAGTCACATTTTGGAGGACTCGGTGAGCCTGCCGCCCCGCTGATCGAGTCTTTTATTCAGGAGTTGTTTATTCTATCATTTATTTCTTGACAGATTTTAGACCCATTTATATTCAGTTTGATCATCTGTATATGTCTGGGTCTCTTTTGGATACTGTATTTATATAGCTCCTGTTTTTGCCACATCACTATTCTTGGGTCGGGATTTAACTTTTGTATCTACTTATGTCATGATTTTCTTCTGCATTTCTTATTTATTCCTCCTTTAATTATTATTATTTATTGTGAGTGTTGTATGGCCCAGCGCGTATACTACAGGCCGTACGGTTTCGGGTTGTCTACGTGGGGTTAGTAGACGCCATCAGGGTTCGAGAAATCGGGCCTTGACAGAGTGGTATCAGAGCTTAGGTTCTTGTGGTTTTGTGGCAAATAGGAGCAGTGTCGGTAGAGTCTTGTGAATGGTTTCGGGGACGCCTGGAATTTCATTCACGAGAAGCTACATGGCGCTTTAGGAAAGTAGTTGATCTTTCTAATCTCTTCGTGGGAATGGGTTGAGTCAGTTTCTTGAATATAGCTTATCGACTTCACTCTTGTTGCAGATGGCACGCACGCGAGCTACCCAGGGAGAGGATACTCCTCCACCGGCTACGGAGGGAGTTGAGAGAACTGATATACCAGTTCAGGATCCTCCGCCTACCACTACTACTACTACAACACCTGCGGGAGTGGCAGACCCGCCTATAGTGCCCCAGTCGGCATCAGCCGCCTCACCATTCGCGCCGTCTTTATTCCAGTCTCCTGCATTCCAGAGACTATTCCTGCAGATGATGCAGATGATTGGCAGGGCAGCCGTCCCCACTACATCTACTCCGGAGTCTTCTTCTCAGGGTGCAGCACGAGCTGTGTTGCATACCGCTGAGGCTCCAGCTACTGAGCCGCCACCAGAGAGGGTTCAGGCGCCTATTCCAGATGACAGTGCCGCCGCAACCACTACTTCTACTGTTCTCCCAGCGTCTGAGGTCGGGAAGGCCTTGGACAGGTTTTTGAGGATTGCCACTGTACGGTTTTCTGGAGCTCCATCTCAGGATGCCACCAAGTTCATCACCATTGTTGAGAGTAGACTGAGGACTCTGCAGGTATTAGAGTCGCATGGACCGGACTTTGTCTCTTACCTCCTGGATAAGAAGGCGGGTTACTGGTATCGTCCGTACATGGATTGTAGGCCTATGGGATCGCCCTCTCCTACTTGGGGGCAGTTTAGAGATGCATTCTTGGACCAGTATGTACCCCGCAGTGTCAGAGAGTCCTTTCGTTCTTAGTTCCTACAGTTGCAGCAGGGGTCGATGTTGGTTTCCGAGTACGAGGCCCAGTTCACGAGATTGGCCCGCTATGTTCCTGATCTTCTACCTACTGAGTAGGCCAGAGTTAGATTCTTTGTTGACCGGTTGACTTTGGAGAGGCAAAGACAGGTTGACCGTACTGTTGCGCGAGGTGGTACCCTCGCTGAGATCATTGAGGAGGTTCGCTAGCAGGAGCTCTTTAATCGTCGGGCCCGGGAGGCCGGTGATAAGAGGGCACGACATCAGGGTAGATTTTCGTGTACCAGGTCAGCGAGTGGTGGTCACAAAAGTGGTTGGTTTGAGGTCTCGTCAATCACAGGGCCGTCAGGGCCAGAGTTATCATGCTGCACTACATACTTCCGAGCAGGGTCAGTCCAGCCAGCCCGCCAGGGGCCAGAGTTCCGGTTCTGGTACTTCAGCTGAGGGTTCTCGAGGTACAGCCAGAGAGAGAGGGGCTTGCTATAGTTGTGGTGAGATTGGTCACTACTCTAGAGATTGTCCTAGTGAGATAGGGGGTCGTCGTGGTCGTGGTTGCTTTGAGTGTGGTGATCCTGGTCATCACGTGAGAGACTGTCCTCGTCGTAGGCCACATCATACTGCCGCACTACCTGCACAACCTATTCAGGCAGTACCGCCGGCCAGAGATGCACCACCGATAGCTCAGGGAGCTAGGGGTGGAGGTCAGAGGGGACGTTAGAGGGGCCGGGGTGGTCAGAGACAAGAGGGAGCACCGCAGCAGCTTTATGCCATTCCTGACAGGGCTGAGGCCGAGGGTGCTGATGATGTCGTCACTGGTATGTTATCTGTTTGTGGGCATTCTGCATTTACACTATTTGACCCAGGTTCCACTCTATCTTATGTGTCTGTGTACTTGGCTTCTCGTTTGGGTTTGACTAGTGAGCCGTTATCTATTCCCTTGAGTGTATCTACTCCTGTTGGGGCGGCCCTCGTGGTGGACCATGTATATAGATCGTGTATTGTGACTATTCGGGGTTGTGACACTCGGGCAGACTTGATAGAGTTAGACATGCTTGATTTTGATGTGATTCTGGGCATGGATTGGTTATCTTATTATCATGTGGTCTTGGATTGTTATGCCAAGACGGTGACCTTTTCTATGCCTGGTGTGCCCCCAGTGATGTGGTGTAGACCCACTAGTCATACATCGGTGAGGGTGATATCATGTTGTCGGGCTCGTAGACTTGTTGCTAGTGGTTGTCTTGCTTACTTAGCGCATGCCCGTGATACTAGTGCCGATGTATTGTCTCCTGCTTCTGTTCCTATTGTTTGTGAGTATGTTGATGTGTTTCCTGCTGACCTTCCTGGTTTGCCTCCCGCGCGTGATATAGATTTTGGTATTGACCTTGAGCCGGGTACTCGACCTATTTCTATTCCTCCGTATCGTATGGCTCCTGCTGAGCTTCGTGAGTTGAGTACCCAGCTTCAGGATTCATACTTGAAACAAACATAATACATGGGTCTATGTAAAAATCAATTGAAATCACGCAACTGGAATCATACACAATATTAAAGAGTGGCACTAATTAAAATCAAAATTAATTCATTCATAACCTTAATTTTGATTACAACCAGAACAACATTGGACTATTCACTCACTCTAAAAATTATCTATCCACTAATTTATAAGCGAATAAGAAACAAAATATATATAGATCAGTGATACAATTCATCTATAATTATGCAAAAACTAAGGATAGATGTTCAATTGTTGAAGTTTAATCTACCATTTCTGGCTCTTGATGTGCATATGCATTACGACTTCCTTTAGCACTTCATCAGTGTCATGACCAGAAGTTAGGGCTTAGCCATGACATAGTGAATGTGACACCCGAAGGTCCCCCATCCAAGCCTCTTATTTATATCATAAACATACATAAGGTAAAATAAGCAATTCATAAGAGAGTAAGCAAGCGGAAGATAGTAACATCAAGTCAGTGTTTCCCTAAGGGGAATTACAACAACTTTAGTCCAAATTATGCCTCTACATCATAGATCTTGGAAGGGTCTAGAACATACTACTAGCTCACCCTCAAGATTGAATAACAATGAAATCATAAAGTCTCAACATGAAAGCATAACATAAACATGGCTTGTCCCCATAGCATGGGAATTCTCCAACAATCTTCAAAGCACAATCCGAAGTCTTGCCATGAAATAGAGGAATAGTTTCGTCGTCACCCATCCCTACATGGTTAGACCATGTAGGAAAAAAAATATGTGTTAGTATGTGGAATGTACTATATACGTAGGTAAACCATGCATCAAGGAACATCATAACATAATATTAATATGTATAATCATAATCAATAGAATAAGATATGAATGATCAATGCATGTCTAAACAATGAAAGGAAGCGTCATAAAACCTTTCATAACCTGCATACATTTGTGGGAATAAGACCATCACTGACAATAAGAATATGCGAACTATTACATAGAATTATGATATTCCTTCTGCACTGAGCAAAAGAGGAGTCTAATTTGCCAAGGTAGACCCTACCCTACCCTTTAGGCTTAACCCTAGCACAGTGAGTGTCACATGAACATAATGCTAAATGGATCCATTAGCTAACCTTATAGGCACATAATCATAAATCTACGATAGCACATAGTTATAAGACTTTAGGATTCATATAAGGACCCTTGGGGATAGTCCCTCTCACATAAGCTCATTTGGTGCTAAGTCAAATCCCACAAAATACATAATCATGCACATACATAGATTTAATCATAATTCATACTCTATCAAAATCATACTTTTATAACTTGTAAAATAGGCATCATAACCTCATCAAATCATCTAATATCTTAGGAATAGTTCATCTATATAACTTTCCATATAGTGTGGGTATACTTCCCATATTATCATCATTTCATCAGCATTATGATCTTAAGTCACCCTTATCATCATATCATTATCATCATCAATCATACTTTTTATACATAAACCACCCTCATCATCATATCATTATCATCATCAATCGTACTTTTTATACTCAAGCCTATATTCATGAAAATCATAACTTTGTCATAGGAAATTAAGGTCATTTGAGGGTTCATGAGTAATTGAGCTAAAATCATGTAATTAGATGAAAATCATGTGAGAATTATGCATTAGAAATCAGTTTGGATCATTAGTAAAGGAACCCACATTAATTCAACAAGTCCTAATGATCATATACTTAAAATCACATGCTTTCACTTGGAAACCGTAGAAATCAGATAAATCTTCATAATCCATGCATAAATAGGTTTAATAATCATAATCCAATCATTTAGAATGTCATCATAAAAATCTATGCTCAAACTTAGAAGAAAATGGAGATTTGAATTGGGCTTCATGGATGAATCTAAATCCATGAATGAAGGCATATATACCTCAAGTGAGAAGATTTAGAAATTGTGATGAATAGACCTTAGAATTCTTAGCAAAACTTGAAACCTTAGCTCCAATATAGTCCTTGCTCATAGAGAGAAAATTTGAGAGTTTGGGAGAAGATTTTGAGAGTGAATGAATTAGAAAGAACTAGTAATAGGTTTTACAAGAATTGAGAAAGTTAAGTTAGTTAGAAGGGTCAAAATGATGAGTTTAGGAGTTAAACAGATTTAAAATTACCAAAAAGCCCTTCATTTAAAATCTGTCGAATTCATTCACAAACTACTATTTACGGCCCGTAATCCACTCTATGGGTCATACCTTGGCTTGTACTGGGCATGGTGTCACGCCCCAAAGAGAGGGGAGACGCGACCGGCACCCGATACCGTTATTGGCCGAGTAAGCCACTACACATGCTAGCGAACTAACTAGGGACCAGAAGAAAATCAGGCAGCATAACGTCTGAAAGACTAAGCCTGGACATTCTAGTTCATGACCTGATCAACAGTAAATCATGTACAAGATAGATAAACTAGAACAATAGGGTACTAGTTAGCCGACAAGGCTGCAACAATAGAGGTACAGGCACACACTATATATACATGCCAATCTGATGACCGAAGACTGAAAGGCACAAAAGAACCAACCCACAATAACATGTCCACAATAGCCTCTATGAGAATCACTAACACTGTCGGGACAGGGCCCCGACATACCCAACTATACAAAAAAAGTAAACATCCTGTGAAAGCTCCAGGAAGAGGTGGAGCTTACCAACTCATAGAAGAATGGGGCTCCTAGTGGAGAGGTAAATCAGAACCCCTACCTGAACCTGCACGCACGAAATAAAATGCAGCGTCCCCAGGCAAAGGGACGTCAGTACGAATAAACATGTACTGGTATGTAAAGCAGGAAGTAAAATCATAGATAACCATAGTAAAAAGGTTAATAGAAATACTACCTGTAACCAAAACTCAAGTAGCCTTAATGGCCAATAAGCCACCTCCTAGTGATAAAAAAAAATTCATGGTATGCTCGACTGTCGCATGTCGTGAATACATATATATAGATGCAAATGCATGACATACCCAACCAAATGCTAGCACTGGTGGTCCTTTTCGGTAGCTAACCAGCATCATATCTACCAACCTGTGGCCATCTGTACCACATACGTATATAGTTGGGAAAATAGGCCCCATACCTTCGATTATAGCTCGAAGTCCATGCATAACGTGCAATGTATGATATGAATGTTTAATGCACATAGTAAGCCATAGCAAGAACTTAGCTAATCTTGGCTCATTGGTACACTTATTCTCATAGCATCATAGTTATTGTCATTTGGCCAATCTTGGCTCATTGGTACATTTATTCTCATAACATCATAATCGTTGTCATAACATATACATATGTCTCGTGGAATCATACATGTCCTTTTTAACAAGTTTGGGAACTTAACCCAACATCTAGAGTGAATCCTTAACTTTGAAAATGTTCATAAAGGTGATTTACATAATGATTATATTTGGTCCCATGTTAATTAGTAAAAGAATGTATTTAAACAGGATCAAGTGCCTTAGTAGTTTAGACAGGAGCATTTCGCTTGAGAATATTGGAAACTAACACGTTACTTGTTAAATTCTTCAATTATATTTTTGTATGGAAGAAGGACTGATTTTGAATACTACATTCCCTTTGCATTCTACATTTATTTCAATGGCACTATACCAAGAAGAGAAACACCTTGGACATGTGAATAGGTAGCCGCGAAACCGACAAAATGATATATAGAAATTGAATGTCCAGTTTAAGCGAACGAATGGAATTTCAACCTAATACCATGATGAATATAACTCAACTGCAATCCCAATGTCTTTTACAGAAGGTCTTTCTAGCAACAGAATAGTAAGATATCACATTTGACGTTTTGGGAAATTTTCCGGATTTCGTGCTAAAAGGAGGAACGGAGCTTAGCCTTAACATACCTCTCCAACGAACGTCCGATTGCCAAAAGTTCCTTCACGAAAGTTGTTCCTTACATCCTAAGATTCGCAACAACTATATATACGCAGCTTAAAGACACCTATAAACTGTCAAAAATTCAGCATTAATGACCAGATTCGGCAAGGAGCATTTACGCGAGGAAATGTCCGTAAAACGTCGTAAAAATGACCGTAAAAGAGCTCCAGAATTATTACCTAAACACACCAGCTGCAAACCAACAATACCAGAAAGAAAACCACTTTTTTTACAGCCCAAAAACAGCTCCAAACACAGCTAATACGAGGGAAAAACAATTGCAAAGCGTAAGGCACGCATTTCTAGGCACGAGGACAAATTTTAACGGTAAAAATGCAAAAAACTTACCTAAATCACTTAGAGAACCCTTTGGGAGCTTTATCTTCAGTTCTACACTGGTTTGGGACGAAAATGGCTTAATTTTGAGCTTTAAAGTGTCAAAATAGCCGACATTAAGTCGGGTCAACCCGACCCGACCCATGACCCGATTTACAGCTCGGGCAGTCTCGGTAAAACGGTCATAACTCTTTATTCTGAGGTCGGTTTGATACGCGGTTTTGTGTGTTGCAAACTAGACTCATAGATCTTCAATATGATAGGTTATGGATCTTCTAACCCCTTATAATTTGGGAGATATGAGCTGATACATTTGACCCAAATTTAAGAAGGATTTCATAAAGAAACTTACAGTAACTTTGGCCAACCTTTATCTTGCAACTTTCTTGATTCCAAAACTTAATGTATGACCTTTGTGCTATTAAAATAGCTTAAATAAATTCATTATTAGCAAATTATAAACTTTTAATCCCATCCAAAAAGTGAAACTTAATTCAAACCTTTCGAAAAAGGTGAGGTGCCACTCGGGTCATTTCTTTAATCCCGAATGTGCATTAGGGTATTCCTTTGGCTTAAAACTTTAGGTCCTTGATATTACCACTTATTTGCAGCCTTATTATCCTTAGGTGATAGCAAAAATCACATGTTCCTTATATAACGCCACACTATTTAAATAATGGAAGACGAGAAATACGGGGTCTCACACATGGTCACGAAAGTTGGGTTACTGGAATTTGCAACTTGATACGACAAGCGCACCTTACGGTTAGTAATTCCTTTTATGGACCATAGAATCCTTTCATAGATTCCCTCTAGACGTAGAAAAATTTTCATTCCCCAAGGTCCCTTTCACGATCCAGTCAACAATTTGTAATCTTATGCATGACTCGTAAAGTCCTTCGTGCAATGACTTCCAGTAATCCAAAAATTTTACCAACTTCATGACCTTAATCACGAAACCTTTCTATGACCCGTTGTTCAATCCACGAGCCATAGATTGCCTTGTAATACCAGTCCAGTTTCGAAACTTTCTTCACTTTTCTATTTTTTAGACTTTTCAACATGTGAGGTGTTACAATATCTCCCCCTTGGGATAATTCATCCTCAAATGAGACAAAAGTAAGCTGGAGTAGACTAGAACCACAACAAATCATCGCAACATGAATGCAAAAATGCAACTTAAATATCATTTTCATAGAAGGATCAAACTTATGCATCAAACATTATTAAAAATATAATTTTATGATCATGCATGCATCGTGATAATTTGGAACAAGATATAATATTTAGGCACTTTACTCTTGAATAGAAAGAAACAGGTAAGGATATCATTTCATCATGTCCACTTCCAATTCCCAAGTAGCACTCTCAACTTGTTGATTTCTTTATAACACTTTGATGGATGCAACTTCCTTATTTCTCAATCTCTTCACTTTTCGGTCCAAAATCTCAATCGGTACCTCTTCATAGGTCAAATCCTCCTCAATTGTAACATCCTTTAATGGAGCAATAGAATTAGGATCACCCATGAATTTCTCAACATCAACACATGAAACATTGGATGAACCATAGTAACTCTATAGGTAAATCGAGCTCATAAGCCACCTTCCCAATTCTCTTCACAATCTCATAAAGTCTCACATATCAAGGATTCAATTTTCCTTTTTTCCAAAATACATTACTCCTTTCATTGGTAAAACCTTCAAATACACTCAATCACCTTCATCAAACTCAAGATATCTCCTTCTAACATTGGCATATGACTTTTGAAGACTTTGAGCAGCCTTCAACCTTTCGCATATGACGTTTTTTTCTCTCCATAACATCAAGTACCAAATCCAATCCAATCAAGGACATCTCTCTAATTTCAAACCATCCCAATGACCTACACCGTCTACCATACAAAGCTTCAAACGGTGTAATCTTGATACTTGAGTGAAAACTATTATTCTAAGCAAATTCTATAAGAGGTAAGTGATCATCTCAACATCCTTTGAAATCAAGCACACATGCCCTCAATATGTGTTCTAATGTTTAGATTTTTCTTTTGGCTTGCCCATCCGTTTGAGGATGAAATGTGGTACTTAGCTTCACCTTTATGCCAAGACCCTTTTGGAAAGATCTCCAAAAACAAGACTTGAATTGGGCACCATGATCCAATATAATAGACAACACTACCCCATGCAACTTTACCAATTCTTGGATGTAAACCTTAGCATAATCTTTGGAACCATAAGAAGCTTTTACTGGCAAAAAGTTTGTTATTTTCATCATTCTATCAAAACTACCCAAATAGAATCAAATTGCTTCCTAGTCTTTGTCAAACCCCTAATGAGATCCATATTCACTTTCTCCCATTTCCAAATAGGTATCTCAATGTCTTGGGCCAAACCACCCGGTCTTTGGTGTTCCACATTCACTTGTTGGCAATTTGCACACCTCATCACACACCTTGCTATGTCTTTCTTTATGCCATTCCACCAATATACATCTATCTAATATCTATATATTTTGGTGGATCTCAGACAAAAGATTAATATTAGAGAAGTAGCTTGCACCCTGTAGTCAATCAAATAGGTTATCAATCCTAGAAAGTGGATACTTGTTTTTGATAGTCACTTTGTTCGATTGTCAGTACTCCACACATATCTAAAGTAAACCATCCTTCTTTCTTACAAACAAAATTGGAGCACCCTGTAGAAACACACTAGGCATTATGAACCATTGATCAAGAAAGTCCATTAATTGTTCCTTCAATTCTTTCAACTCCACCAGGGCCATTCCATATGGAGGTATAGAAATAGGTAGTATCGGGTAAAAAATCAATACCAAAGTTAATTACCTTTTGAGAGGAATACCGGGCAAGTCATTGAGAAAGATATCGAGAAATTCATTAACTATAGGAACCGAATTCAGAGTAGGAACCTCGGACTCAACATCCATAACCTGGAGCACATGATATATGTATCCCTTTGAAATCATTTTCATAGCTTTTACATAAAAGACAGACTTACCCTTGAACACCAAATTTGTTCCCTTCCACTTAAGGATAGACTTATTAGAAACTTGGAATGTGATTCTACGAGTTCTACAATCAATAGAAGAAAAAAATATATGCAACCAATCATACCAATATTTACATCAAAATTGGTCATATAAAGTTTAACAAGATTGTACGGAAAGACTCTATGTAAGACCAATATGGGACATTTCTATAACTTTCTTGGCTAGGATACCGAATAAGGTTCTAACAAGATTTCGAGAGACATATCAAACTTTATGGCAAGGTAAGGAGTAACAAAGGACATATTAGCACTAGGGTCTAGTAAAGCATATGCATCATGATCAAAGACTTGTAACAAACCTGTAACCACATCGAGAGACTCCTCAATATCTTGCCTAGCATGTAGAGTATAGAATCGATTACCATGTGGACCACCTCCTTGAGCTTGGGCACCTTGTTGCCCTAGTCCTCTTTGAGCTACTTATCCTTGAGAATTCCCGCCCCTACTTCTATTAACCATATTAGGACACTCAAAGATCTTGTGCCCCATCTTTCCACAACCATAGCTAGCACTCGTTCCGCTCAAGCAATAACCAACATAGTTCCTCCCACATTTAGGACTCTTAGGAGGTATAGCACCACCACTCTTAGGACCATAACTTGAGACTTAGGGTTAGGAACCCTATCTTTATCAAACCTTTAAGAAGCACCTTTGGACGACCAGACTTGGCATGTGAAGGTCCACCCTTAAAATGAGCCCTTTTGGACTCTCTCATCCTTATCTTTTGATGCTTTTCACTCTCCACTTGTTTGGCATAAATTATGAGCTGAGAAATATTCATCTCCTAGATTAGCATTGCAGCTTTATATTCCATATTCACCAAATTGGACACATCCAAGGTGAACTTATTCGTGCGGGCCCAAGAGTTGGCAACCAAAGAAGGAGCATACTTGGATAACTTTGTGAACTTGAGGGTATACTCCCTCACAGTCATGTCACCTTGCCTTAGATTCATATACTCCATCCCTTTAGCTTCCCTTAGTTTAAAGGAAAGAAACAATCAACGAAAGCGGCTTTAAATATCTCCCAATCAATAGAACCTTCTTCAACTTTTTTGGAATTTCATTGTGTGGACCAAACTTGAGCAACTCCCATAAGTTGGCAGGCCACCAACCCAGCTTTCTCCTCAGATGATACCCCCATAATCTCCACCACCTTGTAGACTTCATTAATAAACTCCTGTGGATATTCATCCACCTTGGAACCATGAATCTTTGGAGGATTTATTCTATCAAAGTCTCTCACACTTGAAGCAAGAGTAATAGTCTATGGAGAAGTAACAACTTGAGCCAACATAGTGATAGTAGATGTGAACTCCTCATTAGTCACCTCGTCAGATTGAGGGCCTTGAGGACCTTGGTACTCATTAGCATCTACTCCCCTAAGCAATAGGGGCACGCCATGGAGGCATTTTCTAAAAATATCAAATGACAAGCATTAGGGAATGAGAGTCTTGAAAGCACGACATAGATCACAAAAGAAGTGAAAATTTCCTAAACGTCTCATAGCCTCTCGCACATGGATGTGGTGTGCGTCACACTTATGAACAAGACTCTACTAGATGCAGCATGTTAGACTCTCTTGGATGCTTCCAAATCTTGTGCTCTGATACCAAATTTATCATGACTCGAACAGAGGACATAGTTGTGACGGGTGATGGGACACTCAAAGGCGCCCCACCCAAGCCTCTTGGTCATATTGTAAGCATACATAAGGTAAAATAAGCAACTTATAAGAGAGTAAGAAAGTAGAACATAAAAGCATCAAGTTATAGTTCCCCTTAGGGGAATTATAACATCTTTAGTCTAAATCATGCCTCTACATCATAAATCTTGGCGAGGTCTAGAACATGCTATTAGCTCACCCTCAAGATAGAATAACAATAAATTATAAAGTTTCAACATGAAAGAATAACATGAATACGGTTTGTCCCAGAAGCATGGGAACTCACCAATAATCTTCAAAGCACAATCCGAAGTCTAGCCATGGTATGGAGAAATAGTCTCATCATCACCCATCCCTACATGGTTAGATAATATAGGGAAGAAGTAAGCATTAGTACGTGGATTATACTAAGTAAGTAGGTATTCCATGCATCAAGGAACATTAAAACATAATATCAATATGCATAATCATAATTAATAAAATAAGGATAAGATATGAATGATCAATGCATGTTAAAACCATGAATAGAAGCATCATAAAACCTTTCATAACCAACATACATATGTTGGAATAAGACCATAACCAACAATAACACCATGCGGACTATTACATGAAATTTTGATGTTCTTTCTACACTGAGCAAAAGAGGAGTCTACTTTGCTAAGATAGACTGAACCCCACCTTTTAGGCTTAACCTAGATAAAGTAAGTGTCACATGAATATAAAGATCCCACTTTTTAGATTTATCACAAACAAGGTAAGTATCACATGAATATAATGCTAAATGGGTCCATTAGCTAACCTTATAGGGACATAATCACAAACCTATGGTGACACGTAATTATGAGACTTAAGGATTTATATAAAGAACTCGGGGATAGTCCCCCTCACGTAAGATCATTCAGTGCTAAGTCAAATCCCATGGAATAATACTCATGCATATACATAGATTTATCATAATTCATACTTTATCAAAATAATATTTTCATACCTTGTAAAATAGGCATCATAACATTATGAAAACATATCATATCATAGGAATAGTCCATCCACAAAACTTTGCATATGTTGTGGGTATATTCCCCATCTTATCATTATTTTATCAATATTAGGGTCTTAAGTCACCCTTATCATTATTCATCGTCAATCATACTTTTCATACTTAAAATCATATTCACGAAAATCATAATTTTGTCTTAGGAAATTAGGAACATGTGTGGGTTCATGAGAAATTGAGCTAAAATCGTATAATTAGATGGAAATCGTGTGAGAATCATGTATGATAAATCAATTTAGATCATTAGTAAAGGAACCCAAATCAATTCAACAAGCCATAATCATCATATACTTGAAATCACATACTTTCACTTGGAAATCATATAAATCTTCATAATTCATGAATAAATAGGTATAATGATTGTGTAATAATCATAATTCAATCATTTAAAATGCGATAAAAATCAATAGAATCTATGCTCAAACGTTGAAGAAAAAGGAGATTTGAGTTAGGCTTCACAAATGAATCTAATCCTTAAATGAAGGGTTGCATACCTAAAGTAAGAAGCGTTAGAAATTATAATGAATAGACTTTGAAATCCTTAGCAAAACTTGAAACTCTTGATCCAATGAATCCTTACTTAGAGAGAGAAAATTTGAGAATTTGGGAGAAGATTTTGAAAGTGAATTAATTAGGAATAGGTTTTATAGGAATAGAGTTGGTTAAGTTAGTTAGAAGGGTCAAAATGACATAATATAGGAGGTAAACATATTTAAAATGACCAAAAAGACCATTTAAAAACTATCAGACTCATCCACGAGCCGTTGTTTATGCCTCTAATCTACTCTATGGGTCATACTTTGGCTCGTACTAGAATGGTCCCAAAAATTGTGATACCAAAATTTGCACCTTGAATCCATGAGCCCAAATGGACCCCCTTTCGTAGATTCCTCCAGACTTAGAAAAATTTTCATTCCTCAAGTCCCTTTCACGATCCAGTCCACGAGCTGTAATCCTATGCATAACTCACAACATCCTTCGTAAAATGACTTCCAGTAACCCAAAAATATTTTCAACTTTAGGATCTCAACCATGAAACCTTTTCTATGACCCATTGTTCAATCCATGAGCCATAGATTGGCTCATAATATTTGTCTAGACCCGTTGTTCAATCCACGAGTTGTACATTGGCTTATAATACATGTCCAAATAAAATATTTTCCACATTTTTCTATTTTCTAAGATTCTCAACATGTAGGGTGTTACAATTAGCTTTTAATCTTTCATTCTAAAACCCGATCTTTTTTCTTTCTCTCAATATAACATGCACTATCATACCAAAAACATTGCTTGCAATTTTAGCTTGTTCTTTCATCTATTTAACTATTGCACATACCCATTGTATTTCATTTTCTTAGTCTTGAATACCTCTGTAGAACCCCATCCATCCATACAATATACTCCATAATGCATTTTTCACCTAACATTCAAAGAAAAGATGACTAAATATTTCCATTGTCACTCTACAGTAAGCGCAATAAGTAGGTACTTGAATTCCAAACTTGTGTTAAGGACCCACAAGTTAAAAAGTAAGATAGTTTAGAAGAAGTGGAACTAAAAATATTGCAGACCAAGGTATGAGCCTCATTTATGGTTCATAGTTCAAACCACAGGTCATAAATAGGGCTCGTGGATGGGGTTAGCCTGGGTGAAACATTTACTAAGTATACAAGGAATGTACAAGGGGTGCTTACGATCCGTAAAAGGAACTATGGATAGAAAACAGGCTTCGTGATTTGAGGCCTAAGATAGATGGGAAATTGGATTCTAATGATTGAACTACAAATAAATAGGATGAGTCATAGTTTGTTCTACAAGGTGTAGTTTGGTCTCGTGGATGAGGTACTGAGTTCAGAAAATTTTCTAAGTGTAGGAGTTTTTCACGGAAGGGTCTATGACCCATAAACAAATCTATGAGTCATAGATTGGTCTCGTAAAGAGACCAAGTTTTAAAAGATTAAAAAATGAATAGAACAAAGCCCTATGCTACGACCCATAGAACATTTTACGACCCGTAAACGGGGTCGTGGTCTGGGGTTTAGCAGTTTTAGTGAAGGGAATTTTTATCCTTTCTACGTTCCCTAAGCTTGAAACTACGTTATTTTGAGATAAGTTTCCCTCCTATGTAAGACCCTAATACCTTCATTTACTCTTATTCTTATGATTTCAATTTATGTCAAAATTCTCTAAGGAAAAACACTCTCAAGGCAAAGGTAAGGACTAGGGTTTCCAAGAGCTTTCTTCTTCAACTTCTTTATGCCTTTCCTTAAGGTCCTCATTAGGTATGTGAGCTTAGTTTGTAGGTTCCTTTCGCCCACAAACACCAACCATGATTCCTTGTACCTTTTCTTTACGTTTTTGAAAGTTAATGAGTTCCATAAGCATGAGTTAAATGAACTTTTAATGATATATTTTCATGCATTTTGACTCTAATGTTTCAATATGATGATGTAATATGAGTTTTCTTATGGTTCTTAAGTTGAGTTTTATGATTTCATTATCGAGGAATTTCAATAATGATGTGAGCTATTTCAACATGGTTTTAGCTTGATGAATTTTATCAAGATCTTGCATTATTCACTTAAAGCATGTGATTTTGAAGGCATTGCCTAAGCCCACTAAGTTTAAGATGATTATTACATGATATTGATGATAAGGGCCTAGAAGTATGTTATGAATATTATCAAAGATGTAAGCATGTTGCAAGGTCCTTAATGATATTTAAGATGAACCCCCAATGTAAAAGACCAATTCTCACTTGGGTGGTTTCCAAGTGAATAAGCACTCTTATATAATGCTACTTATGATTCTAAGTTATGATTCCATGGCTATGCTAATACTTTTAAAGTATTTTATGGGATTGACTTAGCACCGAATGAGGCATTGAGATAGGGTTCGATAAGAAAACCTTAGAAGCAACCTCTGGCCCTATTAACTATATGCCACCATAGAAGCCCTTATAGGCTAAGTCTAGTGGATCCACAATAGCAAAGTCAAGCAAATATATGCATATATAAGTTGACGGAGTTCCACCCAGCAAGTGGATTCTCCGTGCCAAAATAAGAAGTTATGTTGGAATTCTATGTAGTAGCTCAAATGGTTTTATATATCGATTATGGTCTACTCCGAGAAAGTTACAAATATAATGTTATGCTTCTTTAAACTTGTTTCACACGAAGCATTGCTCTTTAGTTCATATTAAGCTTTATTCTTGGCTATGGATATGCATGTTTTGAAGAATGGCATCATAATTTCATGCATGCTGGCATTACAATTTCATGTTTTTTGCATCTCAATTACTTAGTACATTGAAATGTACTAACACATATTTTGCTTACATAATGTCACCATGTAGGGACCGACACTCCTCCTCTATTGGTTCTTGGCTAGCCTATGATCTAAGACTGGTAGTTGATTAGTGAGCCCTCCTATTTGAGGACTTCACCTCCTTCTCCATGCATTGTATTTTTTAGACATTTATGTTTTAGGTTGTTTTAATGGATTCTTTTACTTTCTATCTTTATTTTTTGACTTTTGTACTTAAGGGGAGCTTCAGGTATGTCTTAGCCCTCGCTGAGTCTTTTATGTAGAATGGTATGTTAGGATGACACATTTTATGTTTAAGTTGATGACTTTTCATGTTTTTAACAATATGATGTTTCCTGTAGTTCTTTCCCCATATTTAAATTCTGTTTATATATATATGTTTGTCTGCCTATGAATGCTTAATAAATGCTAAAAGGCTTGAGATACTTTTTGGTCCATCATTTTCATTACAACTAGGCCCTAGGCTTGGGTCATGAAAAATATGATATCAGCGCAAGAGGTTTGAAATGTTCCTTGAATGTCCATCATATCACGTTGAATAGATTCTTGGTCATGGTTGTGAAGCGCACCATAATCATGAATGAGAGGCTATGAAGCGTCTAGGAAACTTTCTCTCCTTCATAATTCATGTCATGCCTTAAGAGTTGCCTAAGGTTTTCCCCTATTTAATGATGTTCTCTTTGTTGTTTCTAGATCATGCTGTCGAGAAGAGATCCTTTACAAACAGAAGTGAATGATCATTACCAAGCACACATGATGTTGGTCAAAGTCTTGGACAACCAAGCATACCAAAAGGTTGCTCTTCTGTAATACCTCCCACATGACTCAAAATGTCATCATAGTGTATTTCTTGAATATAATAATTTTCTTGCATTTTTCAAAAATTCCGAGTTCATATTCACTTTCAAGAGGAAAAATTGTATAGAAAAAGGGCCTCCCTTGATTTTTAGGTCAACTGTATCAAAAAATATTTTTTCTCAAAAATGTACTTTCTAACAAAATGTGTGACCTCTCTGCGTCATAGAGAGGGTTTTGGATAGTAAAAAAGTGACCTAGACTCATTTCTACGCAAAAATAGGGGAAAACTAAACTTCGTGCAAAAATGAACTGGGGTAGAACAAGTACGCATCGCGGTCTCGTTTCATCCAAGAATAAATTTTTCGAAAATCTCTAGATTTGAGTAAGGCAAACTAGGAGTTACTCTAGCATGTATATGGAAAAATTAAAAAATTCCACCATTTTAAGGCCTAAAATCACTCACTAATCCCTTAAAATCCTCTCCAAAATCTCCCAAATTCTTTCACCAAATTCTCTCAAGTTTCTAGGGTTAAAGATTCTTCCATTGAAGGTCAAGTCTCAAGGTGATTCCCCAAGTTTCCTCAAGTCTTCTTCATCAATTTCAAGACCTTAAGGTATGTGGTTCTTTCATCCAGGAGTTCTTCCGCCCATGGAGCCCAAACCTCTTTTTCAATGAAATTTCTTGATTTCAAGGATTATTTCTTTATGGGTAATTCCTATTATTCCTTATAAGCATGATTTAAGTTAGAATTTGTCAAGTATTGATTTGAATATGCATGAACACCTATCAAAGGTTTATCCTATGAGTTGATTTATGATTATTAAATCTATGCACGATATGGTGTTATGAAAATTATGGTGTTAAAGATGGATTTCATAATACTCAAACTTGGGGTTTTACTACGATGATGGTGGGTTATTTTTAATGATTTCTAAATAATCATGTTTCACTTTATTCATGTCCTATACTCTTGAAACTCATGATTTTAAGATTATATGCATAAACCAGCCATATTTGACTAAGACTATATGACAAGTCTCTTTTGTTGATGAAGTGTTTATTGCAAGATATGTAAGACAAGTACGTTATGATGATTTATGGGCTCGGAAGTGTGTAATCAACTCATGAAAAGTTCAATGAATGATAAGAAAGATTTTGAGCCCTATTGTGAAATGTTACACCCTCTTATGGTGGAAAATGTTCACTTAATGGGGACAAGAATGTGAATGAGCTACTCCTACTATGTTAAGATATTTTAATAATTATTCAAGTAATCATTACTCTTATGTTTATTTTATATATTCTGTGGGACTAGGCTTAGCACCAAATGGGATGTAGAATGGGGAACTATCCCCAAGGGTCCTTATATAAAGCTTTATTTTCCATAATTTTGCCACCATAGGTTTGTATTATTGCTTCCCTAAATAGGCTTGTACTAGTGGATACATCTAGATTTGGTTACCCACAATGTCGGGTATGGTTTACCTTGGCAAGTAGACCTCTCATTTTTCTATGTGGAGGCAACATCGAAATTCCATGTAGTAGCTCACATGATCTTATATGACGATTACGGTCTCTTCCCATTTATGTATGCTATGTTATGAGATTTTGACTATCTTCCATCTATATTTTGACTAAGGCATCTATCATCCATGTCATATTAAGCTTATATCTGTTGTATATGATAATGCATCTTGATTAGTATGGCTTATGATCACTTGTTACATTGCATCCCTGATACTTGGTAAATTCCAAGTACTAACACATATTTTTTGCCTACATGATCTAGCCATATAGGGATCGAAGCTCCTATGCATCTATCTCCTCGTGGCTAGTACATTTGCTTGAAGACTTGCCATCGGTGAGTCCTCTATTCTGGGGATAATAACCACTTTCTATCTTGCTTATGTTAAGGCTTTGTCACTTTATTTATCTACTTTTGAGGGTGATCCTGGGATATTTCTTAGCCCCCTTTCCACTCATGTTTAGAGGTATTATTGGATGATGTGATGTGCATGACTCTTACGATGCGTATGTATCTATGAAAATTTTCCTTTAGTCCTGATACCTTGTATATTGTTGTTGGGTGTTGATGGCATGTGACAACTTTTGTAAGTCCCTAATCCCATAGTGTATCCCATGACCCCTTTCCCTTAGCCTATGTGTTGATGAGATTGTACGATGGCACTCCTTACCCTTTATTCCTATAGAGTGCGTCCTAAGTCCTGAATCCCCTTAGTTTTGTTAAATGATCCTTGATGTATGTTTTTGAAATCAAGGATGTGCTTATGAAATGCTATGAGGCTTGTTTGGAACTCTTGGATTCCCATTCGTCATGTCATACCTAGGCTGTAGGCTTTGATCATGGCAAGTTTGGTATCATAGCACTAGCTTTTAAATGGTCCTAGGAAATCCAACATACTGAGTCGGGTAGAGTCTTTGTTCATCATTGTAAAGCACGCCACAACTATGAACATGATGCTATGAAATGTTTAGGAAATGATTCACTTCTTCATAATCTATGTTATTCTTTAGAACTTGACTTAAGACTTTCTATTTTAATGGTTGGTCTTTTGGTGCTTCTAGATAATGCCCCCAAGAAGAATGTCACCAAGGGATCCTATTCCCAAAGAGGATCAATCCCATCTGGTCCCTCAAGCTCCCTAAGAGGAAGGATTTACATATGTTGAATACCAAAATGTTATCACCCTATAGGCACAAGCCATAAACAATTAAATCAACCAAGGGACCCAAGCTCTTTATGTTCCTACTCTGGCCTCAATGGTGAAGGACTTCACTAAAATGAATCCTTCAGAATTTCATGGCTCTAAAGTGAAAGAAAACCCTCAAAACTTTATTGATGAAGTGTATAAAGTTCTTAGTATTATGGGTGTGAGCTCAGAGGAGAAGCCAAAACTTGCGGCCTATGAACTAAAATGCCTTGCTCAAATATGGGTTGCTCAATTGAAGATGGAGAGGGTGAATGGTGAGCCTTTCCTTGGGAGGAGTTCAAAGCCTCTTTCCTCAACTGCTTCTTCCCTATTGAATTAGGAAGGCAAAGATGATGGAGTTTATAAATCTCAAATAGGGCTCTATGAGTGTGAGGGAGTATTTCTTCGAATTTAACAAGCTCTTAAAGTATGCTCCTCACTTCGTTGCCGATTCTAGGTCAAGGATGAACAAGTTTGTGTTGGAAATATCTGATTGGGTCAATGAAGAATGTCGCACCGATATTCTTATTGTAAATAGAATTCTTTCGGCTCGTGACATATGTCGAACAAATTGAAGGGGAAAAGTTTAGAAAGAGGAAGATTAGAGAGTCCAAGAGGGCTCATTATGATGTTGGATTTCAAGTTTCTAGGAGTGGTGGAGATGGCCGCTTTCAATAAGGCCACAAATCTCAAGGCCAAGGGTCAACGAATGCTCCAAATCAAAGGTTCTTTAATGATGGGGTGACCAACCCTAAAGCTCAAGGTGGAAATAGTGGGCCAACTTCTCCTAGATGCCCAAAGTGTGGGAATAATCATGGTGATAAATGCTTTAGAGACATGAGTGCTTTCTATGGGTGTGGAAAAATAGGCCACAAGATCGTTGATTGTCCTCATGCTCAAAAATAGGGTAGAGATGATCATCCTCAAGGACAAGGTGCTGCTCATGGTGATCAATGGGCACAAGGTGGTCAACAAGGGGGCACTCCATGTCATAACTTGTTCTATGATCTTCAAGGGAGGAAAGGGGTGGATGAGGCACCCGATGTTGTCACCGGTATGTTAAAGTTTTATGATTATGATGTGTGTGCTTTATTGGATCTGGGTGTCACTCTATCTTTCATTATCCCATTTATTCTTAATAGGCTTAAAGTGTGTCCTGAAATGTTATGTGCCCTTCTTAGTGTCTAACAACATTGGTAAGTCTGTTGTGGCTAGAAGAGTCTATAGGAGTTGTCCTGCGTCCATATTTCATAAAGTTTTGCCTTATGATTTTGTTGAACTTGACATGGTAGATTTTGATATTATTCTTGGAATGAATTGATTACGTGCATTTTATACTCCCATTGATTATAGAACCTATAAAGATAGGTTTTGATTTCCTAATGAGCCCATCCTTGAGTTTGAAGGTCATGATTCGGTGGTAAAGGTAGGTTCATCTCATCTTAAAGCTCAGGAATTTATTAGTACGGGTTGCATTTATCATCTTGTAAGGGTTAGGGATGTTGGTTTCAAATTTTCTTCTATTGAGTCGTAACTGATGGTCAATGAGTTCCTTGAGGTCTTTCTTGATGAGCTCCCTGGTGCTCCTCCTAAAAAGGAAATAGATCTTAGTATAGACCTCCTCCTCGATACTCAACCCATTTCCATTCCTCCTTACCATATGGCCTCGACGGAATTGAAAGAGTTAAGGGATCAATTGAAGGAATTATTGAAGAAGGGTTTGATTAGGCCTAGCAAGTCAGCTTGGGGTGCACCGGTATTGTTTTTAAGGAAGAATGATGGCTCATTTGAATGTGCATCCACTATCGGCAACTCAACAAGGCCACCATAAAGAACACGTATCCCCTACCAAGGATAGATGACCTATTTGGCCAATTGCAAGGGGTTATCCATTTTTCTATGATTGATCTTTGGTCCGGATACCATCAAATGAGGGTGAGAGAATGTGATATCCCCAAGATGACTTTTCGGATTAGATATGGGCATTTTGAGTTTGTAGTGATGTCTTTTGGCCTAACTAATACACCAAAAGTATTTATGGACCTCATGAATAGGGTCTTTAAACCCTACCTTGGTATGTTTGTTGTGGTATTTATTGATGACATCTTGATCTATTCTCTGAGTAAAGAAGAGCATGTGAAATATTTGAGGGTAGTGTTGCAAATTTTAAGGGAGGAAAAGTTGTTTGCCAAGTTTGATAAATGTGAGTTTTAATTAAAAGAGGTTGCATTTCTAGGGCATATAGTGTTGGGTGAAGAGATTAAAGTGGATCCTAAAAAGATGGAAGTGGTGAGAAATTGGCCTAGGCCCTTGACTCTAATGGATTTTAGGAGTTTCTTGGGATTGGTAGGACACTACCGAGGATTTTTTGAGGGTTTCTCTTCAATGTCTTCTCTTTTGACAAAGTTGAAACAAAAGGAGGTGAAATTCATTTGGACCGATGAATGTGAAAAGAGTTTCCAAACTTTAAAGGAAAGCTTACATCAGCTCCTATTTTGGCTTTACCAGAAGGGTTAGAAGGGTTGTTGTCTATTATGGTGCTTCATGGATTAGTTTAGGGTGTGTATAATTCAAAGGAGAAATTTTATTACCCATGCTTCTAGGCAATTAAAAGTGCATAAGAAAAATTATCCTACCCATTATCTTGAGTTAGTGGTCGTGGTATTTGCTTTGAAAATATGGCATCATCATTTGTATGGGGTGCATGTAGATATTTTCACTAGCCACAAAAGTCTTCAATATGTGTTTACCCAAAGATATCTTAATTTGAGGCAACAGAGGTGGTTGGATTAAAGATCCTGACATGAGTGTGCATTATCATCCTGGAAAAGTCAATGTTGTAGCCAATGCATTAAGTAGAGTACCCATGGAGAGTATAGCCCAAGTTAAGGATGGAAAGAAAGAGTTGGCAAAGGAAGTTCACCGATTGACTAGGTTGGGGGTTAGATTGGATGAAGCCAAAAATGAAGGTGTGGTGGTTTTAGATGGCTCCAAGTCTTCGTTGATTAAAGAGGTCAAATCCAAGCAAGATCTTGACCCTGCTTTGTTAAAACTAAAAGCTTTGGTAGAAGAGGGTAAAGTAGAGTCTTTCCCCAAGGGGAATAGTGCCCTTAGGCACCAAGGTTTGTGTCTTCCAAACATTGATAGGTTAACTGACTTGATTTTGAAAGAGGCACATAACTCATCCTATTCTATTCACCCCAGTTCTACAAAGATGTACAGGGATTTGAGAGAAATATATTTGTGGGATGGTATGAAAAGAGACATTGAAAAGTTTATAGCCATTTGTCACAATTTCCAACAAGTCAAAGCCAAACAGCAAAGGCCAGGCGGCCTAGCCTAAGATATAGAGATTCCTACTTAGAAGTGGGAAGAAATAAATATGGATTTTTGTAAGACTATAAAGCATTTTGATTCTATTTGAGTTATTGTTGATAAGTTGACGAAGTCGGCTCATTTCTTACCAGTTAAAACAACTTCTGTTGCCAAAAATTATGCTAAATTATACATTTATGATTTGTTTAGATTGCATGGGGTTCCATTGTCTTATCATTTTGGATCGTGGTTCTCAATTTGCTTCACACTTTTGGAGATCTTTGCAAGGAGGCCTAGGAAGAGGGTCAAGCTTAGCACGAAGTTTTATCCACAAATAAATGGTCAAGCCGAAAGGACCATTCGAACTCTTGAAGATATGCTTAGGGATTGCGTGTTGGAATTTAAAGGTAGTTGGTATGAACATCTTCCACTCATTGAGTTTGCTTACAACAATAGTTACCACTCTAATATTGGGATGGGACCATTGGAGGCATTGTAGATCCCTAATTGGGTGGTTTGAAGTGGGACAAATGGCTTTGTTAGGTCCAAATTTGGTTATGGAAGATTTGGAGAAACTGAGGTTGATAAAGAAGATATTAAAGACGGCTCAAGTAGGTAAAAGTCCTAATTTGATATGAGGAGAAGGGACCTTGAGTTTATTGTTGATGATTAGTATATTTGAAAGTCCCTCCCATGAAGGGGTTGGTACGGTTTGGCAAGAAATAAAGGTTGAGCCCTAGGTATGTATATAGAATCTTAAGGAGAATAGGTAAGGTTGCTTATGAATTGAAGTTGCCTATAGAGATGAGAATGATTCATTCGATCTTTATGTTGCCATGTTGAGGAAGTGTGTAGGCGACCCAAACTCTATTGTGCCTTTGGAGGTTGTAGGTCTTGTGGAAAAGAACTTGACTTATGAAGAATTTCCGCTGAAAATATTGGATAGGCAAGTGAAGAGATTGAGAAACAAAGATGTAGCATCTATTAAAGTCCTTCGGAGTAATCAACAAGTTGAAAGTGCTACTTGGGAAGCAAAAGTGGAAGCGAATATGAAGAAGTGATATCCTTATCTTTTCCACTCTGCTCAAGCCTAAGATATTTAGTTAATCCTATATGTGGTGTCAAGTCATGTGATTTAGCCCCTCTATGTCATATTGCATTCATACATACTCGTGGTAACATATTTTGATGGCATTTGATGTTTAAGTTTGAGATTTCATGAAAATGATGTTTAAATTGCATTGTTGCATTCATGTTGTGCTAAAAAATTTTCAAATCACTCCTCTTAAGTGTATTTCCATCACATTTGAGGACGAATGTTCCCAAGGAAAAGATATTATAACACCTCCCACACGACTCGAAATGTCCTTATAGTGTATTTCTTGCTTACGTAATTTTTGTGTATTTTTCAACAAACCTAAGTTCGTATTCATTTTCAGGAGGCAAACTTTTGTAGGAAAAGTGTCATCCTCGATTTTTAGGTCAACCGTATCAAAAAATATTTTTTCGCATGAAAATACACTTTCTAGCAAAGTATGCAACCTCTCTGCATAGCGGAGAGGGTTCTAGATAGTACAAAAGTGACCTAGACTCATTCCTAGGCAAAATAGGGGAAAATTAGATTTCATGCAAAAGTGAATTGCGCGGAACAAGTCCGCGTCGTGGTCCCATTTCATCCATGAACAAATTTTTCTAAAAAATTCCATATTGAGTAAGGGCGATAGGGACTTACCCCTAGACCCTTATATACGGGAATAATAAAAAAATTACACTATTTTTAGGCATAACATTACTCTCTAAGCCCCTAAATCCTCTCCAAACTCTCCTAAATTCTTTCATCAAATTCTCTCAAGTTTCTAGTGTTCAAGCTTCTTCCATTGAAGGTCAAGTCTCAAGGTGATTCCCCAAGCCTCCTCAAGTCTTCGTCATCAATTTCAAGACCTTAAGGTATGTGGATCTTTTATCATGTGTTCTTCAAACCATGGAACCTAAACCTCTTTTTCAATGAAATTTCTTGATTTCAAAGATTATTTCTTTATGGGTAATTCATATTATTCCTTATAAGCATGATTTAAGTTGGAATTTGTCAAGTGTTTATTTGAATATGCATGAACACCTATCAAAGGTTTATCCTATGAGTTGATTTATGATTATTAAAGTTATTCATGATATGGTGTTATGAAAATTATGGATTTTAAGTTGGACCTTATGACACCCAAATTTGGGGGTTTATAATGATAATGGTGGGTTGTTTTGAATGGTTTCTAAATAATCATGTTTCACTTTATTCATGTCTTATACTCTTGAATTTCATTATTTTGAGCTTATATGCACAAATCCACCATATTGGACTAAGGCTATATGAAAGGTCTCTTATGTTGATGAAGCATTTATGGCAAGATATGCAAGACAAGTATGTTATGATGATTTGTAGGTTCCCAAGTGTATGTTGAACTCATGAAAAGTTTTATGAATGATAAGCAAGATTTTGAGCCCTATTGTGAAAGGTTACACCCTCTTGTGAATGGAAAATGCTCACTTGAAGGGGAAAAAATATAAATAAGCTACTCCTACTATGTTAAGATATTTTTTACAAGTTATTCAAGTCATAATTACTCTTCTATTTATATTATGTATTCCATGGGACTAGGCTTATCATCGAATGTGATGTAGAGTGGGGGGCTAACCCCAAGAATCCTTATATAAAGCTTTACTTTCCATAACTATTTACCACAATAGGTTTGTATTATTGATTCCCTAAATGGACTTATACTAGTGGATCTATCTAAGCATAGTTACCCACAATATGGTGTATGGTTTACCTTGGCAAGTAGACCTCTCCTTTTTTGATGTGGAAGCAACATCGAAATTTCGTGTAGTAGCTCGCGTGGTCTTATATGTCAGTTACAATATCCTCCCATATATATATGCTATGTTATGATATTTTGACTATCTTCCATGAATGTTGACTAAGTCATTGACCATCTATGTCATATTGAGCTTATATCCATTGTACATGATTGTGCATTTTGAATAGTATGGCTTATGATCACTTGTTGCATTGCATCCCGCATACTTAGTATATTCCAAGTACTAATGCATAATTTTTGCGTATATGATCCAACCATGTAGGGATCGGAGCTCCTATTCATCTACCTCCTCATGGCTAGGACATTTGCTTGAAGACTTGCTATTGGTGAGTCCTCTATTATGGGAATAATAACCACTTTCTATCTGCTTATGCTAAGACTTTGTCACTTTATTTATCTACTTTTGAGGGTGAGCCTGGGACATATTTTGGCCCCCATTCTACTCATGTTTAGAGGTATTGTTGGATGATGTGATGTGTATGAATCTTATGATGCTTATGTATCTATGAATATTTTTCTTTAGTCCATATCCCTTGTATGTTATTGTTGGGTGTTGATGGCATGTGATGGCTTTCCTCAGTCCCTAATCCCATAGAGTGTGTCCCATGACCCCTTTCCATTGGTATATATGTTGATGAGATTGTACGATGGCACTTTTTACCCCCTATTCCCATAGATTGCATCCTAAGTCGTGAATCCCCTTAGTTAGTTAAATGATGCTTGATCTACATTTCCGCAACCAAGTATGTGCTTACGAATGCTATGAGGCTTATTTGGGGACTCTTGGGTTCCCATCCGCCATGTCGCACCTAGGCCCTAGGCTTGTATCATGACATACTCCTCCCCAAGCACCTGGGATGGTAACAAGGGTCCAAGATTTTGTGAGAATGAACCCACTAGAGTATCATGGTTCTAAAGTTGAAGAGGACCTAGTCGATTCATTGATGAGGCATATAAGATCATGACCATTATCGGGGTGTTGTTAGAAGAGAAGGATAAGCTAGTGGCTTATCAACTTAAAGGTGGGGCTAATGTTTGGTATGATCAATGTATCGAGGAAAGAGGTAACAGAGTAGGCTAAGTTGAATAAGAAGAGTTCAAAGGTGCATTATTGGATTGGTTCTTCAAGTTGGAGCTACGGGAGACGAAGGTATAAGAATTTATCAATTTAAAGTAAGGACATATGAGTGTGAAGGAATACTCCCTCAAATTCACAAAGCTCTCCAAATATGCATTGTTCATCGTGGTGGTCCCATGGTCTAGAATGAGAAAATTTATCTATGGGGTGTCGGAGTTGGTATCTAGAGAGTGCAAGACCCTAATGCTCATAAAAGAGATAAACATTTTATGTCTACTTACATGTGCAGAGCAAATTGAAGAGGAGAAATTGAGAGAGTGTGCTAGGAATTTCAAGAGTGTTCGATTGAGGGTGGTGGATTCTCCCACCATAGAGTTGGTGGCCATGACAAGCATCAAGGTGACCAAAACAAGATAAGCCAAGTCTCCGCCAACACCCCTCTTTCTCAATTGAAAAACGACTAGGGGACCAATACCAAGCCACAAGGAAGTTCGGGTGCACAAGCTTCTCCCAATAGTGCCAAGTGTGGAAGGCCCCACAAAGGGGAGTGTCTAACTGACTCAAATGTATGCTTTAAATATGGCAAGCCAAAACATCATGCCAAGGAGTGTAGAAGTGGGAGTGTTAGGTCCCAAGTCCAAGGTGGACAAGCTTAAGGTGCTCCAAGGGCTAATAGGTTCTATGCTTTGCATGCCTACTAAGAGATGGCAGAGACTCCAAATGTAGTTACCGATATGTTAAAGTTTATGATTTTGATGTATATGCATTATTAGATTCGATAGCCAATTTTTCCTTTGTAACTCTATTTGTTGCAAACAGATTCCATGTATGCTCGAAGTCCCAAGTGAACCTTTTGAAGTTTGTACTCCCGTAGGAGAGTCCATTGTTGTACAAAGAGTTTACAGAAATTATCTCGTGTCCATTTTGCATAAATTTGTATCTTGTGATCTTATAGAACTCTCCCTGTTATGATGTCATTATTGGGATGGATTGATTGCATGTTTCCTATGCTTCTATAGATTGTCAAACTCGTAGAGTCAAATTTCAATTTCCAAATGAGTCCGTTCTTGAGTGGAAGAGTAGTAGTTCTACATGTAGAGGTCGGTTTGTCTCCCATCTCAAAGCTCGTAAAATAATCTCCAAGGGATGTATGTATCACCTAGTGAGGGTTAGAGATGTTACTTTAGAAGTCCCATCTCTTCAATCGGTCCTCATTGTAAATAAGTTTTTTGAGGTCTTTCTGGAAGAGTTTCCTAGTGTTTCTCTCAAAAGGGAAATAGTATTCTACATAGACCTCTTGCTCGATACTTAACCTCATATCTACTTCCAAGGATAGATGACTAGTTTGATCAATTGCAAGGGGCCAAACACTTCTCCCAAATTGACCTCTGATCCTGTTATTATCAACTAAGGATGAGGGAGTGTGACATTCCCAAAATGTCTTTCCGGATAATGTATGGACATTATGAGCTTGTAGTAATGTCTTTTGGCGTAACTAATGCAACAACAATATTTATTGACCTCATGAATAGGTTATTCAAATCCTACCTTGATATGTTTGTAATGGTATTCATCGATGACACTTTGATTTATTCCGAAAGTGAAGAAGAGCATGTGAGGCATTTGAGGGTGGTGTTGCAAACCTTGAGAGACAGATTATTTGCTAAGTTTGACAAATATGAGTTTTGATTGAGTGAAGTTTCTTTCCATAGACACATGGTGTCGGGCGATAGAATTAAAGTTGACCCTAAGAAGATGGAAGCAGTGAGGAATTGTCCTAGATCATTGAATCCTTCAGACATTAGGAGTTTCTTGAGTCTAGCCAAGTATTATAGAAGGTTTGTTAAAGGGTTCTCTTCCATTTCATCTCCATTAACAAGGTTGACTCAAAAGAAAGTAAAGTGCATGCAGACGGAAGGGTGTGAGAAAAGTTTTCAGGCATTGAAGGATCGGCAACTTCAGCTCCAATCCTAACCTTTCCAGAAGGTTCCAAAGGATTGGTTGTGTATTCTGATGCCTCATGGGTTGTTTTGGGTTGTGTGTTGATACAACATGGGAAAGTGATTGACTATTCCTCAAGGAAATTGAAGGTGCACGAGAAGGATTATCCAACATATGATCTTGAACTTGCGATTGTGATTTTTGCATTAAAGATATGGTGTCATTACTCATATGGAGTTCACGTTGATGTCTTCACCGACCATAAAAGCCTCAAACATGTGTTCTCAAAAGGACCTCAACCTAAGGCAAAGGAGATGGCTAGAACGTCTCAAGAATTATGATATGAATGTGAATTATCACTTGGGAAAGGATAATATGGTAGCCAATGCACATAGTAGGGTGTCCATCGGTAGTGTGTCTCACTTTGATGATGGGAAAAGAAAGTTGGCAAAGGAGGTCTATAGGTTGGCTAGATTCAGAGTGAAATTGAGTGGTACTAAATGGTGGTATGATGGTATTGAATGGCTCCACGTCTTCCATGATGGCAGATATTGAGTCTAAGCAAGACCTTGGTTCCTCTTTGGTTGAATTGAAAACCTTTGTGAAGGAAGGTAAGATAGAGGTCTTCTCACAAGAGGGAGATGGGTTACTTCGTTATCAAAATAGATTATGTATGCCAAATATTGATGAGTTGAGAGGTTTGATATTGCAAGAAGCTCCAGTTCCTCCTATTCCATTTATCCTAGCTCCACTAAGATGTATAGATATTTAAGGAAAATGTATTGGTAGAATGAAATGAAGAATGACATTGCAAAGTTCGTGGCTGAATTCCCCAATTGCCAACAAATTAAGATTGAACATCAAAGGTCAGTTCGCCTAATCCAAGACATTGAAATTCCCACTTAGAAGTGGGAAGAGATCAATATGGACTTTGTAGTTGGTTTCCCTAAGACCAAGAGACATTTTGACTCCATATGGGTGATAGTGGAAGAATGACAATGTTAGCTCACTTCTTACCTATCAAGACATCCTATAGTGCCGAAGAACATGATAAACTATACATCTAGGAGTTGGTGAGGTTGCATGGGGTTCCATTGTCTATTATCTAAGATCGTGGAACTCTATTCACCTCCCACTTTTGGAAGTCCTTTTAAAGGAGCCTTGGTACTAAGGTAAAGTTGAGTACCACATTTTATCCCCAAACCAATGGGCAAGCCAAAAGAACAATCCAAATGTTGGAAGATATGTTAAGGGCTTGCGTGTTCAAATTCAAGGAAAGTTGGGATGATCACCTACCTCTTATCGAGTTCACCTATAAAAATAACTCTCATTCAAGTATCAAGATGATGCCATTTGAGGCCTTATATGGTAGACGATGTAGATCACCAGTTGGGTAGTTTGAAGTTGGTAAAATGGCCTTGTTAGGGTTGATTTGGTCATGGATGCCATGGAAAAAGTAAGATTCCTAATGGAATGGTTGAAAACGGATAAAGTCACCAAAAGTCATACGCTAATGTTAGGAGAAGAGATCTTGAGTTCAGTTTCGATGATTGAGTCTATTTGAAGGTGTCACCCATGAAAGGTGTAGTACGATCTAGCAAAAAGGGAAAATTAAGCCCTAAGTATGTAGGGTTTTACAAAATTGTGAGAAGGGTTGGCAAGGTGGCTTATGAATTGGAGTTGCCAATGTAGATGAACATGATTCACCTCGTATTCCACATATTGATGTTGAGAAAATTCATAGGGGATCCATACTCTAAAGTTCCATTGGAGCATGTGAGAATTGAAAAGAATTGGCCTATGAAGAGGTTTTGGTTGAGATCCTAGACCAGCAAGTGAAGAGGCTAATAAACAAAGAGATTGCATCCATTAAAGTACTTTGGAGAAATCAACAAGTTAAAGGTGCAACATGGGAAGCGGAAGTGGGCATGATGAAGTGATATCCCTATCTTTTCCAACCTACTCAAGCCTAAGGTACTAAGTTTTCCTTTCCTTGAGACCCAAAATTTCTTGCATTTCAATTTTATGTCATTTATGTATGTTTTCATATTTATGGGTCTCTTTTGAATGGTATTTGAGACATGAGTTTGAAATCTTATGTGCATTTATGCATTCATGCTAGGTTTCTAGCTAATTCCTTAACTCCTTGGAGCCTACATTTAGCATATTCGAGGAGGAATGTTCTCAAGAGAGAGATATTATAAGGGCTCAAAAGTTAGGAAGTCATATAATACAAAAGAAGTGGAACTAAATATGTTGCAGACCAAGGTACGAGCCTCATTTACGACTCATGGTCTAAACCATGAGTCCTGCACAAGGCTCTTGGATAGACTTAGCCTAGACGAAAAATTTACTAAGTGTATAAGGAATGTACAAGGGGTGTTTATGGTCCGTAAAAGGAACTATGGACCATAAATAGCATATGTGGTTTGAAGCATAGGGTTGATGGGAAATTGGGTTCTAAAGATTGAACTACGAATAAACCGGATGAGTCGTAGTTCGTTCTACGAGCCGTAGTTTGGTCTCGTAGATAAGGTCCTGAGTTTGGAAAATTTTCTAAGTGTTGGGGTGCTTTACGAAAGAGCCGACGACCCATAAAACAATCTATGAGTCGTGGCTTGGTCTCATAGATTGAGCTCTAGAGACCAATTTTCAAAAGATTAAAAAATGAACAGGAAAAAACCCCATACCGAGGTCCATAGACCATTTTACCACTCATAAATGGGGTCATGGTTTAGGATCTAAATTTGTCTTTTCATGTGCCCTACACTTGACACTACATCATTTTGGGATTTCTTCCCTCCTATATTAGACCCTAAATCCCTCATTCACTCTTATTCTCACCATTTCAAATTCTCTCAAAATTCTCTAAGGCAAAACACTCTCAAGGCAAGGGAAAGGACTAGGGTCTCCAAGGGCCTTATTCTTCAACTTCTTTAAGCCTTTCCGTAAGGTCTTCATCATATATGTGAGTTTCATTTATGGGTCCCTTTCACCCACAAAGACCAACCATGATTCCTTTTACCTTTTCTTTAATTTCTTGAAAGTTTATGAGTTCCATGAGCATGAATTAAATGAAGTTTTAATGATGTATTTTCTTGTATTTGATTCTAATGTTGCAAATATGATGATGTACTATGAGTTCTTATGGTTATCAAGTTGAATGTTATGATTTTATTATCAAGGGTTTTCAATAATGATATGGATTGTTTAAACATGATTTCAACTTGGTGAGTTCTATCATGATCTTGCAATATTTTCTTAAAGCATGTGATTTTGAAGGTATTGCCTAAGCCCACTAAGTTTAAGATGATTACTATGTGATATGGATGATAAAGGTCTAGAAGAATGTTATGAGTGTTATCAAAGGTGTAAGCATGTTGCAAGGCCCTTAATGATATTTAAGATGGACCCCCAATGTGAAAGGTCAATTCTTACTTAGGTGGTTTCCAAGTTAATGACTACTCCTACACAATGCTACTTACGGTTCTAAGTTATGATTGCATGACTATGCTACTATTTTTAAAGTATTTCATGTGATTCACTTAGCACCAAATGAGGGATCGAGGTGGGGTTTGGTAAGAAACCTTAGAAGCAACCTCTTGTCTCATTAACTATGTGTCACCATAGGAGACCTTGTAGGCAAAGGCTAGTAGATCCACAATAGCAACTTTAAACTAAGATATGCATGCATAAGTTGCGGAGTTGCACCAAGCAAGTGGACTCTTCGTGCCAATGTAGGGGGTTATGTTGGATTTCATGTAGTAGCTCAGATGGTCTTATATGTCAGTTATGGTATACTTCCACAAAGTTATGAATATAATATTCATGCTACTTTAAACTTGTTTTGACATGATGCATTGATCTTTACTTCATATTGAGCTTTATTCTTTGTTATAGTTATGCATGTTTTGAATGATTGCATAACAATTTCATGCATAATGCATTATAAATTTATGTTTGCATTGCATCTCACATACTTAGTACATTCAAACGTACTAACGTATATTTTCCTCCATGATTTTACTATGTAGGGACCGACACTCCTCCTCCTTTACCAGCACATGGGTAGCCTCCGACGTCCAAGACTAATATTTGATTGGTGAGCCCTCCATTTTCAAAAACTTCACCTCCTTCTTCTTGCCTTGTATTTTTGAGACATTTATATTTTGGGTTGTATTTTGGAGACTTACTTTTTATCTTATTTTCATGACTTTTGTACTTGAGGGGAGCTTCGGGTATGTACTAGCCCCCGCTAAGTCTTTTATGTAGAATAGTATGTTTAGATGACATATTTTTTGTTTTAAGTTGATGACCTTTTGTGATTTGAACGATATGATTTTTTCCATAGTCCCTTCCTCGCTTTTGAATTTTGCTTGCGTATGTTTGTTTGCCTATGAATGTTTAATGAATGGTAAGGGAGTTGGGTGAGGTGCCTTCGAGTCCTTTATTCGTCGTGTTATGACTAGGCCGTAGGCTTGGGTCATGATACTTTGACAACCTATCTATAGTTGCTAATTATTTTTGGAAAGCTAGTCAAATAAAGAATTTGTACCTTGGATGAATTCTCAGATGCGGTGTTATGGCCCTCCACTTGACTTTGGGATATTGAGGTAGTAATCTTGTGTACATCTTATGCATTGAGAACGTATCATTTATTTGGCATATACCAATAGCTGAGACCAGATCACACTGCCTTGCTTGCCTTTGTAGTGCCCATTCTCTTAAAGCCAAAATTTCTCACAATCCAAGAAGCATTCTTAAGTATTTGTACATTTTCAATAGCTCGCCTTCTTATAAAATAGCTATGTGCCCATTGGATCCACAAACATTCTTTGTTCCTTGTTATATTCCACAATTGTTTCAGAATAGAAACTCTATTCCATAGACATGAATTGATAATATTTAATCCTTTAGTTTCCAAGGATCTACATATATACTCCTAAGACACCAAATCTTTCTTCGATATAGTGACTGCCTCTTTCCATAAGAATATAGATTTGAACAGTTGTACTCTCTCAACGTAGGAGAGTAATTTAGAAGACCAACAAGTAACCTTTGCAATTGTTTTCTCTATTAATGGCAGGAAAAGGTTTAAATTGAGCTTTTTAGATTCCAATGGAACCCCAATATATTTGAAAGGTAACTTACCTTTACCATATCCCAGCTTCTGAAAAATAGCCTCTTTTATGTGACTAGCAACCCCAATAATATATAGAGAGCTCTTATCTATATTAGCTTGTAGACCAAAATTCTTTGAAAATCTCATATATATATATGTTACTTGTAATAATCCAATAGATATAATGCTTGCCTTGCAATACATCAAGAGGTTATCTGCAAAGTATATATGAATACTTCCCAGTTTCCTACATCTTGGATGGAAATTCAAATTTACATTCTTATCTAATTGACTAAACTCTCTCCTCCAATACCCCCATAGCCAGTACAAATAGATAAGGAGACATTGGGTCACCTTGTCTAATACCTCTTTTAGCAATAAAAGTTTTAGTTAGTCTTCCATTCAGTATCAATGAATATGACACTTTTGTCACACAAGTCATAATCCAGTGAATGAATTTTGCAAGGAATCCCATATCAATTAACAACTTCCTCATAAAACTCCATTCCAATGTATTATAATATTTTTTTAAATCCACCTTAGGAACGCACCTTGGTGAGATGGAGTAGCATTTAAAAATCTCATGGCTAAACAAGACATTATCAATAATTCTCCTGCCTTTAGTAAGAACCGATTGGGAACATCCCACTTACCCGCTAATTACATTTTTAATTCTCCTAGTCAATACTTTTGATATTATATTATAGAGAGTAGTATAGCAAGATATAGGTCAAAAGTCCTTAACCTTGGTAGGAGATGAAACTTTAGGAATCAAGGTTACATCAGTTGTAGTGATAGGAGGATAGATTATACCAGTAGTGAAGTATGGTTGCATAGCTTGCACTATATCACCTTTCACAAGCTCCCATTTCTTAGTGAAAAACTTAATAGGAAATCCATCAACCCCATGATCTTTCTCCTTTGGCATGGAATGAATGGCATCTTTTATCTTTTCATGTGTTACCTATCTGATTAGCTCTTTTTATTGTTGGACTGACAGAAACTGCCTATCTCTCACCATCACAGAGTCTAAAAAGGGAAACTCCAGAGCATATTCTCCCATTAATCCTGAGAATACATTAATAAGCTCATTTTCAATAGCCCTAGGGTCAGTGAGTTTAACATTATTTTCAATAAATGGATGCTATTGCATTTCGGCTACTTCTCATCCTCCATTTGGCATGAAAATATTTAGAGTTATCATCTCCACTCTCGACCCAGGTGGCTCTTACTTTGTGCCTTAGAGCTTGTTCCTCTATGTTGTTCCACTTAGCAATTTCTAGTACCAACTTTGTTTCCTTGTTAAACAGTTCCTGAATTCATTTGATTTTGTAGTTAGTCATATATTACAGCTCACTCCACCCTTGCTGAGAAGAGTTTATGTTGGTAAGAGGCCATGTACCTATTGATATCTTTCATTTGTAGTTTAAGCTTCATCAATTTGGACCACATATTTTCCATCAGATAAGCAGATTCTTCATTAGTCCACACTGGCTATAATATATTGTTAAAATTAGAATGCTCCGTGACATTTGGGAAGAATCTAATTGGTTTAAGGTGAAAGCTTTGTTGTTGGCAATTTTTAATAAGTATGGGAGAATGGTCTGAGATTGATGGATTGAGGAACTCGGCTTCTGCTTGGCCATATTGTTGTAACCATATAAATCTCCTAGTGCCCAATCTATCTTGCTTAGACCCTACTTCCTATGTCCTATTTATTTCATCATGTATAATACCACCCATTACTATTGATAGGTGTAAGTTGGCATAGTGTCTATTAGCCTCTGAAACCCATGGTCTCTGTTTAAGTAACAGATGAGCCTATTCTATCTCTTGAGTTAAGTACATCCTTAAAGTCCCCACACAATAGACAAGGGTATTGATTCTGCCTGTCAACCTGACATAGCTCATCCCATAGTCTTTCTTTATGTTGCTTCTCATTCATAGCAAAAACCATTGTGAAATCAATACTCCTTTTGGGTTTTAGATCAATAATACAGTGGATATATTGATTTCGATTTCAACCATGCTCACATTTATAGGATTGTGCTACAATAACCAGATTCTATAGTTTGGTGTTTCAATGTATTATACATGCTTGCTATCCTTTAGCCATTTTGTATGATCTTTTGGGATCTAGGTGCTTTAACCTCTTTTTTCTAAACATCCAAACACTTCAACCTTATTCTCAGTAAGAAAGAGTTTAATCTTTTTTTGCTCATAGGCCTAGTTAAGACCCCTAACATTCAAAGTTGAGAGGAGCATAATAGGGTGAATGACATGGTGTTGCCAGCACTTTATTGCCTTTGAGTACCACAGAGTCAATATACATATGTTGTTTACCATGTCTCCGCTGAGTATAAAATCCATCTCTTCATTTAATCCAAGTTCCTGCACCGGAGATTCATTTACAATTGTTTCATGCATAGCCTGCTTCTTCTTATGCCTTTCTTCCTTTGCATGCTTCTTCAGTTCAGTTGCTTTTCCAGGTGCCCCTGCATCACCATTCTCCTTTTCTTGTTGTTGATACCAGCTCTCTTGATCAGTATGCCATATCGTAGACATTCATTGCGATACCTCGGCCTCCATTAATATCCTACCGGTTGCTCCCATGGTCCTGAGGGGGTCTCCATTTGTATAACCTCAATCAATAGTTGTGAAACATCCACTTCAATTTGAATCCTCGCATATGATATCTTATTAGCATTCACAGCGATGTGATCTATACTCACTATTAACCCAAAACACTAGCAATTTTTCTTAAGGCCTCAACAGAGAAATATCCTTAGACCTAGTAATTTCACCATGGTGGTACCACGTTGAGTATTTTTTTGTCAAATTCAAGATCTAGTTCCCATTGTTTTAGAATGACAGGTTTGTTATTAACATAATATGGTCTAGATTTAGGCACTTTCTCCTTATTCTTTTCAGATTATAACTGGAATATATAGTATCCCTCATGGTGCACCAAAACCTTAGGCAAAGGAACAAAGTTCCAAAGTTTTGCTATATAGTTCTCCGTTTGTTTCCAATATGGTACATCACCTAGCACGTATCCTATTGAAGCAGTTTCGTATTCTTAATGTGCTCCTTAATATCATCTTGCTCAATCATTACAGTTATCGTAACATTCTTCATACACGATGTTACATTTTGAAGGGCTTACCAGCACTACGATTTTCCTGCATAGGTGCTGCATTGGGTGTTGGCTAGTTTGAATTTTCAGCAATAGAGAATTGCAGACACAGAATTGATAGTTCTTTGTTCTCTAATTTGATTAACTGTAGTTGTATCTCATCCGCAACACTACTAGTTTCTTCCTCTTCAAGTATTGCTCGAAACCCTAGTGAGAGATAGCTCCCAAATGTAAGGGCTAGTAGTCCTGTTGTCAGAGTGACAAGAGTTCAGATGGGCATCTTTTCTTGGAGCTTGGCCATTGTTAATTGCCAGGCACAATTGCTTCCATGCTATCGTGCGCCGAGAAAGAGATGCACTTATTACCCACCTATTTTATTTCACAAAAATGTCCCTTTTAATCTATAATGAAATTCATGAGCCCTAGCTAGAATTTGAGAGAAATTGCAGGTAAAACTTTTAAATCATCAATTTAATATTAATTCATGCATATATCAATTCAAAATAGTGAAATAAAGCATAATTTATAAGACTCAATGATAATTGATGAAAATCCCTAATTCATGTATTTAAGTTTCATTGAAAAAGAGGGAAATCTCTTGGACGTCATAGATGAAAGAATTCATGAATGAATGCACATACTTTGAGTAGATTCCTAGTTTGAAACTTGAAAAGAATACTTGAATTCTTGAAATCATAGCTTATTCTTCCTCGAATTTGCTTTAGAGAATTTCTAGAGAGAAGTTTTTGTGGAATAGGTGAATTGTGAGAAAATGAGGGAAATTAAGAGGGTTTGGGTAGTTATAGGTTTTAGGAATAGTCTCAAAATAACGTATCTTTAATATTAAAAATATAAAAATATCTAAAATAACCTTGAAAAATAGATGTCTTCAAGGACGGTGAGGGGTTTCTATGGACTGTAGTCCCTTCTACGATCCGTGGAACCCTTTCCATTAAAAGCATGCCCAAAATCCAAGTTACGGGATCTGAATGACGATGACGACTCTTTTCTATGATTCATAAACTAAAGTATAACCCATCCTACATGTTCGTGGATCCTAAGTTCTTGTCACGATACGATTTCGAGGGTGATGGCACTTGTCTTTTTCCCACCGAAAAAAGTTAGCCTAGACAAATCATAATAACATAATATAATGCGGAAAATAAATCAACATAACATAATAATAATAATAATAATAATAATAATAATAATAGTAATAGTAATAATAATAATAATAATAATAATAATAATAATAATAATAATAATAATAATAATAATAATAATAATAATAATAATAATAATAAGGCTAAAAGACATAAATCCAACAAAACCATCCGAAAACAGGTTATAACAAGGTACAAGCCTCTAATATATCAGAATAAGATGAAATGATACCAATCTTAGCAGTCTTTGTCTCTCAAATAGAACAAAACTAGTAAAATGTCTTACACTCTTGAAGGTATGCTGGAACAATAAGCAACTACCTCTCAGCTATCAATAGCTCGGTCCAACAAGGAGATGAAGAACGTCAACAGGGTCTGGGCAAACAACCTACACACATGTTTAGAAAATTAAGGGTGAATACCAAGGTACCCAACAAGAAGACCTAATCACAAGTAGAGAATAAAGAACTAAGCACTCCTTCCATCCCAATGACATACCTCCGAACTACAAAACTAGCACGCAGGAAAGGCTAGCATACACAACATAGATAATATAGATATTTACAATCTCATATTATAGTATCTCAATAGTCTAATCTTCACAATATACAAGGCTCAAGTCATTCATCATATATCACAACTTTCCAATAGTTCAATCTTAACAATGTATAAGATTCGAGTCATCACATATATCTCATAAGTATCCTCACCCTTACCAACCTAAAATAAGGATGGTTTTATTTTCTTAAACCGCTCATAGCTCAACTGATCATCAGTTGTACGTACTGGCTCAGGAGCAATCTGTACTAGTGCAGGAACTAGTGGTGGTTGACCCACTTGAGCAGGAATAGTGCGACCATGAATAGGAGCTTGTCCATTGGCTCGGGTTTGTGAACCTTTCAATGTACCTGTGGCACTATTTGTCTGTGTCATGCCCTCGAGTACATCCAACATTCTTAGCAAAGTATTGATGTTGCTGCCAAAATACAGCACTTTTAATGCTTAAAACTTAGGATTTTGTGTGTTCTCAATGTGACTTTAGTTATTTTTATGTGTTTTTGTGTTTTGATTTGCAGGAAAACAAGTTAGGCGTGATTTGGGGGGAAATTGCAGAAGTTGTTGGTTTTTGATGCTGTATGAGACCTTCTATGAGTCGTAGAGCATTCTACAAGTCGTAAAGGTGTTTCCTGAGGAATTCTAGTAAGGAGCCTAGTATCAAATGTTAATTCTACGAACATGCAGATAAGTCATGGATCATTGTACGAGTTGTAGAAGACCTTTCGTGCCCTGATGATCAGAGAAGTGGACTTGTAGGAAAGTTATCAGACGAAACCCCTTTTACGGATCGTAAACTACTTTATGAGTCGTGGAGGAGTGTCGTAGAAGAGAAGTCCAAAATCCCAGCAGCTAATTACGAGACCTTGACTACAAGTAGTAGAGGACAATACGAATTGTAAAGTGCTTTCGTGGAGTTTGCTGACCAGTTTTCCTAATTTGTTTAGTATTTGTTTTTACTTATTATAAATAGGTTTTTAAGATTATTTTTCAAAGGGAGGATGACTAGTGTATGAAAATATTAGCTTAGTTTAGGCTAGTGTTCAGAGAACTTATTATTCTTAGAGAGAAGATTGTGAGAGAGTCTTTGGAAACACTTATGATATAATTCAATCTTCAAGCTTGTGATTTTTATTGTTATTGGATTTGCATGTTCTTAATTCAGTTGTGTAAGTGTTTAATTATTTCTTCTAAATTCATAATCTCCTCATCCACACAAAGCATGAGTAGCTAAATCCATAATTAGGGTTGTGGGAACCATGAAGATCTGACAAAGTAAAACTGGATAATTCACAATTCTTGGAAGGTGTATATGCATGTATTAATTAACTGTCTTTATTTCGCATGTTTTTTTATGGTGGCCAACATTAGAACTCGCCTAGTGTTACTGACTGGACCAAGGTAGTAATGAAATGGAAAAGAGATTAATAAACAGGATTTGATTGATGTGTTCTCGTCTAACAATCAAACTAGGCCAAAGGGAGGTTGTACTGGGAGTTATAGGTAATGGTTAGTAATACACACTATAGAGATGAGCCAAGTCACATAGTGAAATTCGCCTCTCACCTTTGACCAAACGGCTTGATGAACGTAAGTAAATTCATTAGTAATTCGAGTGTTAATCCTTAGTTCCCTTTATTTTACTTTTGTTTGTTGTTTTTGTTTATTTGCAAGGTATACTAATAATGTGTGCCCAACATTTGGAGTCAAGGCAATCCCTTCACTCCATTTGATCTAAAGATCTATAGAATGATAAGAAAAATGGCCCAAAATAACGCCAACAACGCGACAAACACAGCTCTGAATCGGAACAATAATGATGATGATAGGAATGAGAACCCACCTCCTTTGGAGGACATTCCACAGCCTCAGGACTTCACCGCTAATGCTTACCAGTGGAATCAGTACCAGTTGAATCCCATGTCTATGGATGTAACTAGAGCTATTGTGTTTCCACCACTACCGGTAGACACAGAGTTCACAGTCTCGAGTGGGTTACTTCAGATGCTGCAAAACCGTGGGCTATTCTTGGGCTTATCGTCAGAGGATCCACATAGCCACTTACACAATGTGGCATTTGTTTGTAAGAGTGTGATGGGAACACAGAATATGTCTTTGGATGTAGTGGGACTTTGTGTCTTCCCATTATTTCTCAGAGGCAATGTTGCATTATGGCTATCTGAGCTCCCGCAAAGTTCAATCGCCAGCTGGGCAGACTTGTAGAAGGCCTTTTTGGAGAAGTACTTCCCTAGATCGAAGAAGCTCAAGTTAAATGACCAGATCAACAATTTTGAGCAACTTCCTGGTGATTTGATAAACACTATATGGGAGCGGCTAACTTAATGTCTGAGGAGCGTCCCTGAGCACAAGATAGTTGATAATGCCTTGGTGGAGATCTTCTACCATACTCTTGATGAGAACAGTCAAGCCTGTGCTGACACCATCATGGGGGCATGTTTCTAGATCAACCATTTGCAAGGATTATTGAACGCATGGAAAGAGTGGCTAAATAAACTGTGCAGGGGGGCAAAGGGTAGAGCTTTCACGAAGAGTTCATGTGCAGTTAGTGTGGGTCCAAAGTGATACAGAATCAATGAGGAGATCATGCAACAGCGTGCTCAAATTTGCATAGGCATGGAGGTGATGATGAAGCAGAACCAGGAGTGACTAAATGCAGTGGTTCATCAACCTCCACGTGCACCCATGTACGAGGAGCCATACTATGAGGAGGATGCACGCTTTGTTAGTGATCAGATGGGGGGTTTCTGGACTAACACCCAAGGGTCCAATCAGGATTATTGGAGCCAAGGTCAAGGAAAACAAGGTCGGAACTTTGGAAAGATAGAGCTTACAGAGTCAACTGCGGTGGTTACTATGATAGAAATAGGGGTCTAGATGTAGATTAGGATCGTAGAGAAGGCTTCGAGAATGGTTCTTATGTGCCACCACACAACTGCAACGCAGGTGCAGGCAATTCCAGAATTGAGGAGATGTTTGATTGCCTGTTAAAAAAGGTTGAGACACAGGATGAGACCCTAAGGGGCATGAAAACAGAGATCGCTAGTATCAATCAAAAGATAGAGTCTCATTTGTTGGCTATCAAGCAGCTGGAACAACTGTTCGGACAAGTGTCGACTGAATTGAATCGGCGTTAGAGGGGTATGTTTCCTAGAAATATAGTGCAAAATCCTAAGAATGATGGGCAGAGTATGGCAGTTACTACTCGGGGTGTCAAGAGCTCCATTGATCCTCCCATGCCAGTCAAAGAGGAAGATATTTATAAGGAGATGGTTGCAGCCTAGGATGTAGATGAAGGAGATGGTCATCACAAGGATGGGGTGAGTGAAGCAGCTAAAGTACCACAGAGGTTTAAGTCCGTCCCTAAGCATCCTCCTCCCTTCAATCAGAGACTCAAAAAGAGGAAGGAGGAAGGTGAATTCAAGAACTTCCTCTCCATGCTAAATTAGCTCTCTATCAACATCCCTCTTATCGAGGCTTTAGAGAATATGTCGGGCTACCCGAAGTACATAAAGGACTTGGTCACCAAAAAATGCACTGTGAGTCAGGAGCTTTCTCAATAGCTTCAACATTGCAGTGTTGTCACTACGAATTTCTTGGTTCAGAAAAGAGAATATCCAAGTGCTTTCACCATACCTTGCACCATTGGAGATGTGGAGTTTGCAAGGGGAACTATGTGATTTAGGTGCCGGTATCAATCAGATGCCCCTTGCGGTCTTCAAGAAACTTGGATTGGGGGCCCCTACTCCAACTAAAATGCAGTTGCTGATGGTGAACCGCACTGTAAAGAAGCCTGTGGGGATACTATATGATGTGTTGGTGAAAGTGGAAAAATTTGTATTCCCTGCGGACTTTGTGATCCTTGATTGTGAAGTTGATTTTAAAGTTCCTATTATCTTGGGAAGGTCCTTCTTAACTACCAGATGCTTTTTGGTGGATATGGAGAAGGGCCTACAAAAGTTCAAATTTTGGAAAGATGAGGTCATGTTCAACGTGTGTCAGCAAACAAGGAACGACAATGATATGAGAGTGGTCTCTGTTATCGAGCCTGTTGATGAAGCTGAACTAGAGGTACCTCATAAAGAAAGATTAGGCTTTCACACATTAAAAGCAGTGTTGGTGAACTTCAATAGTGATGGCATCCCAGACTATGAGGAGACAATGAATGCTCTAGGGGTGTCTTATAGTCCTAGGCGCCAAACTAAACTAGATCTTGGTTTGCGAAATCGGGAGTCACCACCCAGAAAGGCCTCCAAAGAAGACCCACTAGTGTTAGGACTAAAGGCCCTTCCAGCACATCTGAGGCATGCAATTTTGGGAGCTAACAATACTTTGCCAGTCATAGTTGCTGCAGACTTGAATGAGGATCAGGTGATTACCCTTGTAAGGGCGCTTAAACAATTCAAGAAGGCCATGGGATGGACGATTGAAGATATCATTGTTATCCCTGCCAGGGTATGTACAAACAAAATCCAATTGGTCAAAAATTACAAGTCGAGCCTTGAACACCAAAGGCGTCTCAACCCCCTATGCAAGAGGTTGTCCGCAAAGAGATTATCAAATGGTTGGATGCAGGAGTAACCTACCCAATTGCCGATAGTGAATGAGTAAGCCCGATGTAGTGCGTTCAAAAGAAAAGAGGTATAATATTGGTACCAAATGCCAACAATGATTTGATCCCGATGCGGCCAGTCACAGGATGGAGGGTATACGTGTATTACAGAAAGCTCAATGCTTTGATAGAAAAGGATCACTTCCCTATGCCATTTATGGATTAGATGTTGGATAGACTAGCTGGAAATGGGTGGTACTGCTTTCTTGATGGCTATTTAGGCAACAAGCAGATCACCATTGCTCCAGAGTATCAAGAGAAGATGACATTTACATGCCCCTATGGCACATTCACATTTAAAGGGATGTTATTCAGGTTATGTAACGCCCCAACAACATTCTAGAGATGCATGATGTCCCTCTTCTCCGACATGGTGGAAGAAACTATTGAAGTCTTCGTGGATGACTTTAGTGTGGTTGGAGACTCATTTAAGGATTTCTTGAAGCACCTACATTTAGTTCTGCAAAGATGCAAAGAGAGTCATTTAGTATTGAATTGTGTGAACTTCATGGTGAAAGACGGCATTGTTTTAGGGCAGGATATCCAGCAAAGGAATTGAGGTCAACAGAGCTAAGGTGGAGGTGATCGAGAAACTTCCCCCACCTATCTCAGTAAAAGGGGTAAGGAGTTTCGTAGGGCATACAAGATTCTATCGAAGGTTCATAAAAGATTTCTCTAAAATTTCATACCCTTTGTGTGAATTGTTAGAGAAAGATGCTAAGTTCTTGTTTGATGATGCATGCCTAAAATCCTTTGAAGAATTGACGAAGAGGTTGATCTCAGCGCCCATCATTGTAGCGCTAATTGATCCAAGCCCTTCGAAATCATGTGTGATGTAAGTGGGGTTGCACTAGGTGGAGTATTGGGACAGTGCTAGGAGAAGATATTACATCCCATATACTATGCCAGAAAAGCCCTAAACACAACTCAGAAGAATTACACTGTCACCGAATAAGAGCTACTTGCATTGATCTTTGCATTTGAAAAGTTTAGATCATATCTGTTAGGGGCAAAAGTGGTGGTGCATATAGATCACTCTGCACTTAAATATTTGATGTCTAAGAAAGATGCAAAACCAAGGTTGATGAGATGGGTGCTTCTCTTGCAAGAGTTCGACTTTGACATCATTGATAGAAAAGGGACAGAGAATCAGGTTATAGATCACCTCTCCAGATTGGAAGATGATGCAATGATAAAATTTGATAATGGGCTGGAGATAAATGATTCTTTTCCCAAAGAGAGAGTATTGGCTGCATCTCGTGATCTGATACCTTGGTTTGCAGATTACGCAAACTATCTGGTAAGTGATATCGTGCCACCCGACCTAAACACACATCAGCGTCAGAAGTTTATGTCTGATGTGAGGAAGTTCTTTTGGGATGACCCATACTTGTTTAGTGTATGTGCTGATGGGATTATTCGTTATTGTATTCTTGAGGTTGAAATGATGAGCATACTCGAGGCATACCATTCGTCGTTGGTGGGAGGGCATCATAGTGGAATTTAGACAACCCACAAGATCTTGCAATGTGGGTATTATTGGCCCACCATCAACCAAGACGCCCATGACTATGGCAAAGCTTGTGATAGGTGCCAAAGAGAAGGTAGGGTTTCCCGCAAGCATGAGCTCCCTCTATATCCTGTTATGGTGATTGAGTTATTTGATTTATGGGGGATAGATTTCATGGGACCATTTGTTAGCTCACATGGAAACACGTACATCCTAGTTGTTGTGGATTATGTGTCAAAGTGGGTGGAGGCCGTGGTTCTACCCAAAAATGAGGGAAAAAGTGTCACACCATTTCTTAAAAAGAACATCTTCTCAAGGTTTGGCACCCCTCGGGAAATTATCAGTGATGGAGGTTCTCACTTCTGCAATAGACTTTTTAAAGCTCTTCTTGAAAAGTATGGAGTGAAGCATCGGGTGGCGACACCTTATCATCAACAGACAAGTGGGCAGGTGGAGGTGTCCAATAGGAAAATCAAACAGATCTTATCCAAAATTGTGAATGCAAACTGGATAGATTAGTCGCGGAAGCTACATGACGTATTATGGGCATACCGAAAAGCATTTAAGACCCCTATAGGCATATCTCCCTACCAACTTGTCTTTGGGAAAGCATGTCACTTACCAATAGAACATGAGCATAAAGCGATGTGGGCACTGAAGAAGTTGAATTTGGATTGGACTGATGCAGGGAACTCTAGGCTGAGCCATATTAATGAGAATGATGAGTTTCAACTAAAGGAATATGACAGCTCAGCCTTGTACAAACAAAGAATGAAGCTGCAACATGACCACCGCATCGATAACCGGCAATTTGCACCAAGGGACTTGGTGCTTCTCTTTAATTTAAGACTAAAATTGTTCCTTGGGAAGCTAAAATCCAGATGGGTTGGACCTTTTTGAGTAGCTCGCATCTTCGATCATAGGGCTATTGAATTGGAGAGACGAAACGGAGGAACTTTCAAAGTAAATAGCCAACGGGTCAAGCCATTTTTTAGAAACGTGGAAGAGATAAAGACGGTTGAAGAGTGGGATCTAGAGAAAGTCTGAGTACTCTGGCCATCTACTTCGTGTCGTGACAATAAATCAGGCGCTGCTTGGGAGGCAACCCAAGGAACACTGGCGCTTAGGCACCCAGGTATGTATTTTTGACCCCTTATGTTCTTTTTTGTTTTAATTTTGTGCATTGGGGACAATGCACATCTTTTTCGATGGGGTGGGTAGTTATGGGCCTCAGTGAAGTCTGAGTAGCTTATGGTCCATAATTAACCCAATTTTTGATCCCGAGGTTTTTTTTTGCTTGTGTTCCTTTTTTCTGTGGATATTTAATTTCTCTTGAACGGACATGTTTAGGATGTTTAGAGAATATGTGTAATATATAGTACCAATACTTATGGCATATAGCATGTTTTTGTGTTTTTCTTGAAAAAATGGTACCCACCAAAAATTTTGATTAGTAGTTGGATAGTAACCATGCATATTTAGGTGATTGACAATATTTGTTCTGATAAGTAAGGGTAGATTAAGATGAGAAGCATGATCTGAGAGTCTTTTTGCTATAATGTATGCAATTCCATGTGAGTATGAGGCTTATTTTCTAAATTCATATATTTTGTGCTAATTCAGAACTTGCCCGGTTACTCTAAGTTAGATTGTAGATTAGTTGGATTAGGAAAGGATTTTACACCATTGTTCTTAAATAGTCCACTTTAGCCTAAAAATGACCAACCAAATCAATGATATATCCGTTGTTCCTAATGTTTAAGCCTAACATACCTATTCTTTCAAAACACTTGATTAACCCAGCCTTGTCTAGTGAAAATCTTGAATTTGGCCCTGGTCCTTCCTTAAACATTGTGTACCTTGACTAACGCAAAAATCCTAAATTGAGGATGGCTACCAAAAATGGCCTTGGTTCTGGGGATGGATAGTATACACCTCAATACAGGCCAAAAACCTAAGTTGAGGGTGGCTAGTGTAAGGGTAAAACACAAAAGTAAGGGAGGTGAGTTAGGAATACAAAGAAAAAGGAGAAAATCATATACTGGTGCAAGAAAAATGAAAGATACCTTAATTGAAAGTTAAAAAGCAAAACGAAATATGAAAATAAGGCAAAGCTGAAAATGATAATTAAACACCCAAAAAAGCTTAAACAAGGAAAAAGGGAGAATAAGGTGAAAATAACAGAGTTGGTGGAGCAAAAGTGTAGAAGAAAGAAGTTTCAAGGAGGGCCTTTAGTCACTATCTTTCAAAAATATCATACCAAAGCCCCTTGAGCCTACGTTACAAGCCTAGAAAGTCCTAGAGTGATCCTAGTCCAATTAGTTGAAGGTCTGAGTCATGAGTATAGGGGCAAGCTTAGGGTATTAGTCATTATGCATGAATGTTTGTTGTGAGGATGAGTGAATTTACATAGTCTCATTGCTAAAACAGGGAAATATCATTGAGTGTTAGATATGGGACTTCTTTCTGTGAGGGCACTTGCATTGCATTATTAGCATTAGACTTGTTCAGTGATTGTGGATTGTTGATGCCTTGTGTGTCATAGTTGTGTTGTCACATGCACCAGTTTGCATTGGTTTGTTAAATAGGTATCTAATCCTATTTTGAAGAGTTGGCGTGGGTATTTGACTTTGAGATGTATGCCATTGGGTTGAGGTCTGTCTGTGACTATATTGTCTATATAGATTGAGTCTGACACTTGAGAATAAGCAACAATTTTAAGTTGAGGGTGTTGATATGCTGCCAAAATACAACACTTTTGATGCTTAAAACTTAGGATTTTGTGTGTTCTCAATGCGAATTTTTAGTTGTTTTTTATGTGTTTTTGTGTTCAGATTTGCAAGAATACAGGTTGGCCATGATTTAGAAAAGAATTTGCAGAATTTATTGGTTTTTACTGTTGTACGAGACCTTCTACAAGTCATAGAGCATTCTACAAGTCGTAGAGCATTCTATGAGTCGTAAAGATGTTTCATGAGGAATTCCAGTGAGAGGCCAAGTTTCAGAAGTTAATTCTACGAACATGAAGACTAGTCGTGGATCATTATACGAATTGTAGAAGACATTTCGTGCCCTGAGAATCAGAAAAGTGGATTTGCAGGAAAGTTATCAGACGAAACCCCCTTTACGGGTTGTAAACCACTTTACGAGTCGTGAAGGGGTGTCGTAGAAGAGAAGTCCAAAATTTCAACAACTGATTACGAGACCCCAACTACAAGTTGTAGAGGACAATACAAGTCGTAAAGTGCTTTCGTGGAGTTTGCCGACCAATTTTCTTCATTTGTTTAGGATTTGTTTTTAATATTATAAATAGGTTTTTAGGGTTAATTTTCAAAGGGAGGGACGACCGGTGTATGAAAAGCTTTAGCTTAGTTTAGGTTAGTGTTTAAAGAACTCATTATTTTTAGAGAGAAGATTGCGTTAGAGTCTTTGAAAACACTTGTGGTATAATTCAATCTTCAAGCTTGTAATTTTCATTGACATTGGATTTGCGTGTTCTTAATTCAGTTGTGTAAGTGTTTAATTATATCTTCTAAATTCATAATCTCTTCATCTACACAAAGCATGAGTAGTTAAATCCACAACTAGGGTTGTGGGAACCATAAAGAACTGATAAAGTAAAATTGGATAATTCACAATTCTTGGAAGGTGTATATGCGTGTTTTGATTAACTCTCTTCGTTTTGCATGTTTTCTTATGGTGGCCAACATTAGAAACCGCCTAGTATTACTGACTGGACCAAGGTAGTAATGAATAGGATTAACAGGATTTGATTGATGTGTTCTCGTTTAATCAACAAAACTGGGCCAAGGGGAGGTTGTACTGGGACTTATAGGTAATGGTTAGTAATGAACACTATGGAGATGGGGCAAGTCGCATAGTGAAATTCACCTCTCACCTTTGACCAACGGGCTTGGTGAACTTAATTTACCGTTGTACATGCTATACACTAGACAAGAATTAGTTTATGTGATGATACTGAGTTTCAAAATCATGGGGAACACAATTCCCTAGTTACTCTCCGTTATTGATCTTTCTCTCATGATAGTTAGTTAGCTTATTTTTCTCATTGATTTTTGCGACCCCCCCCCCCTTTGGGGAATTGAGTTGATTAACTGCTTGGATTACTTGTTGGTGATTTATCTTTGAGTCTACGTATTCCCTGTGGGTTCAACCGTAACCTTGGTTAGGTTCTATATCTTGTCAAGGACCCTTTTATCTCCTAAAAAGGAGGTGTAACTTGGGCGACGAACAAGTATTTTGTAGAAGTGATGCAGGTGCATACTCTGGAGGGACCTGGCCTCCTCCAATCTAAGGCTCGGGCTCTCGGGAGGTACCTTTCTCATAGTCTTGGGTTAGTGTTGTGTCTCAAACTCAGCCCCTACCTTGGCCTCCAACTCTATCCATAGATCTACCCTAACTAGGGCCTCACTAACACTTTTAGGGGCTTCCTCTTCCCTAGCAGAAGTTGATGCTCTAGTCCTGGCCATCTGTAAAAAGAACACACTACACTTAACACTAACTCAAGACTCCACGAATGACTAGATAGAAAGAAGTAAAAGAGGAATTTTCTAACAGTCTCAATAGACTCTCGAAGATAAGCAACAAACGTCTCTGTGCAGATCTTTGAGACTCTATTCAACTGGGCTTGTATACTCGCGAGACATGTGAACCTAAAGCTCTAATACCAAATTGTCACGACCCGATTTTGAGGGTGATAGAACTTTTCTTTATCCATTGAGACAACTCAGCCTAGATATATCACAATAGCATACACATGATAATGCGGAAGCTAAATCAACATAATATAATAATAACAAGGCTAAAAGGCATAGATCTAACAAAATCATCCCAGAACTGGTTGTCACAAGGTACAAGCATGGTTTAATATAGGAAACAAAGACCACTTTATATCTAACAATAATAGGCATTATATGGCAAGCAATGTTTAAGACAAATGTAACATCAAAAAGCACCTAGGATGATCCACTTTAATAAAATTAATAATATTACAATGCTCACAATCACCAATAGGTTTGTATAGCATGTTCTACCATGAAATTTTAATTCATTACTCTTGAGTTAGTGGGCAAGAAGTTGATTGGGTGAGAAATCTTTCGATGGATATGTCATTATGGGAAAGACAAGCTTTACCAGCCTCTCTTCATTACAATTAATAGGCGGCAATTTAAATTGCTTAAAATGAAAAAATAGACATATTTACATTAGACATAATTGTCACGACCCAAGCCTAGACCTAATCATAACATGAAGGATGAGTAACCCGAAGGTATCTCACCCAAGACTCTTATGTCACAACCCGGGCCTAGGTCCTAGGAGTGACATGGCAAATGAAAACTTGAAAATCCTCAAATAGTCGTCATAGAATCTATATTCATATCATCGGTTTGGCAGCGCAAAACTATATTAACCATAATTATTAAATGATACTAAGGGAAAGGGTTAGATGACTCAGGCTATAGGATAAGGGGTATAAGACTCATTGGCATGCAATTTAATACATAAGTCTAAGGGATGAGAATTCGGGACTCAAGCTATGGAGTGTCATAGCGTAGGGGATTTATATTATCACATAGCATATAGGAAATAAGGATTAAGGAGTGGGTAAGTATAACTCACGCTATAGGGATAAAAGGGACTTAGGACTTTGAACATTTCCATATCTCATCATAATCACATAATCATAGCATAATACATGCTCATGGTCTCCCAAGAATCAACATATCATACACGTACATAAGATTTCATGATGTCCAACAATACTTCTAGTACATAGAATAGGACGGGGGCCAAGATAAGTCCTGGGCTCACCCTCAAAGTAAAGACATAAGTAAACATAACATAATAGGTAGATAAATGGTAGGTCTTGTCCTTGAAGTAAAGGACTCACCACTAGCAAGTCTCACAATCCAATCAAACCGTCAAAAGGTTTTGTAAGCCTCCACGCCAAGATTATAGTAGAATACTTGCCAAAGATAGCCCACACCACACCTTACTGCCTGAAAGCTTGTCAATGTAGTGGCTTCATTGCATCATAATCATCCCTTAAAGGGGTATAAACATAAATCTATGTTGGCACATAGTTATGAGAAAGAGACTTTATTAAGAACCCTCTAGGTCGAACCTCCACCTCAAATCTCATTCGATGCTAAGTCACATCCCACATGAATACATATGCATATACATATTCGTGCTTGAAAAAAGAGCATAAGTCTTTTCAAATCATAATCATGTATGCTTAGGCTTAAAAACCATCATACTTCATAATCATGCATACTTGAGCTAAAAGCCAAATCATACTTCAATTCATGAATACATGCATAGGAGTAGCTCATTAACAACTTGCACATAATGTGTAAACACCCATGGGGCTCTTGAGCCAAATCATAGATATTATGTGATCACATGTCATTTCATAACCATACTTGCTTTAAAACATAGTGATGATCATAATTGGGTCTTAACCCGCATCATAAATCTCATGAAAATACTTCTTCATACATGCATATGCCATGAGGGATGAAGGAATAGCATGGATATCACGAATTCATAATTAAAACATCATAATGAAATGAAATCATAGTAAATCCACGAAGAAATCAACAATTAAAGCATGCTTGAAATTACTCATGCATAATTTCATAAATTCAAGGGATACGCATTTTCAATTCTCATAAAATTCATGTAAATCATCATAATAAGATTCAACTCATCATAAAAATCAATAATTAAGTTTATTCCATAGCTCAATATTAACAAATTAAAACTAATTTAAGAGACCTATTTGCAAAATAGACTTAGAATTCATGAAATTAAGAAGTAGAAGTTTTGGGTCTTCATGATTGAAAGGGAATCACGAACCAATCTCATGTACCTTGGAAAACTAGAAGAATTAGAAAGAAAATGACTTCAAATGAAAGGCCTCTTGAAATCCTAGCTTGGATCTTCCAAACCTTGCTTGAATAGAGTCTTAGGAGATATAATTTCTTAGAGTCCAAGTGTCTGAATAAGAATAAATAATAATTCAAATGAAAGCTCTCTTGAAATCCTAGCTTGGATCTTCCAAACCTTGCTTGAATAGAGTCTTAGGAGATAGAATTTCTTAGAGTCTAAGTGTTTGAATAAGAATGAAAAATAATGAAGGAGTATAAGTTGATTTAGGGGTCTAGGATATGTGAAAAGGTCATAAAAAAACCTTAAAATAAACCAAAATTATGAAAAGATAATTAATAAAGAGGACTTAAATTTTGACCAAGACACTCGTACAAGTGCTTTGTAAGGCCCCACATGTTGAACGGTGTAAAAGTGACTAAGAAATGAAATCTAGAAATTTTCCAAGTACGAGTGGATTTATGGAAGGGACTACGGGTCATAAGTGTCCCCACGGGTCGTATCTTGAGCTCATGAAACGTTGGTCATACTTTATGAAAATACCGATTCCTAAAGTTGAGTATACGAGATATCAGACAACCTGTAGATTGACTTACGAGCCATAAGTACTATCGTAAGATGAGGAGTAGAGATGGTTTTTGAGGGTCCAAAATCTTATCAGACGAAACCCCTTTCCTGCGAAACCTAGACCAGACCACGACCCATAAATGGGGTCTCATGGTCCAGTCGGGCAGAATTTTATAGGGGAAAATCCAACCTTTCCTATTATTTAATGTCTATACTACATCATTTTAACTCCAAAAGGACCTCCTTCTAACCTTAAAACAACCCTAATTCACTCTATTCTACTTCACTCTCAAATTTCCCTTAGTCCCACCTCTCCAAAATACACCCAAGTTCCTCAAAACACGCAAGAAAAAAGTACAAGCTAGGATTTCGATTTCTCTTCAAATTTCCTCAAGGATTCTATCTCCAATCACACAAGGTATGTGGGTTTGATTGTGGAAACCTTTCCTCCACAAGTTCAACCATTCTTCCTCCTCATCTACATGAAATTTATGGATATTTATGGATGTCTTTATGAACTTTTTTGCATAATAATATTGTGAAGAGATTTATTATATTTTACCTTTGTACATGATTATTAATTAAAAATCCATGTGAAATTTATTGAATTTTATGAGGGTTTGATGATACCCTAGCTAAGTCTTGGTATGCATTTGGTAGGTTATTTTGAATAATGTTCAAGTAGTTCCATTTTACTCTTCTCAAGTCATTTACTTTTGAATTTCATGTTTTTAAGCCTATGTATATATACCAACCATGATTTGACTAAAGTTGTATTTCAAGCTTCTATGATGTTGAGGGCCTTATGGTAAGATTATGCAAACTATGAATGATATGAATTTTAGAGGGATATTATGCATGCTATAAGATGTAGAATATTGTGAAACGTTAGTAAAGTTATGAAGCCCTATTTTGATGTTATGAAGCTTCGGTTTTGATAAGCTACTCTATGATATTATAAATCTTTGCATAATATGTCTACAAGTATAATTTGAGTATTCCTTGGGATTGTGACTTAGTATCGAGAGGACCTTGGTAGATAACCATTATCCCATGACTATGTTGCCACCATAGGTTTGTGAATTAGATAATGGATCTACATAGCTCATGTTACATGATGTACCCAAAAAGGGTGGTGTTCTCATATGGCAAATGTTAGTTAAATACCAAATGGGTGATGTTCCCGTAAGGTTGTAATCATAAGTTAACCAAAAAAAGTGGTGTTCCTTTAAGGTGTTTATGAAACACTTTCCAAAATGGGGGAATTCCCGTAAGATGAGTATTTGGTTTACCTTGGCAAAGTAGACCACTCCTAGTCTAGTGTGGAGTAAACATCGGGATTTCAAGTAGGAGCTCGCTTGGTCTTGCATGTTGGTTATGGTCCCTTCCCATAAATGTATTTTGTGTTATATCATTTGATGATTCCTCATGCATATTTTAACTATATCATTGAGCATTCATGACATATTGAGCTTCTATCCATTGTTTATGATTATGCATATTGTTTAATCATGGATTATGTTCCTTGTTACATTGCACCCCACATACTCAGTATATTTCAAATACTAACACATACTTTTTAGCGACATGATCTAACCATGTAGGGATTGGAGCTCCTATCTATCCTCCTCCTCCACATGGCTAGACAATTCGGTTGAATATCACTTTTGGTGAGTCCTTCACTTCGGGGACAATAGCCATTTACTTTCTTGCCTTATCAAGACTTGTGTATTTTTGGACACTATCTTTTGAGGGTGATCCCGAGAGATATCTTGGCCCCTGTTCCTTTTGCATTAGAGGTGTTGTTAGATATTTTGTAACACCCCACAACTCTATTCATAGGATCCAAAAAATTTCACGTAAGTATATAAGCTTAAACCTAATGATGACTTAATTGTTTCTATTTAATAAGGCTCATTCCTATACGTGGAAAGTGTATTAGAAGTGGACTAGGTTCATAAGAGAGCTCTAGTACTTAGTCGAGTTCAAAACTTTCCTATGAATTGAGTTTCTAGTCTTAGATTATGCAAGGGCCAATTTTAAATGATTAAAACTCTTAGCACACAAAGAATTAGATGTCTCATGACCTACCAAATGAACGTCCTTTGAATTAGCTTTCCAACAAAACTAATTTCACTTCATTTGGAATTCGGATTCAAATGTTATGGTCATTTTATTGAAGACTGCCAGAGCAGAGTTGGTTCTATGAAACACCTATAGGATTCGTTGATTAAAGTATGGCCCATATGCTAACTCGTGAAAAAAAATTCTGAAACTCTAATTTTTGGCCCCAGACTTTACGGCCCAATCTATGGGTCGTAGCACTTCTATGGGCCGTAGAATGGGCTCATGAAAGTGATCCAGAGACCCAGAAATTCGCCCAAGAGTTTATAAAAGGGTCCCTACGGGCCATAGATAGACTCATAGATGACCCGATCAGTGATTTTAAAGAGGGGTATTTTCATCTTTTCTCATTCTTTAAGCCTAAACTTGTCAATTTTCACCTATTTAAACCCCTGAAACATGATTCTTCAACTCATCAACGCTTAAAACATCTCCAACCCTATAACATATTTTCAAGAGAAAACAAAACTAGGGTTACAAGAGAATCTAGTGAATTCTTCAAAGTTCTTCAAGAAATCTAGTTCTTCTAGACATGTAAGGCCCTCCAAAAATTATCCTATGTTTATTTTAGTATCTTTAACTACCAGTCTCTACCCAAGATCAAGTTTATGAGTTGAGATCAAGTTTTCTCCATTACTAGTTAATTTTATTGAAATACTTGTTCATGTACTTTTCTTGAAAAAAGTCATGATCTTTACTAATTTTACTACTAAACTAAGTTATTAAGTCAAGGTTCCATGGTTAAGGTTGCAATTGTAAGAACCCTAGATATTTCATGAAAACTATTATATCTAAAGTTTTGAATTGAGTTTAAGAAGTACTTAAAGCTTCTGTATTTAATAGATAGCTGAGTAATAAAATTATACTTTTGAGACACTTGCATTGATACAACTTTCAGTCAAAGAAAAGAGACAAGTTGAGAAAAGTTTAAGAAAAGATAAAGTTGGGCTAGGTCCTAAAAGATTAAAAAGGCATTTGAGAACTCTTACTCTTTAGGTTATGAGCATTATAAAAGTTATTTTGGGAGTAGTATTGAGCACCGATATGAGTAAGAGTAATAGTAACTTGAACTCATAAACTACGTAGCAGCGTATGATAGGATTACACCAGAAATACAACTCCTCATTGTCACTGAGATGACCAAGTTTTGGGATGGTCCACTCCCCTAGTTTTCGTCCCTTACCCTGGCAAAGTATGGGATGGCCTGGTAATGTGGGCAAGACGTTGTATCATCACGAAGCACATAGTGATGGTTATCGGTTAGAGAAACTCTCCCAAGAAGTAAAGTTTATTATTTTATACAACGAGATTTATTATTTCTTTATTAAAGTACTTCCTTTTATTATATTGCATATTTAATTGAGTTGAGCTAATTACAGAGCTAAGCATTTAGTATTCTATTTTTATATATTTAGTTGTGCTCGTTAATGAATCAAAGTAAGTATTTCTTGTATATTGAGTTGCACTTTTAAATGTGTTTTAAACATATATTTTACTTGCATGACATATTTTTCTCAATTGACCATCTCAAAGTAAAGTTGAGTATCTTGTTCTAAGCATTTTTTGCCATATTACATATCATACATTCCACGTACTTACGCCTTTGGTGCTGCATCATTTTATGACACAAATTAAGGTACCCATATTAGCGAATGTTCAGTAAGACAGTCCCCATCAGCAATCGGTGAGGCCTCTTTACATCCAGAGGAGCTCGAGAGTCTTTATTTCGTTGTATTTATTTTAGTTGAAGTAGTTGTGAGCCTACTCCGGTGCCTAGTTCAGAGTCAGTACTTTAGAGACTTCATAGACTAGAAAGATATTTTTCTTGTTATTTACTTAGGGTGGTTTGAAAGCTTTGAGTCAAGTTGCATATTTTATTATTGTATGTCTGAGTTTACGAACATTGAGCCCTTTCTAATTCCTTATGAGGTTAATATCTTCCACTAAGTATGTTAGCCAGGCCAAGTAGTTCGTTGGGGACCAAAAATGGTTTCGAGTGTCGACCACGTCCAGGGTATAGGCTCAGGGTGTGACAAACTTGGTATCAGAGTGCAGAGTTTAAGTGTCCTAGGGTGTCTATGAAGTCGTGTCTAGTAGAGTCATGCTTATAGGTGTTTTGTGCACCATACTTATAATTAGGAGGCTATAGGGTATTTAGGAGATGTCTCTCATTCTTTCATACTCTAGATCGTGCAATAGAGTTGTGCCATAAGAAACTTATATGGATATATATGCTTCTCAGATCCATTAGACTACCCCTTATAACTTGGGTGGTTGAAACAATAAAGTTCAGATTCGTATTGGTGAGTTACTCTTAGATAAAGCCTTCAGAAAGTAAAGATACTACACCAGGTTTGAGAGAAGCTGATTAGTGTGCCAAAATCTGTTGATTTGAAAAAACTCATCCTTCATCGTATGAGTCATGCGCTCGAGTTAAACTAAGACGTACTCTCAGACTCTCTTCTCTAAATCCTAAGTTGCAGAATGATCCCAGAGATAGAAAGATGTAGAAATTCAAAAATAAAAAAATTATGGTTGAATAAGACATGTAGCTAAGAATTATGTAGCCATAAGATAAGTAAAACGGTGATAAGTCAAGTCCATTTAGTTTTGTTCCAAGAGTAGTAATTATCATTTATCTTTCATCTTATGAGGTAGAGGAAGAGTAGTTAGTTCGTATGAGATAGAGAACACTCGAATTAGAAAAAGTTATACGAATTTGTCATTCTTTAGTAAAGATCAAGAATAGGTGTTGAATAGAAGGACAGAGTAGAGTAGCCATCAGTTGATACGTCTAAGCTAGGCTTATGATTTTGAAGGGAAAGCCCTATGATATTCATAGAGTTATGGACTTAACTAGGCAATGACGTATAGTGAATGGGTAAGTAGAACCTAGGTTTTGAAAGAGGATACGACAAATAACTATAACTAGGTAGACTAATGGATACAGATTGACTACTTGTTATAAGATCTTAGTGGGCGAATATTTCTTTGTTTCATTTAGTAGTCATAAGTTAATATATTATGCGGGAAATTATATTTTCAATATGTGTTTAGTATAAGACACTAAGCTTTAACTTGAGTTAAGTGTATGATAAGAGGGATGGAAGCATGAAGGTGATAGTGATAGATTGATATTTGAGCTAATAGGTTTGACATAGAGTAAGAGAGGGATTAAGATGTAATCTTACAATAAGTGAGGTTGTAATAATGTGTTATTGTGTCCTTAGATGAGAAAATGAATTATAGCTAAGTCGTTAGGTAAGAAGAGGTTTAAGAGGGGTATCAAAGATAGTATATAGTTAGTATGAGGTTTTAATTAAGTTTACGATTTTCTACGTGAGCATAGAAAGTATATTGAGCTGCCAATATGGGGTAAGCTGATGTAAGCACTCTTGGTGTCTGTAAGAGCTTGAATGAAGGTATCATAGGTAAACAATGATGAATCTCCTACATATAGGTCAAGTACCTTACAGTTAGGTAGATAGAAAAACTTAAGAAAGCGGTATTAGTATACTAAGAAGGAGGAGTCAGATTACTAAGAGTTGAATAAAGTGGCCTTACAATAATGCAAGTAGCGACTATAGAAAGACTTTTATATAATAAGGATGAGGTTAAGAGAATCATCTTAGAAAGAAGTCTTACAAGGGATCCTAATACCTGCAATATGAGAGTTTGTTAGACACAAAATTAGCATTTATCTTAGTAGTAGAGTTAAATAAATACAGACTAATTCAAGAAAGGTGGGATGGGCCTATAGCCTTAGAGTGTTAGCCTCATACCTAAGGGGGAGATGATAAGGTAAGAATTCAAGTCAGGTGATGCGAGCCCGATAGTGATGTGTTCATAAGACGTTTTAGTGGTACCTCAATTCACTCTTATTCTAGCACTTTCTTAAAACTCAATCATTATAATACTCTATTGACATATTTCCTATCAACATTGTGTCCATGATCTATGCTCATATATTTCAGACAAATTTATAAGGATGCTCAGTACCCAGAACATGAGATAAAGATTTTATTCCATTGATGTCTATATTACTCCGCAAAGTTTTAGACCTTAACTTTATGATATGGGTCTATTCATATAAGCACTCTGGTTACATCATATGCTCAATCTCACGAACTTGTGACTTACCCTCAGTGGTTCACAAAGTAATAATATGCCATATGCATTCCTATAGCAAAAACGTTTCTCAAAGAATCATGCTCTAGATCTCTCAATCAAATCCTTTTGGTGATTTTGTTTAGTTTTGATGGTGATACCAATAGTAGTAGTCTAGTAATGATAGCTAGGAGAAGGTTGATGTTTCTTGTTGTGATATTAGTGACCTACTGTTCCATCTAAGGTAAAGCTGTAAGTGGGAAGAAAGGGCAAGATAAGGTGTTGTTACTTAGAAATAGATGAGAGCATTCGAGTTGTCTTCTTATAGTGAAACATGATACATTGACGGCTAGAAACATAAGATGGCAAGAAATTTCTAAGATGAGTGATTACTTAGAGGCCATGGAGTGGTTCTAGTACTTGGCTTGAACGTGGTGTTAATGGCATGTGAATTAAAGTAGGATGCAGTAGATGCATATTGAGTAGGAATCATGGCTTGTTGAATGTGGAAGATGGGAGTAGTATGCTTGGGATAAAATTTCTTATAAAGGTATAGAGCACAAACCTTGTTGTTAAGATTTGCATGACCATCTTATGTGTAATACCCCATGGCTTAGAGTTAGGCTGGAACAAAGTAAGAGTATGCAGTTAGACTTAGACCTTGATAGAGTAGTCATATGTATCCTTATGGGAGCTATATATGAGTCGCAACTAATGAAGTGCTCCATGTATGAAGAAGAGTGTAGTCGAGAAGTGTTTCTAAGATTAAAAGCTAGCAATCGTATTATTCAAAGTACCGTACTCCTAACCCTATTTCATTCCCAAGGCACCCATGTTCTATGTTGAATAGCTTCAGATAGAGTGTGACTTATGTTTAACCTCGTATTATTCATATCCTATGTGCCAAGGATAGTTTTCAAACTCTTAGTGTGAATCATCCCTATTTGTATTGGTAGAAAAGTTCATAAGAGAGAAAATAATAAGGATATATCCATTCTCTTCCAGCTTATTCTCACCTTCATTCGAGGACGAATGATCCCAAGGGGGAGATATTGTAACATCCCACAACTCTACTCATAGGATCTGAAATTTTTCATCATAAGTATACAAGTTTGAACCTAATGATTCCTTACTTGTCTCTATATTTTAAGACTCATTCTTATATGTGGGAAGTGTATTAGAAGTGGATTAGGTTTATAAGAGACATCTAGTACTTAGTCAAGTTCAAAACTTTCCTATAAATTGAGTTTTCAGTCTAAGATTATGCAAGGGTCAACTTTAAATGATTAAAACTCTTAACACACAATGAATTCGATGTCCTACCTACCAAATGAAAGCCCTTTGAATTAGCTTTCCAACGCAACTGATTTTACCTCCTTTGGAGTTTGGAGTCAAAAGCTATCACCGTTTTATTAAAGACTGCCTGAGCAAAGTTGGTTCTACAAAACCCCTTTACGGGCCATAGACTAAGATACGACCAGTCTTCCAACTTGTGGAAAAAAATCCTGAAACTCTAATTTTTTGTCCCAGATCTTACGGACCAAAGAACGGGCTCATGAAAGTGATCCAGTGACCTCAAAATTCACCAAGAAGTTTATAGAAGGGTCGCTACGGGTCGTAGAAATGTCCATGGGCGGTAGATGGACTCATGGATGACCCGATCAGAGATTTTAAAGAGGAGTATTTTCATCTTTTCTCATCCTTTAAGCCTAAACTTGTCAATTTTCACCTATTTAAACCCCTGAAACGATTCTTCAACTCATTAACGCTTAAAACATTCTCCAAACCTATAATGTACTTTCAACAGAAGAAAAGCTAGGGTTTCAAGAGAATTTAGTAAATTCTTCAAAGTTCTTCGAGAAATCTAGTTCTCCTAGGTATGTAAGGCCCTCCAAAAGTTATCCTACGTTTATTTTAGTATCTTCAACAACCAGTCCTTACCCAAGGACAAGTTTATGAGTTGAGATCAAGTTTTCTCCATTACTAGTTAATTTTATTGAAATACTTTTTCATGTACTTTTCTTGATAAAAATCATGATCCTTACTGATTTCACTACTAAACTAAGTTATTAAGTCGAGGTTTCATGGTTAAGGTTGCAATTGTAAGAACCCTGGATATTTCATAAAAACTATTATGTCTACATTTTTTAGTTGAGTTTAAGAAGTACTTAAAGCTTCTGTATTTACAAGATAGCTGAGTAATAAAATTATGTTTTTGAGACACTTGCATTGGTACAATTTCAAGTCAAAGAAAAGTGACAAGTTTAGAAAAGTGTAAGAAAAGCTAAAGTTGGGCTAAGTCCCAAAAGATTAAAAAGGCATTTGAGAAATCTTACTCTTTAAGTTATGAGCAGTATAAAAGTTATTTTGGGAGTAGTATTGAGCACCGATATGAGTGAGAGTAATAGTAACTTGAACTCATAAACTATGTAGCCGGCGTAGGATAGGATTGTACCAGAAATGCAACTCCTCAGTGCCACTGAGATCGCCCAGTTTTGGGATGGATCCACTCTCCTAGTTTTCACCCCTTACCCTGGCAAAGTATGGGATGGCTCTGGAAGAATGGGCAAAATGTTATGTCATCACGAAGCTCATAGTGATGGTTGTCAGTTGAGAAACTCCCCAAGAAGTAAAGTTTATTATTTTATGCACTAAGATTTATTGTTTCTTTATTAAAGTACTTCCTTTATTATGTTGCATATTTAATTGAGTTGAGCTAATTGCAGAGTTAAGCATTAAGTATTCTATTTTTATATATTTAGTTGTGCTCGTTAATGCATTAAAGTAAGTATTTCTTTTATATTGAGTTGCACCTTGAAATGCGTTTTAAACATATATTTTACTTGCATGACATATTTTTATCAATTCACTATCTCAAAGTAAAGTTGAGTATCATGTTCTTAGCACTTTTTGGCCATATTACATACCGTACATTCCATGTACTGACACCTTTGGTGCTGCATCATTTTATGATGCAGATTTGGGTACCTATGTTAGCAGATATTCAGTAAGACAGTCCCCATATGCAATCGGTGAGGCCTCTTTGCATCTAGAGGAGCTCGAGAGTCTTTATTTCCTTGTATTTATTTTAGTTGAGGTAGTCATGAGCCTACTCCAATACCTAGTTCAGAGTCAGTACTTTAGAGGCTTCATAGACTAGAAAGATATTGTTCTTGTTATTTCCTTGGAGTTGTTTGAAAGCTTTGAGTCAAGTTGTATATTTTATTATTGTATGTCTGAGTTTACAAACATTAAGCCCACTCTAATTCCTTATGATGTTAATATCTTCTACTGATTAAGTTAGTCAAGCCAAGTGGTTCGCTTGGGACCAAAAATGGTTCCGACTGTTGGCCACGTTTAGGGTGTAGGTTCCGGGTGTGATATATTTGGATATGTATTCTATGAGCTAGATTCCTATTATATTTAGGTATTAATTAAGACTTTCCCTTAGTCCATTATTCTCTCTTATGTGTTAAATGCTTGTTCTATGGATGAGATGGAAGTCCTAATCCCTTATTTCCCCCATAGCAAGTGCCATACTTACCCGCCCTTAGGCTTTATTTGCTATGTGAACCATGTTAATCCTCTCCTTTACAACATCCCCAATAGTGTGAGTCCAAAGTCCCACTTCCCCTAAAGATTATGTGTTATTTGCTTTGATTTTTTCTTCCGCAACCAAGGATGTGATACACATGCTTAAGAGGCTTGTTTGGGGGTTTTTTTGGGTTCTTTATTCGTCATGTTACACCTAGGTCATAGGCTTGGATCATGATAAAGATTGGCATCAGAGCACTAAGTTTGTAAATGGTCCTTGGAATTCCAACATACCGCATCAAGTAGAGTCTTATTCATGGTTGTGAAGCGCACCAAAACTATGAAGAGGAGGCTATGAGGTGTTTTAGGAATGATTCACTTCTTCATATTGTATATCATGCTTTAGACTTAAGTTAAGGTTTCCTATATTTTAATGGATAGTCTTTTTCTCTTCTGAATCATGCCTCAAAGAGAAGGAGTCACTCATGCCTAATACCGAAATGTGGTCACGTTATTGGCAAGGGCCGGTCCAACCAAGGAGTGCAAGCTCATCATGCTCCCACCTTGCCTCAAGGGTGAGGGATTTCACAAGAACGAATCTTCCAGAGTTTTAAGGCTCCAATGTTGAAGAAGACCCCCAAGAGTTCATCGATTAGGTGTACAAAGTTCTTGAAATTATGGGGGTTAACTCGGAGGAGAAAGCAGAATTAACGGTCATGGTATTTTCCTTAAAGATATGGAATCACTATTAGTATGGGGTTCACGTAGATGTGTTCACCGACCATAAGAGTCTCCAATACATGTTCACCCGAAGGGATCTAAACTTAAGGAAAAGGAGGTGGTTGGACTCCTTAAATATTATGACATGAATGTGCATTATCATCTGGGCAAGGCTAATGGTGTGACTGATATTTAAGTAGAGTGTCCATGGAAAGTATGGCTCATATTAATGGTGGTGAGAAGGAATTAGCAAGAGAAGTTCACCAATTGACTAGATTGGGAGTTAGGTTGGATGAGGCCGAAAATGGAGGTGTGGTGGTTGTAGATGGTTCCAAGTCTTCTTTGGTGGAAGAGGTCAAATCCAAACAAGAACTTGACCTCGTATTGTTAGAATTGAAAGCTTTGGTGAAGGATGGCAAAGTGGTGGTTTTCTTCCAAGGGGGAGATGGTGTCCTTAGATACCAAGGTAGGTTATGTGTGTCCGATATTGATGGTTTGAGAGACTTGATCTTGAATGAGGCTCATAATTCATCTTATTCCATTCAACCTAGTTCTACCAATATGTATAGAGATTTTGAGGGAAGCGTATTGGTGGGGTGGTAGGAAGAAGGATACTTCCAAGTTCATAGCCGGTTGCCATAATTGTCAACAAGTCAAAGTCGAACACCAAACGTTGGGTGGCCTAGCCCAAGATATTGAGATTCTTACTTGGAAATGGGAAGAAATTAGCATGGATTTTGTGGTTGGGTTACCAAAGACTATTAGGCATTTTGATTCTCTTTAGGTTATCGTTGATAAAATGACAAAGTCGGCTCACTTTCTACCGGTTAATATGACTTATGGTGCTGAAGATTATGCCAAATTGTACATTCATGAGTAGGTTATATTTCATGAGGTCCCATTGGCCATTATCTTGGATCGTGGTGCTCCATTCACTTCGCACTTTTGGAGGTCCTTTCAAAGGAGCCTTGCTACTAAAGTCAAGCTTAGCACAGCATTTCACCCACAAATGGATGGTCAAGCCGAGAGAACCATTCAAACTCATGAAGATATGCTTGGGGCTTGTGTCTTGGAGTTTGAAAGTAGTTGCAATGAGCATCTTCCACTCAAAGAGTTTTCTTATAACAATAGCTATCATTCTAGTATTGGAATGGCTCTTTTTGAAGCTCTATATGGGAGGCATTATTGATCTCTGATTGGGTAGTGTGAAGTGGGAGAGATGGCTTTGTTAGGTTCAGATTTGGTTATGGAATATTTAGAGAAGGTGAGGATGATAAAGAAAAAATTGAAGATGGCCCAAAGTTGGAAAAAGTCTTATGTTGACACTAGGAGGAGAGAACTTGAATTTGAAGTTGATAATTTGGTATATTTGAAGGTTTCACAAATGAAAGGTGTAGTCCAATTCGGCAAAAAGGTCAATTTAAGCCCTACCTTATCAGATCTTGAGACTTGTTGGTAACGTTGCAGAAGAATTAGAGTTTCCAATGGAAATGAGCATGATTCATCTGATCTTCCATGTCTCCATGTTGAGGAAGTATGTTGGAGACCCTAATTCCATTTTGCCCTTAGAGATGGTTAATGTTGAAGAGAATTGGCTTATGAGGAAGTTCCGATGAAAATCTTGGATAGGCAAGCGAAAAGGTTGAGAAATAACGATGTTGCATCTGTGAAAGCCCTTTGGAGGAACCAACAAGTTGAAAGCATCACTTGGGAAGCCAAAGCCAATATGAATAAGCGATACCCCTATCTCTTCCATTCTAACTAAGCTTAAGGTACCAAGATTTTTCCTACTTGAGAACCTCCCCATCCTTGCATGTTATCTATGAGTAAGTATGTGATGTTAAAGTTGCATTATAAATGTTATTTGAAGCATGGTTTGAAAATTTTGATGGTGATATGTCGCATGTGCATATGATGTATGTATTCTATTCCTTAGAGCCTATGTTTAGTACATTTGGGGACGAATGTTCCCAAGAGGGAGATTTGTAAGGCTTAACATGTTGGAGGATGTAAAAGTGTCAATGAAATGAAATCTAGAAATTTTCCAAGTACCAGTCAATTTACGGACGGGCCTACAGGCCGCAAGTGTCCCCACAGGTCGTATCATGGGCTCATGAAATGTTGGCCAGACTTGATGGAAATACTGATTTTTGAAGTTAAGTATACGAGATATCAAATGGACCGTAGATTGACTTATAAGTTGTAACTCCTGTCATAGATTGAGGATCAGAGATGGTTTCTTAGGGTCCAAAATCGTATTAGACGAAACTTTTTCATACGGCTGGTAGACTAGACCACGGCGCATAAATGGGGTCTCGTGGTCCTGTTTGGCAGAATTTTATAATTGGAAAGTCCAACCTTTCCTATTATTTGATGTCTAGAGTACATCATTGTATCCCCAAAAGGACCCCTTCCCAGCCTTAAAACAACCCTAGTTCACTCTATTCCACTTCACTCTCAAATTTTAAGTCCCACCTCTCCAAAATACTCCCATGTTCCTCAAGGCACCCAAGAAAAAGGTACAAGCTAGGGTTTCGGGTTTCTCTTCGAATTTCCTCAAAGATTTTATCTCCAATCACACAAGGTACATGGGTTTGATTATAGAAACCTTTCCTCCACAAGTTCAACCCTTCTTCCTCTTCGTCTACATGAAATTTATGGATATTATGGATGTCTTTATAAACTCTTTTATATGATAATATTGTGAAGAGATTTATTATGTTTTACCTTTGTACATGATTATTCATTGAGAAGCCGTGTGAAATTTATGGATTTTTATGAGGGTTTGAGGATACCCTAGCTTAAGTCTTGTTATGCTTTTGGTGGGTTATTTTGAATGATGTTCAAGTAGTTCCATTTTACTCTTCTCAAGTCGTTTACTTTTGAATTTCATGGTTGTAAACCTATGTACATGTACCCACCGTGATTTGATTAAAGTTATATGCCAAGCTTTTATAATGTTGAGGGTATGCCAAGCTTCTATAATGTTGAGGGTCTTATGGTAAGATTATGCAAACTATGAATGATATGAATTTTGGAGGGCTATTATCCATGCTATGAGATATGACAATATTGTGAAAAGTTAGTAAATTTATGAAGCCCTATTTTGATGTTATGAAGCTTCGATTTTGATAACCTACTCTACAATATCATTATGACATTATGATGCTTTGCATAATACGTCTATAAATATAATTTAAGTATTCCTTGGGATTATGACCTAGCACTGAGAGGACCTTGGTAGATGACCATTGCCCCATAATTATGTTGCCACCATAGGTTTGTGAATTAGCTAATAGATCCATATAGCTCATGTTACATGATTGACAAAAAAGGATGGTGTTTTCGTATGGGACATGTTAGTTAAATACCAAAATAGGTAGTGTTCCCGTAAGGTTATTATCATAAGTTAACTGAAAAGGGCGGTGTTCCTATAAGGTGTTAATGAAGCACTTTCCAAAATGGGAGAGTTCCTGTAAGGTAAGTGTTTGGTTTATCTTGGAAAAGTAGACCACATCTAGACCTAGTCCAATGTGGAGTGAACATCAGGATTCTAAGTAGTAGCTCGCTTGGTCTTGCATGTCGGTTATGGTCTCATCCCATCTATGTATGATATGTTATATGATTTGATAATTCCTTGTGCATATTTTGACTATGGAATTGACATTCATGACATATTGAGCTTCTACCCGTTATTTATGGTTATGCATATTGTTTAATCGTGGCTTATGTTCCTTGTTGCATTGCACCCTGCATAATTGGTATCTTCCACGTTCTAACGATACTTTTTGCGTACATGACCTAACTATGTATGGATCGGTGCTCCTATCCATGCTCCTCCCCCACGTGGCTAGATGATTTGGTTGAAGATCACATTTGGTGAGTCCTTCACTTCGAGGATAATAGTCATTTACTTTCTTGCCTTATCTATACTTGTATATTTTTTGATATTATCTTTTAAGGGTGAGCCCGCGAGATGTCGTGCCCCTGTTCTATTCGTATTAGAGGTGTTGTTGGATATTTGGATTGTGTGCAATGAGCTCGACTCTTGTTATATTTATGCAATATTGAAGACTTTCCCTTAGTCCCTTATTCACTCTTATGTGCTTAATGATTGTTGTATGGATGAGATGGAAGTCATAAGCCCTAATTGCTCACATAGCATGAGTAATACTCACGCCCCTTAGACTTTATTTTCTATGTGAACCATGTTAATCCTCTCCCCAACAACATCCGCATAGCATGAGCCCAAAGTCCCATTTCCCACGAAATTGTATGTTATTTGCTTTGATTTTTGCTTCCACAACTAAGGATGTGCTACTCATGCTTAAGAGGCTTGTTTGGGGTTCCTTCGGGTTCTCCATTCTTCGTGTTACGCCAAGGCCCTAGGCTTGGGTCATGACATGCTTCACGAGTCGTACAAAGCTCCATGGACCATACAACTGTCCGTAGAGGGTGCCTCATCGTCGAGATGATACTTCAATACTCAGAAAAATTCTTCGACGAAGCCTTTATGAGATCCCACCATGAGACGTGGTGGATTGTACAGACCATATAGGGTGTCCGTAGTGGCACCCTTAGCCACACAGTGGCTCCCACGCCAAGGGACCTACCACGAGCCCCTTCCACAACCAATGGTGAGGACCACGTGGAGGGCCACTTGGCTTTGAATCTTCCGTGAAGCCATAAGAAGCCATGAAAATGACCAAGGGTAACCCAAGGCTGCCTCCACAACTTGTGGACCTCTGCACGGCTCGTGGAGGTGATCCTGGAGAGGCACCTTGGTCAAAAACATTGGAAACCTAATTTTAAGCATCGTTAAGGCCTCCCGAGGTATGGGTCCTTACATCATCTCCCCCTTAGGAGCAATTGTCCTCGAATGAGCTAGAACGTGGCTTGAAAGGCTTGAATTGAACATGAAACATTTCAACATAAAGAAACAATGCATAACTGATCGCTTGAAAGTCATAAAATCATTAAAACTCATGTCAAAACATAATTTAAACCATTTTCATGCACATGTATACATGTCATGTCATGTAAGTATAAGAGCAAAAGAAGTACGAACTTTTAGAAAAGAAAGAACCTAATATCTTCATCTTTAGTAGATTTGAATAGATAGTGATATCACCTCATCATGTCCGACTCCGCCTCCCATGTAGCACTCTCCATATGTTGATTCCTCTAAAGCACTTTAACCGAAACCACATCCTTGTTGCAAAGCCATTTCACTTATCTATACAAAACTTTAACCGAAACCTCCTCATAAATCAAGTTCTCTTCAACCTCAACACCTTCCAAAGGCACAATCGAACTAGGATCATGAACCAACTTCCTTAATTGACACATGGAAAACCAGGTGGATAGAGCTCATATCCAAAGGCAAATCCAACCTATAGGCCACCTTGCCAATCCTCTCAACTATATCATAAGGACCTACATACTAGGGACTTAACTTGCTCTTTTTACCGAAATGCATTACTGATGTCACCCAAGCTACACCTTTTTTTTTAGGCTAAAGGGGTCGTTGTCAAGAATTAGAACCTAACCAAGGTTAGGGTCAAACCCAACGGAATACTTAGACTTAGAAGAATTCAATTATGCAATTTGGGTTATTGACCAACGTATCTCCCCAAAAGGGGGGTTTTGTAATAACAAGTAAAAGTAACTCTAACTAACACAGTAAACCATTATGGAGAGAAACTAGGGTATTGTGTTCCCCATGATTCCCTAACTTAGTATCACCGGATAACTTAATTCTTTTCTATTGTGTAGCATGCAGGATGGTAAGTTAAGTTTACCAAACCCTTTGGCCCAGGAGAGGCGAATTTCGCTATGTGACTTGGTCCATCTCTGCAGTGTGACATTACTAACCCTTACCTATTGTCCCAGTACAACCTCCCCTTGGCCCATCTCGGTTGCTTAGATGAAAATACATCAATCGAATCCTTTTAATTAGTCTCTTTTCCTATTCATTACTACTAGTCTCTTTTCCTATTCATTACTACCTTGGTCCAGTCAGTAACACGAGGCGGGTTCTAATGTTGCCCACCACTAGAAAACATGCAAAACGAAAAGAATTAACTAATACATGTATGCACACTTTTCAAGAATTATGAATTATCCAGTTTTACCTTGTTAGTTCTTCATGCTTCCCACAACCCTGGTTGTGGATTTAGCTACTTATGATATGTGTAGATGCCAGACTTATGAATTTGAATGACATAATATAGCATTTACACAACTGAATTTAGCACAACTAAATCCAAGCTTCAATGAGAATCACAAGATTGTAATTAGAAGATCAAATCAAAGTATACAAGTGTTTCTCAAAACTCACCAATGTTTTTCTCGACTCTATTTTACTGTTTTTCTGCTAACTCTTTGAACTCTCCAAGAAAAATAATCTAAAAACCTATATATAATGTTTAAAATACAAGTCCTACACAAAATAGGATAACTGGGTCAGCGCGCCTCACGAGATGCTCTACGAGCCATATAGTGTTTTATGGCCAAGAATCGGGCTTTCGTACTTTGTTGCTACAGATTTGGACTTGTCTGCTATGACACCCCTCTACAATCCATAAAAGGTTCTACGGGCCATAGGGGGTTTCATCTGATGAAACTCTAATCCTCAGGGCACGAGACTTGACCTACAACTCATAAAATGATTCACGATCCGTCTGCATGTTCGTAAAACAAACTTCAGAAATCTGCCCCTTACTGGAATATATACGAAACCTCCTTCACAACCCGTAAAAGGTCTCGTGAATCCTCAAAATTAGCAATGTCTGCGTATTCTTCCCAAAATTAATGTCAAGCCTGAAATCCTGCAACCCAAACACATAAACAAATAAAACCCACTAACATCGCATTGAGAACGCACAAAATTCCAAGTTTTAAGCATCAAAAGTGTTGTATTTTGGCAGCACATCAACATCCTCAACTTAAAATTGTTGCTTGCCCATAAGCGACAAATTCAATCTACATAAGCAGTACAGTAACACACAGACCTCAACCTAATGGCATACATCACACCCAACTTAAGCACAGATACCCATTACCATTTTTCAAAATACAATCAGATAGCTATCCAGCAAACCAATACAGACTAATGCATGCGATAATACAACTATGACAAGTGAGGTACTATCAACAAGCCATAATTACTGAATAAGTCTAATGCTAATAATGCAATGCAAGTGACCTCACAGAAAAAAGTCACATATCTCACTCTCAATGATGTTTTCATGTATAATCTCAGGACTATGCAAAATCACTAACTCTCACAACAGATATTCATGTATCATGACCAATACCATAGGCTAGCCCTATAATCATGACTAAGACCTTTGACTACTTAGACTAGGATCACTTTACGACTTTACAGGCTTGTAATGTAGGCTAAGGGAGCTTTGGTATGATAGTTTGGGAACATAGTGACTAAAGACCCTCTTTGACACTGCATTTTTCTACACTTTTGCCCTACCAACACTGTTAGTTTTATTCCATTCTCCCTTCTCTCCTATTTCAAGCTCTTCTGGGTGCTTTCTTTTCATTTTTTAGCTTTTAGCCTTGCTTTTACACTTCATTTTTCTTTTTAGCTCATAACTAAAGCATCACTTATTTTTCTTGCACCCAATACATGATTTTTCTCATTTTCCATGTATCACTAAATTTTCCTCCTCATTTTGTGTTTTACCCTTACACCAGTCACCCTCAACTTAGGATTTTGGCCTGAGTTGAGGTGCATATTATCCATCCTCAGAATCAGGGCCACTTTTGGTAGCCACCCTCAACTTAGGATTTTTGCGTCAATCAAGGTGCACAATGTTCAAGAAAGGATCAGGGCCAATTTCAGGATTTTACAACTAATAAGGCTAGGTCATTTAGGTTTTATTTTTCCAGGGAAGAGGTATATGTCAGGCTCAAACATTAGGAACAAGGGATATTCTACAAATTTGGTTGGTTATATAGGCTAAGTGGACTTTTAAGAACAATGGTCTAAGATCTTTTCCTAATCCAATTAATCTACAGTCTAAATTAGAGTAACAGGGCAAGTTCTGAATTGAAACACAACACATGAATTTAGCAATTTAAGCTCACACTCACATGGAACTGATTACACTATCAACAAAAGACTATCAGATCATGCTTTTCATCTCAATTCTATCCTCACTTATCAGAATAAGCACTGTCAACACACTTAAACATGCATGGTTGCTATCTAGACTAACTAATCAAAAATTTGATGAGTACCTTTTTTTCACAAAAAGGCATAAAAATATCTATATGCCAGAGATATCAATATTTTATGCTATTAATACTACCTAAACATACCGGTTCAATAGAAAATAAATATCCATGAGGAAAAAGAACACAGGCAAGAAAACCCCTAGGATTCAAAACTTGGGATAGTTATAGGCCAAGGCTACTCTGACTTCACTGAGGCCCATAACTACCCCCACCCCATCAAAAAAGAGGTGTATTATCATCATTGCACACAAAAGTAGAAAATAAAGTACCAAGGTCAAAAGAACATACCTGGACACCTAAGCACCAGTTTGTACCTTGGGTTGTCTCCCAAGCAATGCCTGATTTATTATCGTGGCACTACTTGGACAACTTGGTTACTCAGACTTTACCAAGTATCCATGCTTCCACTTTTTCTTCCACCTTGAACTTCTAAAGTGTACCCCTAATTTCTTTTTTAATTTTTTATTATGCTCAAAGGGTGGTGCTACAAAATAAGAAGAATAAACAATAGAAATCACACGTTGTACATTTTGGCCGTTAAATGAGGAATGTTTTTTTTTATTTTGAGCCCAAAAAATTCAAGAATATAAACATATTTTTCCTCCTCCTTACATTCTTTCATTTGATCAGATGATTCGATTAATATCCCATCATCTCAACAAAATGTAAAAAAATAATTGGAATGAGGTCCAATGCGTCCTAATTCATGAATTATATTATTATTTACATCCACATGTTTACACACATTATAGTTTTTTAAAATAATAGTATCTACTTCTTTACATAACTCTCGTGTACTTTTCTCAATAGTGACAACATCAATCATATTTTCTCAATTGTGACAACATCAATCATAGTATGATCAAGTGGTTGATCCTCCAATTTTAGCTCTTTAAGTTGACTTATAAGCTTTTTTTTCTTCCTCACACAATTCATAGCAAGCTTGTTGAGCGTTAAATATATCAACCATAACACTCAACTCAACACTTAAAATGTGGACATCTAAGCCAAACTGATGAACATTTGACAAAAGCACATAGTTGTCTAGGTCAAGATTTTATAATATTTTCAAGAAGTACACATTGCGATTCAAAAACTTATCTGCAACTCCTCTCATCTCAATGCTCTAATCATTAGATATTTCTTCAACAGAGGGTGTCATATATAAAAGAGAAATAGGAAAAAAGAAACAATATGAGGGAAATAAGGATTAGTTCCCAAATTACTTGAATTAGACAAGTCTAGCCATATTCCTGACAATGGCACAAAAATCTTGATGTCGCCCAAGCTACACCTTCTTTATGAGGCTAATGCAGTCATTGTCAAGAAATAGAATCTAACAAAGGTTAGGGTCGAACCCAAGGGAATATTGTGGACTTAGAAGAATTCAATTATGCAATTTGGATTATTAACCAACTTATCTCTCCAAAAGGAGAGGTTTTTGTAATAACAAGTGTTTAAACCATGAAGAGAAACTAGGGTATTGTGTTCCCCATGATTCCCTAACTTAGTATCACTGGATAACCTAATGTTTTTCAAGTATGTAGCATGTTGGATGATAAGTTAAGTTCACCAAACCCTTTGGCCCAGGCGAGAGGTGAATTTCACTACGTGACTTGGTCCATCTCTGCAGTGTGAGATTAATAACCCTTGACTATTGTCCTAATACAACCTCTCCTTGGCCCAGTTCGGTTGATTAGACGAGAACACATCAACCGAATCCTGTTAATTGATCTCTTTTCCTATTCATTACTACCTTGGTCCAGTCAGTAACACTAGGCGGGTTATAATGTTGGCGCCACCACTAGAAAACATGCAAAACAAAGAGAATTAATTAATACATGCATGCACAATTTTCAAGAATTATGAATTATCTGATTTTACCTTGTTAGTTCTTATGGTTCCCACAACCCTAGTAGTGGATTAGCTACTTATGATTTGTGTAGATCCAAGACATATGAATTCGAATAATATAATTAAGCACTTACACAATTGAATTAATTATAAGTAAATCCATGCTTCAATTAGAATCACAAGATTGTAATTAGAATATCAAATCAAAGTGTACAAGTGTTTCTCAAAACTCTCCAATATTTTTCTCTACTCTACTGTTTTTCTGCTAACTCTTTGAACTCTCCAAGAAAAATAACCTAAAAACCTATTTACAATGTTTAAAATACAAGTCCTGCACAAAATAGGATAACTGGGTTAGCATGCCTCACGAGATGCTCTACGAGTTTATATAGTGTTTTACGACCCGTAATCGGGCTTTTGTACTTTGTTGCTACAGATCTGGACTTGTCTTTAACGGTATCTCTCTACGATTCATAAAATGTTTTATGGACTGTAGGGGGTTTCGTCTGATGAAACTTTAGAAAGTTCTCCTTCTTTAATCCTCAGGGCATGATACTTGATCTACGACTCGTAAAATAATTCACGACCCGTCTGCATGTTCGTAGAAAAAACTTTAGAAATCTACCCCTCACTGGAATTATACATGAAACCTCCTTAACGGTCCATAGAATGCTCTATGGCCCGTAAAGGGTCTCGTGAATCCTCAAAATCAGCAACTTCTGCATATTCTTCCCAAAATCAATGCCAACTCTGAAACCCTACAAACCAAACACAAAAAAAACATAAAACCCACTAATATTGCATTGATAACACACAAAATTCTAAGTTTTAAACATTAAAAGTGTTGTACTTTGACAGCACATCAATTATACCTTTCATAGAAGAAACCTTCACATACACCCAATCACTGATAAGTAACTTAAGTTTCCTCTTTATGACATCCAAATGAGAGTTTTGATGACTTTGAGTCGTCTTCAACCTTTCCCTAATCAATTTCACCTTTTCAATGGCCTCCAACACCAAATTTGGTCCTATCAATGCCATCTCACCCAACTCAAACCATCCCACCGGGGTTGTACACCTTCTCTTATGCACAGCCACAAACGGTGCCATAGCAATGCTAGCATGAAAACTATTATTGTAAGAAAACTCGATAAGTGGTAGTGATCATCCCAACTTCCCTTGAACTCCAACACACAAGCCCTCAACATGTTCTCCAAAGTTTGAATTGCGCTATTGAATTTTCCATCGATTTGAGGATGGAAGGTGGTACTCAAGTTCACCTTTGTGCCAAGCTCTTTTTGAAACGGTCTCCAAAAGTGAGAAGTAAATTAGGTACCATGATCCAATATAATAGACATAGTCACACCATGCAATCTAACTAACTCCCATATTTATAACTTTGCACATCTTTGGTATTGAAAATAGTCTTAACCAGAAGGAAATGAGCCGATTTGGCCATCCTATCAACAATAATCTAAATAGAATCAAATTGCTTCCAGGAAGAGGTAATCCAATCACGAAGTCCATATTCACATCCTCCAACTTCCAAGTAGGAATCTCAATATCTTCAGCCAAACTGTTGGGCCTTTGATGTTCTACCTTCACTTGTTGACAATTAGGACACTTAGATACAAATTTAGCTATATCCCTCTTCATACCATGCTACCAGTACACTTCTATCAGATACTGATATATTTGGGTGGATCCAGATGTATAGAATAATGAAAATTGTGGGTTTCACTCATACTCACCTCCCTTAGACCACCAATGCTTGAAACACACAACCGATCTTGGTACTGAAGTACACCATTTCCCCCTTGGGAGAAAACCTCTATCTTCTTTTTGGCAACCAACTTCTTCAATTCGACTAAAGACGGATCTAGGTCCTGCTTTGCCTTGACATCAACAACCACAAAAGACTTAGATCCATTCTGAACACGAATGCCACCATCATTAGAGTCGGCCAATTAGCACCTAGTCTAGCCAAATGATGCACATCTTTTACCAACTCTTTCTTTTCCTCATCAACATAGGTCACACTACCCATAGATAGTCTACTAAGAGTATATGCTACAACATGTCTCTTACCAAGAACACTCATGTCATAATCTTTAAGAAGTTCCAACCATCGTTTTCGCCTCAAATTAAGGTCTCTTTGAGTGAACACATATTGCAAACTCTTGTGATCGGTGAAAATATTAACATAAACTCCATAAAGGTAATGTCTCCAAATCTTCAAGGCAAACCCACAGCCGCTAATTCATGGTCATGAGTCGGATTGCTTATTCATGCACCTTCAACTTTCTAGATTCATAAACTATCACCTTACCATGTTGCATGAGCACACAACCCAAACCAATATGAAAAGTGTCAGAATATAAAACAAACCCATCTAAGTCATTTGGTAGAGTCTAAACAAGAGCTAATTCTTCAAAGTCTGAAAACTCTTCTAATACTCATCTGACAATAAAAACTTGGCCTTCTTTTGAGTCAATTTAATCAAAGGTGAAGCAATAGATGAAAAACCCTCTATAAATCTCTGATAATAACCTGTTAACTCAAGAAAAAGAATCTCAAAAGGAGTCAATGGTCTAGGCCAATTCTTCACAGCCTCAGTCTTCTTTTGGTCTACCTTAATGCCATCACCGGATAACACACGGCCTAGAAAATCCACTTCACCCAACCAAAACTCACAGTTGCTGAACTTGGCAAACAATTGTTTCTCCCTCAAAGTCTGAAGAACCAACCTCAAGTGATCCATATGCTCTCGTCCACTTTGGGAATAAATCAAAATATCATCAATGAAAACCACAAAACTATTAAGGAATGGCTTGAACACCCAATTCATAAGGTCCATAAACACCACTAGATCATTAGTCAAACCAAAGGACATTACCACAAACTCAAAGTGCCCATATCTAGTTCGGAAAGCTATTTTGGGAAGATCACATTCCCTTACTTTCAAATAATGATAGCCAGAATGGAGGTTAATCTTTGAGAAGTGAGTGGCCCCTTTTGGCTAGTCAAACAAGTCACCAATCCTAGGCAATGGATATTTGTTCTTGATGGTGACCTTATTCAGTTTCCAATAATCAATACACATCGGAAGTGATCTATCCTTCTTTTTCATGGATAACACAGGAGAACCCAAGAGAGATATACTTGGCCTAATGAATCTATTCTCCAACAAGTCTTTCACCTGATCCTTCAACTCCTTTGATTCAATTGGTGCCATATGATAAGGAGTTACGGAGATAGATTAAGTATCAAGAAGAGGATCTATGCCAAACTCCACTTCCCTTTTGTGAGGAATTCCCAGCAAATCTTCGAGAAAAACATTGGGAAAATCATTAGCCACAGGAACCGACTCAAGAATAGTTGACTCAGACTCCACATCTCTAACCCTTACCGACCTTTAAAAGTGGAGTCACTACCCTCCTACTCAAGAATAGGCTCATTTGGAAACTAAGACTTGACTTTCTCGGTTCTACAATCAATAGAGGCATAAGAAGCATGCCACCAATCCATCCCAAGAATAATGTGAAAATCAAACATTTCAATTTCTACCAGATCACATGGAAGGACTTTATGCAAGACCGAAATAGGACAACCCAGATAGACTTTTTGGGCGACAATAGACTCACCCACGGGAGTATAAACTAAGAAAGGATCCATTAAAATTTCAGGACTCAACCCAATCTTAACAGCCAAAATAGGAGTCACAAAAGATAAATTTTCACCCAGATCAAGCAGCATATGCATCAAAATCAAAGACTTTTAACATACCACTCACCACATCACGAATCTCCTCCACCTCTTGCCTAGCATGCAAGGCATAAAATCTGTTATTCTTGGGAGCACCACATTGTTGAACCCTTTGTTGGCCTTGATCACTAGGAGCCATTTGGCCTTTCCCCTTTTTGGGAGCATTAGGACAATCAGCAACTTCATGACCATCTTGCCACAACAAAAATAAGCACCCGAATCCTTTAAACATAAACCCGGGTGATTCCTTCCACACTTGTCACATTTAAGACGGGCTAGTACATCCCTAACTTGTGCTTGGTAGGGGGCATCCTATTATTAGTAACCCTCGGGTTTGAGCCTTGGCCCTATGGGAAGTGACTATTGCCACTACCACTCCTAGAGTTTGTGAACCCACCATCATAACGGGATCTCTTAGACTCCTTCACCCTCTTTTCCTTGAGCTTCTCCCCTTCTATCTATTTATCATGTGTCATGAACCTGGAAAAGTCCATCCCCTAAATAAGCATAGCTATACGACATTCTTTCATAACTAAGTTAGAGATTCTTGAAATAAATTTGTGCATTCTAACACAGGGGTCAACCACTAATATAGGAGCATACTTTGAAAGCTTTGTGAATTTGAGGTCATATTCCCTCATTGTCATTCCACCTTATTTGAGGTTGATAAATTCTTTCAGTTTAGCCTCCCTAAGTTCAAGGGGAAAGTAGCAATCTGGAAAAGCAAACTTGAACTCTTCCCAACCAACCCCCTATCATCACATGCCCTCTCCATCAAACACTATGTGTACCACACTTGAGCCACATCCTTCAATTGATAAGCAGCTAATTCAGCTTTCTCCACCAAAGTCACCCCCATAACAGTCAATACCTTAGAGAGTTCATCAATGAAGTTCTGAGCATCCTCATCAACTTTAGAACCATAGAATTCCAGAGGATTTATCTAGGTGAAGTCTCTAACTCTAGCAGCAAGGGTTGGGACATAAGGAGGAGGAATGGCCTACCTAGCTTGGTTGGTAACCACTTGAGCTAGCATGGAAAAAGAAGTTCGAAACTCATCATGAGTAACTAGCTCCCTTACAGGTTCCTGAGGAGCTAGGTCCTCATTAACAAAGGCCTGTCTTGGGAGAGGAACTCTTCTTGGAGGCATCTTCTGTAAGGCATCAAGGATGTCGTCAGAGTTAGGGAATTTCAAAACATGTTCCATAGTACAACATAAATAGTGAAGAAGTGAGGCATTTCCTAAAATGCTATCATAGCCCCCTACTCATAAATATGGTGCACTTCACACCCATGAATAGGACTCTACTCGACACGGCATGTTAGACTCAAAGGATCATTTTTGAAAACCTTATAGCTCTGATACCAAGCATGTCATAACCCGGGCCTAGGACCTAGGAGTGACATGGCGAATGGGATCCCGAAAGTCTCCAAACAAGCCTCATAACATCCATATACACATAATCAATTCAAAAGCGCATAACTATCTTAACCATACTCATTAAATGATACTAAGTGATAGGGACAGATGACTCAAGCTATGGGATAAGGGGTATGGGACTCATTAACATGCAATTCAACACATAAGTCTAAGGTGAGAATCCGTGACTCAAACTATGGCATGTCATAGGGTAAGGGATTTACATGATCACATAGTGTAATGACCCGGGGCTAGGGCCTAGATGTGACACGGTGAATGGGAACCCGAGAGTCCCCAAACAAGCCTTAAGTATCTATCTCCACATCATTGGTTTAAAAGTAACATTCAAATAGTAACACATAGTTCTAAGGGAAAGGGGAATAGGACTCACATTATGGGGCAAGATGGGGGCTTGGGACTTTCCATACTACCACACCAAAGGCATACAATCAAAATACGAGATTTTCATAAATCAATTCATAGGGACACATAGACCAAATATTTCTCATAGCATAAGGGCTTTAAGAAGTCTACATGATATCCAATAATGCCTCTAATCAAACGAAACGAGGGCCGGGACAAGTTCCGGGCTCACCCCCAAATAAGGAAGAACATTCTGAAATAGCATAAAGGAAAGGTAGTTGGCTAGTCCTTGGAAGATGGGACTCACCACAGTATGCTTCTGGATCGGACTATTCGTCAAACGGTTGGTAATCAAAGTTCTCAGCCCTACATGGTAAAATCATGTAGGCATAGAGTATGTGTTAGTATGTTTGAATGTACTAAGTATGCGGGCATGCAATGCATATGACTTACCAAGCCTGCATTTCAATGTTAGATGATAAAGGCACATAATATAGAAAGAATCATATAACCAATGGAGGTGTATACAAGATGCCATGAAAGTTATGATGCATGAAATGCAACAATGCTTATATATAGTGGGGATGGACTATAACCGATAAATAAAACCTATGTGAGTTATTACATGAATTAGTTTGATAAAGACCTCCCATCGGTAGGAGAAGATTACTTGCCAAAGATAATCTACATCACACCTTATGGAACTCACCATTTTGGTGGATGGTCACCTTCCCTACGGAACTCACCATTTTGAAAGGATTTTTTGTAATCATACATAACATATCATAATAATAAATGAATAACCATCCCTTACGACCTGGTCATTTCGGTAATGGTTAACGTTCCTATATTGGCACATAGTTCAAGAAAAGGGAAAGGGCCTTTGGGGATAGCCCTAATGCCCCAAATCCATCGGTACTAAGTCAATAACATCCCACATGAATACTTATACATATACGTGCTTTCAATAAATACAATATTCATTTCAAATCGTTCAATGCACATTTAGGCTCAAATGCCAAATCATAAATCATGATCATGATGCTCATACAAGGAATAGCTCATTCACATATACGAGATGGTGCAAGCACCCGAGATGCTCAAAAGAGCCATAATCATAAGACATGTATGTGATCACATTCTTATCATAACCAATGCCTTTACCAAAATCATATCATAATAGTTTCATAAAACATCATTGGGCTTAACCCACTTCATAATTTGCAAGTAAATGTGCATGAATACAAATGCAATGCATGATGTGAGATTGGCATGGGTAACATGGATTCAAGTTAAAATCAATACCATAATGTTAAATTAAGTAAATCCATAATTACAACTTCTAAAACATAGTATAAGTCACCCATGCATAAATCAACTTTAAAAAGAGACATGCATGTTCATAACTTCAGTACTCAATGTAAATCATCATAATAGTGTTCAAGTGAATTGAAATCATAGGTAGAATACATTCCATACATCAATTGTATTTAAATAAATTAAGTAATGAAATCTCATATTTAAAGTAAACTAAATTCATGAAATCAGTTGAAAGATCTTTGGGTCTTCTTGGTTGAAAGGGACCAAGAATCAATCCCACATACCTTGATTAAGGAGCTAAACTTGAGAAAGGACTTAGCTTGAATTGGACTTCAATAGAACCCTAGCCTTGAACCTTGAGAGGGGAGAGTAGAGAGGAATTGAGAGGTGATCTTATGAGGGTGAAAGGTTTTAGGAGAATGAATTAAGAGGGTAGGGGTATCAGCTCAATTAGGGGTTTAGGATAGGTAAAAGGTCATAATTCAAAATTGAAGTAAACCGAAATTACATAAACGCCATTAATGAAACGGACAGAAATTGGAACTGTCAGGTCTACTACACGGTCCAGAGACGTCACATGGACCGTGAATAGTGGTCGTGAACCATCACTTAGAAATTTCACAAAGGGAATTTATTCGAAACTAAGGGGTATCACACAGACGGCTACATGGTCTGTGTGACTCCACACGGGCCGTGACATCGACCGTGTGACAGTATTTGAGATAATTTTGCACGACAAAATTACGAGATGGTACTTCCATACTTAGAAAAATTTTGTGTAATGAGTTACACGGAGATCCACACGAACCGTGACACATCACACAGACCGTGTGAGTGACCGTGTACCCTCCCTTGGTCCAAAATCCCCTCCGTCTCAAATTGCCCCTATCGTGAACTGGACCAAGTGTCCCTCCACGGGTGGCCACACGGTCCGTGTGGCTTCACACAGCCTATGTGGGCCTTCCGTGGAGCGATGCCTGGCAGATCACTCGGGACAATACTAGAGAATTGGGTAACGCCACTCGAACAAAATTTGGGTCCTTACACATAGCATGTAGCAAATAAGGATTAAGATGTGGGTAAGTATGACTCACATTATGAGGATATAAAGGACTTGGGACTTTTAATATTTCCTCATCTCATCATATTCACATTATTATAGAATAATACATGTTCATGGTCTCCCAGACATCAATATATCATACACGTACATAGTATTTCATCATGTCCAACAATACCTTTAGTACATAGAATAGGAAGGGGACCAAGACACGTCCCGGGCTTACCCTCAAAGTAAAGATAGAAGTAAACATAACATGATAGGTTGATAGAAGGTGGGTCTTTCCCTTGAAGTAAAGGACTCACCACTAGTAAGTCTCATAATCCAATCTCACCGTCAAGAGGTAGATGAAGATAGTTTATGGTCCCTACATGGTTAGATCATGTAGGCAAATAATATGTATTAATACATTTGAATGTACTAAGTATGCGGTCATGCAATGCATATGAATATGTCAACCAACATTCCAATGTTACATCACATATACATAGAATGGAGAATATAAGAAAGAATATCATAAAAATATGTCTTAAATCCATGTTGCATGAATGCCATAATACTTGAATATACTAGGATATGACCATAACCGACATCTAAGACCATGCGAGCTATAACATGAATATCTCGATGTAAGCCTCCACACTGAGATTAGAGTAGACTACTTGCCAAAGGTAGCCAAAATCACACTTTACTTCCTGAAAACTTGTCAATGTAGTGGCTTCATTGCATCATAATCATCCCTTAAAGGGGTATAAACATAAACCAATGCTGGCATATAGTTATGAGAAAGGAGATTTTATATAAGAATCATTTAGGTCAAGGCCCCACCTCAAATCTCATTCGATGCTAAGTCACACCCCAAGGGAATACATACACATATGCGTGCTTGAAAAAGGAGCATAAGTCTTTTCAAATAATCATCATGCACACCGAGGCTTAAAAGCCAACATATTTCTAATCATGCATACTTGGGCTAAAACCCAAATCATACTTCGATTCATGAATATATGCGTAGCAGTAGCTCATTAACAACTTGTACATAATGGTATAAACACCCATGGGGATCTTGAGCCAAATCATAGACATTATGTGATCATACGTCATGTCATAATCATACTTGCTTTAAAACATAGTGATAATCATAATTGGGTCTTAACCCATATCATAAATCTCATGAAAATACTTGTTCATGTATTTATATGCGATGAGGGATGAAAGAATAGCATGGGTATTAGAAATTCATAATTAAAACATCATAATAAAATGAAATCATAGTAAATCCATGAAAAAATCAACAATTAAAGCATACTTGAAATTACCCAAGCATAATTTTATAAATTAAAGGGACATGCATTTTCAGTTCTCATAAAATCCATGTAGATCATCATAATGTAAGGACCCAAATGTTGTACGACTTCACTGGAGCTTAAAAATTTAGATTTAGAAAAGTTTTGAACTAAGGTGATGCTCCATGAGAGCTCCAACATGTCGTGTCAAGTAGAGTCCTATTCATGGATGTGAAGTGCACCCTGCCAATGAAAGGAAGGCTATGACGACGTTCTAAGAATTGTCTCACTTTTTCATGTCTTATGTCATGCTATGGATCATATGCTTGTTTTTTCTTGTCTTGATGGTGGCATTACTTCATTACAGAAGATGCCTTGAGGAAGAGCTAACCTACCAGGACCATCTCCGGCTAATGAGGGCCAAGCACCTCAAGGGCCTATGGAAGAGCCTATCTCTAATGGTGAATTCTATACGGCCTTTTCTATGCTTGCCCAGGTGGGTACTTCTCAGACTAGGTAGGCTAATCTTCGATGGGAGCCCACTCTGGCTTCTAGGGTGAGATTTCACCCGGATGAATCCTCGGGAGTTCTATGGGTCAAAGGTTGACGAGGATGCTTAAGAGTTCATTGATGAGCTTGCTAAGGTGTTGAATGTTATGGGTATCACTTCCAAGGAGAAAGCTGAGTCGGTTTCCTATCAGTTGAAAGATGTAGCCCAAGTTGTTTACACCCAATGGTCGATGGAGAAGGCTTGTGGTAATGCTATTAATTGGGAAGAGTTCAAGTTTGCCTTTCTGGGTTGCTTCTTCCCATTTGAGCTTAGGGAAGCCAAGAAGACTGAGTTTATCAACCTCAAATAGGGAGGTATGAGTGTGAGGGATTATGCCCTCAAGTTCACTAAGCTCTCCAAGTATGCCCCTACACTTGTGGTTGACCCTCATGCAAGATTGTACAAGTTTATCTCTAGTATCTCTGACTTGCTTATGAGAGAGTGTCATATGGCCATGCTTATTTGAGATATGGACATCTCCAGACTCGTGGTATATGTCGAATAGATTGAAGGGGGGAATCTTAAGGAGAAGAGGGTGCATGATCCTAAGAGGGCCCGTTATTCCAACTCCAAGGGTGGTGATTATGGTCTCTTTCAACAGGGCCAAGGTTCTAATGCTCGAGTTGCAATGCTAGAGTGCCTCCTCCTAAGGCACCGGAGTGGAGTAGTGGACTATGGTTTCCTAGGTGGGATAGGTGTGGAAAGAATCACTTGGGTGCTTGTTGGAAGGAGTTGAGTAAATTCTATGGGTGTGGTAATAAAAACCACAAGGTTGTTGATTGTCCAAAGAATGCTCAGAGAGGTCAAGGTCCATTAATTCATAGTGTGCAAGGCTAGCAAAGAGTTCCACAGGTGTTGCCCCGAGGATCAACAGGTCATATGCTCTTCATGCTTGTAAGGAAGTTGAGGAGGCTCCGGATGTTGTGACTAGTATGTTAAAAGTCTTTGATTTTGATGCTTATGCTTTGTTGACCCGAGTGCAAATTGGTCTTTTGTGAATCCTCTATTGGCTATTATGTTTGGTTTGAGTCCCAAAATTTTGAGGGATCCTTTTTCAGTTTATACCCCCATGGGTGAATCAGTTATTGCTCATGGGCTTTATCGGGGTTGTCCTATTTTTGTGTTTCATAAAGTCTTTTCGTGTGATCTTGTAGAACTTGAGATATTTGATTTTGATGTGATTCTTAGGATGGATTGGTTGCATGCATCGTATTCCTCTATAGATTGTAGAAACCCAAAAGGTCAAGTTCCAACTTTCGGATGAGCCCGTTCTTGAATGAAAGAGTAGTGACTCCGCTATTAAGGGTCGGTTTATTTCCTACCTTAAGGCCCAAAATATGATCTCCAAGGGGTGTATTACCATATTTTGAGGGTTAAGGACATGGAGTCCGAGTCGCCTACACTCGGATCAGTACCGGTGGTGAATGAGTTTACGAATGTGTTCCCCGAAAACCTACCTGATATTCCATCCGAAAGAAAACTAGACTTTGGCATAGATCTTCTCTCCGAAGCCTAGCCTATCTCAATTCATCCTTATCGTATGGCACAAGCTGAGTTGAAGGCGTTGAAGGATCAGTTGAAGGATTTGTTGGAGAAGCGTTTCATTAGGCCAAGTATATCTCTTTGGGGTGCTCTGGTGTTATTTGTTAGAAAGAAAGATGGATCTCTTCAGATGTGCATTGATTATAGGCAATTGAATAAGGTGAACATCAAGAATAAGTATTCATTGCCTAAAATCAATTAATTTTTTTATCAACTCCAAGAGGCTACCCATTTCTCAAAGATGGACCATCATTCCAATTCTCATCAATTAAAGGTTAGGGAGTGTGATATTCCCAAGATGGCTTTTCAGACTAGGTATGGGAACTTTGAGTTCGTGGTGATTTCATTGGTTTAACTAATGCTTCGGTCGTTTTTATGTATCTTATGAATCAGGTGTTCAAGCCTTTCCTTGATAGCTTTGTGGTTGTCTTCATTGATGATATTCTCATTTATTCCCGGAGTGAACGGGAGCATATGGATCATTTGAGGTTAGTTCTTCAAACGTAGAGAGAGAGGAAGTTGTATGCTAAGTTTAGCAAATGTGAGTTTTGGTTCGGTGAAGTGGTTTTCTCAATCATGTGGTATCCGGTGATGGTATTAAGGTTGACCCAAAGAAGACTGAGGCCATAAAGAATTGGCCTAGACTATTGACTCCTTCGTATATTCGGAGTTTTCTTGGGTTAGCTAGTTATTATAGGAGGTTTTATGAAGGGTTCTCATCTATTGCATCCCCATTGACTAAATTGACTCAAAAGAAGGTTAAGTTTGTGTGGTCGGATAAATGTGAGAGGAGTTTTCAAACTTTGAAGGATCGGCTTACATCGGCTCGTGTTTTGACTTTACCAAATGGCTTGGATGGGTTTTGTTGTATTGTGATACCTCTCAGATTGGGTTCGATTATGTACTTATGCAACACGGTAAGGTAATAGCCTGTGCATCAAGGCAATTGAAAGTGCATAAGCGTAATTACCGACTCATGATCTTGTGTTAGCGACGGTGGTATTTGCTTCGAAAATTTGGAGATACTATTTGTATGGGGTGCATGTTAATGTTTTAGCCGATCACAAGAGTTTGCAATATGTGTTCACTCAAAGGGATCTTAACTTGAGGCAAAGTAGATGGTTGGAACTCCTAAAGGACTACGACATGAGTGTTCAATATCATCCCGGCAAGGCCAATGTTGTAGTTGATGCTCTTAGTAGGCTATCTATGGGAAATGTGGCTCATGTTGAGGAGGAGAAGAGGGAGTTGGCAAATGATGTTCACCTATTAGCTAGGTTGGGTGTTAGGTTGGCCCACTCTAATGATGGTGGCATTCATGTTCAAAATGGGGTTGAATCTTCAGTGGTTGTTGATGTAAAGTCTAAGAAAGATCTAGATCCATCTATGGCTAATATAGAGGTCTTCTCCCAAAACGGAGTGGTGTGCTTTGGTATCAAGATCGGTTATGTGTTTTGGATGTGGATGATCTTAGAAGGGTAATCATAAGTGAAGCCCATAACTCTCATTATTCTATTTATTCGGGATCTACTAAGATGTATCAGGATTTGAGAGAGGTGTATTGGTGGCATGGTATGAAGAAGGACATAGCCAAGTTCGTATCTAAATGCCCTAATAATCAACAAGTGAAGGTAGAGTTCCAAAGGCCCGGTGGATTGACTCAAGACATTGAGATTCCTACTTGGACGTAAGAAGAGGTGAACATGGATTTTTGGTTGAGTACCTCATACCCGAAGGCAATTTGACTCCATTTGGGTTATCGTTCACCGGATGACTAAGTTAGCTCACTTCCTATCGGTCAAGACTACTCCTGGTATCAAAGATTATGCAAGGTTGTACATCTAAGAGTTGGTGAGATTACATGGTGTGCCTCAGCCTATCATATCGGATTGTGGTACCTAATTTACTTCTCACTTTTGGAGGTCGTTTCAAAGAGAACTTGGTACTAAGGTGGAGTTGAGCACCACCTTTTATCCTCAAACCAATAGGCAAGCCGAGAGGACAATTTAAACCCTGGAAGACATGTTGAGGGCTTGTGTTTTGGAGTTCAAGGGTAATTGCGATGACCATCTTCCACTCATCGAGTTTGCTTATAATAATAGCTTTCATTCTAGCATTGGTATGGCACTATTTGAGGCTTTGTATGGTGAGAAGGTATCCGATGGGGTGGTTTGAGTTGGGACAGGTTGCTTTGATTGGCATGGATTTGGTGTTGGAGGCCATGGAGAAAGTGAATTTGATTAGGGAGAGGTTGAAGACGGCCCAAAGTCTTCAAAAGTCCTATTCGGATGTTAAGAAGAGGGACCTTGAGTTTCATGTTGGCAATTGGGTGTATGTGAAGGTCTCACCTATGAAGGGTATGATGCATTTTGGTAAGAAAGGTAAGATGATTCCCCAATATGTAGGTCCTTATGAGATTGTGGAGCGAATTGGGAATGCGGCTTATAGGTTGGAGTTGCCTCCGAAATTGAGCTCTATTCACCCAGTTTTCTATGTGTCTATGTTCAGAAAATTGGTTGGTGATCCTAGTACTATTGTGCCTTTGGAAGGTGTTGAGGTTGAGGAGAACTTATCTTATGAGGAAATTTCTGGTGGAGATTTTGTATAGGTAAGTGAAACGGCTTCATAACAAGGGTGTGTCTTCGGTTAAGGTACTTTGGAGAAATCAACATGTGGGGAGTGCTACATGGGAGACAAAGTTGGACATGATGAAATGATATCCCCATCTTTTCCAATCTACTCAAGCCTAGGCATTAGGTTCTTCCTTTCTCCAAATGGTCCTAACTCTGTTTTGAATTATTTGAATACGTTTTAATATGAGTTCTAACTACTTTATGATTTCCAAGTAATGAAAATGCATTGTATCTTGTGATTGAAAGTTTCATGTTCTAATAAGCCTTTCAAGCATTGTTCTTGCACATTCGGGGATGAATGTTCCCAAGGGAGAAATTATGTAAGGACCCGGACATTGTACGACTCTACTGGATCTTGAAAATTTTGATTTTGGAAAGTTTTAAACCAAGGTGATGCTCCATGGGAGCTCTCACGGTCCATGTGAGGTCACACGGGCCCGTATGAGCCTCCTTGAAGCGACCTTGGCCTCATGAAGGATGTTTAGCCCTTAAACGTGATGATTTAAACTAAGGCACGCCACACATGGACCCCCCATTGTCCGTGTGACGCCTCAAGGACCTTGTGGTGGGCTATGTGATAGCCTTAGCTTGAAATCCCACAATTTTGGGACCAAGTATGGTGACACGACCCATGAGGAGTAACACGGCCCGTGTGGCCTCACGTATGGCTTTCGAAGTGAAATTTTTCTAAGTATGGAATCACCGTCTCGTAACTTCATCGTGGAAATTTTCTAAGGGGAGGGGTACAGGCAGTGTCACGGCCCGAGCGACACTACACAATCTGTATAGTCTCCTATGAGGTTGGTTTCGTCGAAAAATTCTAAGTATGGGATTACTGTTCCAGAGCTTCGTCAAGTGAAGTTTTTCTAAGTGTTAGTTCACGGATGAGTATACGGTCCGTGTGATGTGTCACGGACCGTATAGCCTCCCTTGAGGCGCTGTATTCAATTTTTTCAATTCGTTTCATTAATGGCATTTTCATAATTATGGTTTATTCTTAGGGTCTCTTGTGACTTCCAATGCTACCTAAAGACTTCCTAATGACCTAAACTTTCTTCCTAGCATTCAAATTCGTTCCTCACATTTTAAATTCTCTCAAGTCTCTTTCAAAAAACTCTTGTAGGTCTTAAGCTTGGGGATCAAGGAAGGGCTCTTTCCTTACCAAAATTCTTCTTGAATCTTCTCTATTAGCTAAGGTATGTGGGTTTGATTCTTGGTCATTTTCAACCAAGAAGACTCAAAACTCTTTTACTTGAATTTCATGAATTTTAGCTTACTTTAAATATGGATTTTGAGAATTATTGTTTAATAAATTCAATTGAAGTATAGGTTGTGCTTTATTGATGATTTTCAGTTGATTTAAGTCCTAATATGATGGTTTGCATTGAGATTATGAAATTATGACTGTGCATGTCCCCTTTAAAGCTTGATTTGTGCATGGGTAATCTATATTATGATTTAAATATAAATTTTACTTATGTTTCTACTTGAATTTCATAATATATTGTTGATTAAAGCTTGGATCTACATTACCCATGTTATTCTCATATCAATCATTACATATGCATTCATGAGCATTAGATTTATGAAATTACCGATGGGTTAAGCTCACATATGTTTTATGAAATGTTTTCGGTGAGTTAAGCTCACATATTGGTTATGACAAGAATGTGATCACATAAATATCTATTATTATTGGCTCTTTGAGCATATTGGGTGCTTGCACCATATTATTTAATGAATGGGCTATTCTTATGCATGAGAAATATGATGTTGAACTATGATTTGGCTTTTTAGCCATGAATGAATGATTATGAGAAATGTTTCGCTTTTAAGCCTAAATGTGCATTGAAATGATTTAAAATCATGTATATATATAAGTTTTCACATGGGATGTTTGACTTAGCACTGATGGATTGGGGACGACAGGGCTATCCCTAGGTGTCCTCTCCCTTTCCTTGAACTATATGCCAGCATAGGAATGATAGCCATCACCGAAATGACCGAGTCATAAGGGATGGTTATTCATTTATTGATATGATATGAAATGATAATGGAAATCCTTCTTAAATGACCGGAAATGACCGAGTCGTAAAGTGTGGTGTAGATTACCTTTGGGAAGTAATCTTCTCTCACCCGATGGGAGGTCAACATCGGGCAAATTCATGTAATAGCTCGCATGAGTTTGAGATGTCGATTATGGTCCCATCCCCGTTATATATGTGCATTTGAGCAATCCATGGATCATTAGTTTCATGGAATATCATATACTATATCTCTTATTATATATCTCTTTTTATATTATGTGCCTTTGTCATTTAACATTGAATGCATATTTAGTAAGTCATATGCATTGCATGCTTGCATACTTAGTACTCAAATGTACTAACGCATACTTTTGCCTACATGATCTCACCACTAGTTTAATAATACCGCTTATCCTAGTGAATTTTACGGGCCTACTGGACTAGAAGCTTCTTAAGCTCAAGCATTTACTTTTCTAGTTAGAGACCAACGTCTTGGGGCTAACGTGGGATCCGCTCAAGGACCTATTGATTTAGGTAAATATCTAATGCATTCCCTGATCGGAGAAGTCATTTTTGGAGGAGAAACTATGCATTTTTGGGATCTGCATGTTCCATGGTTAGAGCATCTAAGGGGTCCTAATGGGTTAGACTTGAGTAGGTTGAAAAAAGACATACAACCTTGGCAGGAATGGCGTTCCGTGAAATATATGACTCGTGCTCCTTTAAGTTCTTTAAATTCCGTGGTAGGGACCAATGACTACATTCATCCACCGTATAACGTCTAGCTTGGATATTGAGTTTTTCTTGTTGTGGTGAGTCCTATCTTCCAAGGACAAGCCATCATTCCTCTACCTATGGTGCTTTTTGTTATGTTATTTACTTTGAGGGTGAGCCCGGGGTATGTCTTCGCCCCCATCCTTTTTTTTTACTAGAGGCAATGTTGGACATCTTGTGTACTCCTTTACTTTGTATGCTAAGTGTGGTATTTGGAGGTTTTTGCTTATGGATATGTTTATTTAATGATTATGCTATTATGGATTGATTATGAGCTTATGTTATGGATTCATGCTATGATATGGAAGATCTTAAGTCTCGTATTGCCCCCATAGAGTGAGTCATACTTACATGCCCCTTAGTCTTTATGTGTTATGTGTTAGGTGAACTCGTTTTAATCCCTTTCCTATGATGTCCCTGTAGCGGGAGTCCTCCTTCATCATCTCTTAGAACTACATGTTTACTATTCCATGTACATTTCTGAGCCGATGATGTGTGGATAAATGCTATGTGGCTTGTTTGGGAACTTTCAGTTTCCCATTCGCCATGTCGCTCCTAGATCCTAAGTCCGGGTCGTGACACATAATAAGATTCAATTCATCATATAAATCAATAATTAAGTTTAGTCCATTGCTCAATTTCAACAAACTAAAACTAATTTAAGAGACCCATTTGCAAAGTAGACTTAGAATTCATGAAATTAAGAAATAGGAGTTTTAGGTCTTCATAATTGAAAGGGAATCATGAATCAATCTCATAAACCTTGATGAACTAGAAGAATTAGAATGAAATTGACTTGAATCAAAAGCCCTCTTGAAATCCTAGCTTGGATCTTCAAAGCCTTGCTTGAATGAAGTCTTAGGAGATAGAATTTCTTAGAGTCCAAGTGTTTGAATGAGAATGAATAATAATGAAGGAGTATAAGATAAATTAGGGATTTAGGATAGGTGAAAAGGTCATAAAAGACCTTTAAAATAAACGAATATTACGAAAAGATCATTAATAAACCAGACTTAAATTTTGTCCAGGACATCAGTACAAGTGTTTCATGAGTCATACAAAGCTCCACGGACCATACAAGTGTCTACGGGGGGTGATTCATCATCGAGATGGTACTTCAATACCTAGAAAAATTCTAGGACAAGGCTTCATGAGACCCCACCACGAGCCATGGTGGGTTGTACGGACTGTATAGGGTGCCATGGTGGCACCCTTAGCCACACAGTGGCTCTGAAACCAAGGGCACCTTCCACGAGCTGTGAAAGGCTCAGTGGAGGTACACTTGGCTTTGAACCTTCCTTGAAGCCATAAGAAGCCTCAAAAATGGCCAAGGGTCAGCCTAGGCTCCCTCCACGGCTCGTGGAGATGACCCTGGAGAGGCACCTTGGTCAAAATTGTTGGAAACCCAATTTTAAGCATCATTAAGGCCTCTCAAGGTCCGAGTCCTTATATCTTAGCACTCATCAAGAATTTCATAGGTAATAAACATAGAGAAACGGTACTAAGAGAGAAAAAATCATCAAAGAAGAACTATGTCATAAACATCCCATACATGTCCAACAATGCCTCTAGCTTTAGATTTGGGCAGAAGATAAGGCATGTCCAACTCACCCTCAACTAGAAGTAGCAAAAGAAATACAATAAGATAGTCTAAAAGTCTTAATACAACTCAAGCTTGAAAAAAGATAGGTTATTGTCTCCAAACTAGAGGACTTACCAATAATGGTCTTCAACAATCCAAAAGCTAGCCACATGAAGGAGGAGGAGGAGGAGAACTAGTCCTTATATGGTGAGATCATGTAGGCAAAAGTATCCATTATTACGTTGAATGTACTAAGTATGTGGGATGCAATGCAATGAAGAACCATAATATCATATTAGATAATAAGTGAAATATAACAAGGAAATAAGGGCACAAGAAATGATGAATGATCAATGCATCTTTAAAACATGATTTGAAGCAACATAAATAGCTCAAGTCATCATATACTTACTTATGTGGGAGGAGACCATAACTGACACATAAGATCATGTGAGATACTACATGGAATCCAACATAACCCCCTACGTTGGCTAGGGAAACTACTTTCTAGGTGAACTTCGTAAAATTAAGCATGTACTCTTTCTTTAACTTTCGGGCTTTTGTGGATCCACTAGCCTAGCCTACAAAGGATCCTATGGTGTCACATAGTTAATGAGACAGGGGGTTTTTACGAGGATTCTCTTACCGAACCTCACTTGAAGCTTCATTCGTTACTAAGTCACGTTCCACGAATATTTATAACATAATCATATGCATATACATTCATAAGCTTTGAAAAATAACTTCATCATAATAGGAATAGCTCATTATTATGATCCATGAAAGTGAGAATTTTCCTTTCACAAAAAGGATCCATCTTTGGTGAAATTTGTTCTTTCACCATCTTTCATAGATTTTTTTAAAAAAAGGGCTTCCATAAATGCTTTCATAACTTTCATAGCATATAGTTCAAACCCTTATCATTCAAAACATACTTTATTTGGAACATAGTGTAAAGCTAGGTGGGTTTAATGCATGTAGAGTTTAAATATGTAATTCAAGAGGAGTATGCATAATCTTCATAAAATTCAACAATTTAAACCGTTCATAAAATAGCATACCATGAAACTTTCAAATTCTAGGTAGCATATCGTGAAATATCTTGTAAACCGTCAATCTTTCATAGCATAAAATAACGTCATAGCAAAATGCACTATGTGATAATAAATATATCATAAAATAAGCATTTAAAAATGATATCATAAAACTCATGAAGATTCTCATAGATTTGAACTAAATAAATTAAGGAAAATACCTGGGATTCATGGGTGGAAGGAACCCATGAATTAAACCCACATACCTAGTGTGCAAAGTTTCAAAAAATTCCCAACAATGGAGGTCCAAGCTAGAAACCCTGGTTTCTTGCCTTCAAGGGAACTTGAGAGTTGAGACACTAGGGAAATTTTGAGAGAAATTGGAGTTGAAAGAGAATGGGATATAATGGGAGGGAATGGGACTGATATGGGTAGAATTAGGCATTAAATGACGTAGTTTTGAACTTAGGGTGCGGGAAAAAGTCAAAATTGTCCTTTAATTAAATATGTTGGGCAGAAACTACAAGCCCAATCTACGGGTCATAGATCAGTCTGGGCTCGAGGTCAAGGATTTCGTCTAATTATACCCCTGAGTTTCAGACACTAGCCTCTAAACCATATTCTACGAACCACGTTCCATGACTTATAATTCCATCTACGGGTCATAAATAGAACTCGTAAATCCACCATATACTTAAGAAAATTTTACCCTTTTTAGAACCCAAACCATGAAACTCTTTTACGGCTTGTCAGTTGGACCACAATTCGTACATGCCTTAATCTGATTACACCTTCCCCAACTTCAAAAACTTGATTTGATCCTCTAATCCACGAGCCTATGTCTATGGCTTGTGGTCCATTTTATGAATCGTATAACCCTTTGTACATCAACTCCCAACCTTTAAAATTCACCAAGTGTCTACCTTATCCACGAGGCCTATTTACTATCTGTAAATTCAACCACGAGTGGCAGATAGACATGTACATCCCTGCACCAGAACTCAGTTTTACACTTTCTTTCTGGACTCCGGCCTTATAGCATGTGTGGCCTTACATGCAGTTAAATAATTGTTGAAACATCCTTGAAACATGTGAGGTCCAAAAGAAATTTGACAAATCCTTTAATCAAGGATTTGACGAGGAAAATAATCCTTGAAACATTGAGGGGGATGGGGCTAAAGCCCATTGATTGAGGTTGTATGGTCGGTACCCGTTAGGCCTCAATATATACAACATTTTCATCCGTATGGTGTGAGGTAATATTTTGTAAGATTGAGCTTATTTTGCTCTTATTGATTATGTAGCCTAAAAATGGTGTATTTGAGATAGACTTAATGGAATCATCTACTGGAGTGTAAAGATATGATCATCTTTTATGAAAGACTTGGGTTGTCTTTCTAGAGTACTTATAAGACCTGAAAATGTTTGTGCATGACCGTAAACGCACTTTGTTTGAATTGTGAAGGTTGCTTAAAATTAATGATATGACATGTGTTATGGGGTTCTCAACTTATATCCATTCAATTCAAGAGTATTGCACTTGGTGATATTAGTTATTGCCTTATTTTATTATCAGTATCTCACTTGGTAGATATTGTTGTTGCATTATTTATTATCTAAATTCAAACTGAAAGATTTGACACTTAACTATATGTTTTTTGCTTTTTGTTCAGAATTTGTTATTATTCTTTATCTTTGCATTAGTGGAGAATTGTGGAATTAATTCTACTTGTGATTAATTTGTGTAATTAAAAGAACACGAAGCAAATACGTTACAAAGGAGGTAAACACATCTATTCCAAATAAGATTTCTAGAAAATGTGATGCAATGTTTCTTTAATGCTATTAATATTTACATGCACCATCCATTTTTCAGATTAGCTCTCCTCTTTGCAACTCCTCCTCTTCCAAATCTTACATAAGAAGTATCTTCGGCAAACATAAGGCACACCAAAAAAAACTATCTCCCTCCTTGCTTCTTTTTAAATTAATTTTTGAACAACCTCCAAACTTTCAGTCACGAGTGCTTGTGTCTGAAAGTAATTGTAAGACCTTGAAAAGAAACCTTCTACGACGATTTACATAATGCTGAGTGAAAATTGCTTTTCAAAATAGTGACTTGTGACGATGCAATATTTGTAATAACTTTCTATTTTGTAATTCTTACCCGGTGTCAATATAGGAGTATTTCCCCACCACCGAGTGCCACCCAAACCAATATTCAGGTTAAGTTTGGTTATCCATTAATGGTTTTCTTGAGAATATGATTTTTATGTTTGACTGCATTAGTCATGTTTCTTCATTAAGCACGCGTAAGTTCTTATAAATTTGATCAACACATGCTCAAATAAAATTACATGAACAATTAAAAATTACTATATAACTGATCGCAACTTGATGTACAATTTTTGCTTCTGAATATAGCAAGATAGAATCAGTTATCATACCATGCACCCCTCCCGTAACCTAACTAAAAATGATTTACATGCCAAATATCGAGTAACAAGTAAAAGAAAACGAAAAATGATTTACATACCAAATATCGAGTAGCAAGTAAAAGAGAAAAAGGGAACGTACTGACCTTGGACAATGAGAATGCAAGGACCTACATTGCTACTAGCTTCTCTTCCTAAACTAAGAACAAGAACAAAAAAACACTCTCTACATGCTATGGCTAATGACCATTACCTTCTGACACGGTGTTCTCCAAAATCTATCAAAGTCCCAGAGCAAGGAACAGCTAAAAGTAATTACAATAGAAGAAAGAAATATCTTCAAGCTTAGAAAAAAGACTGAGAACAGCATCTAGAAAATGCACGTCCAGCTGCTAGCTTTGCAACTCCATAAGAAGCAGCAGCCTACTTCAGATATTTTCATATAGTACTGAGATAGACAGATCAGAACCTGCTTGAATTTACATAACGTAACTGAGTGTAAACAGTTCTTCCATTGTCTAGTCTCACGAAATCCTTAATACTGAACTGCTTTCCATAATTGAAGAAGCATTTTCTGAAGAAGTGACCTCAATTTTGTTGGAGTCGGTATTGACGTTTGCCTTCCACTTATCACCAAATTCTTCCTTCTTCTTTGCAGTCATAAATCGACCACCACATCATCTAGCTCTTATCAGGGCATGCAAATGTCGAGATTCATGCAAGTAGGGCTGCAAAATTATTTGGAACAGTAAGACCCCCAAGGTCTCAGTTCTTGAAACACATCCTCAAAAAGAGATTACAACTCTAATGAGGCAGGCTACCTTATCAACAAACTATGTGATTAGACGTAATTATAATTTTGACACTAAGCTAGAAATAAAAGATATTGTTGACCAAGCCCTAGATGTTCCTAATATATCATACTTTCAATAAAAAGAAATTTGAAGAAGCACATAATCTTATTTCTTCAGTCGTATTTCTCAACTTTCTGGACACTTGTACAACTAAAAAAAATATACATGGAACATCAAAAGAATAGAGGCAGCAGGAACCACTTCTGACTAAATTACTATGGCTGAAAAGGATTTGTACAAAAAGCAAATGTCAAAAGTGTTTAGAAAGTATATACAACTTAGGCACAATTGCACTTGTCCCGAAGTTCAAGGATATTTTGTTCCTCCAATATCTAAGCAGCATATAAAAGAAATACTTTATGTACAAGCCTAATATCAAGAATATCTTGGGCTTGATCAACTATATCACTCATACCACATCAGACATCCACCTTCTTTTAATGCTACATATAAAGTTAACCAAACTTATCAATCTCCATATAAAGATAATCAACGAGGGTAGTCTCTACCAATAATCGATAATTCCTTTTGAGGCACCAAAATATTTCTTATTTTGAATACATCTTACTGTGAGTAACCTCATTTTTTAGATTAGAGTTCGATCACAATTTTATCAATATATACCATTTTTAACGTTTAACACTTTATAGTGAAGCAAAAACCTTGGTACCAAAACCTAAGAATTTTTTTTTATTCGCACCGATTGTCCGAGTCTCTTTGAGCCCCGACTAATCCCAGGGGTGCACAGGCCCTCAGCAAGGCCCTCGGCAAGGAGTTTCTTGCAAGGGCACCATGGTTAATTCAAGTTTTACCCAGTCCGATGGCCCTCAGAAATTATTTGCACCCAGTAGGTTTCGAACTTGAGACCTTGAAAGGGAGCAAACCCCAAGGCTCAAGTCAATTGCCACCAGGCCAACCCCTAAGGATTGGGACCAAAACCTATGAATTTTATATGCAACAAGAGAGTATTGAGGCATAAACTGGCAGTGCACCTTAACTAGATGGAAAAGGAATGCTTTTGACCGATTTCTCAACTGATGCTTTATTCTCTGATAGTTATTGTCGTGATACAATACATTATAAATTAAAATGTTGAGGTTTAACATGTTACCATTATGTACTGACCTCAAAATAAAAGGACCCCAATAGAAATTCTACAGGTTCGTAAAGTTGGTAGGCTAATGAACTGGGAAATAAAATCAGTCATTGAACCAATAAGCTGCCTAATGTAGCAACTAGGTAAAATGATAGCAAAATACATTTTGCTCAAAATACCTTCCTAGCTTTTAGAAGTTTATTTTCTGATTCAACTTTTGCACGAGATTGTCGACGTCTTAAGATGCCATGATATTGTTTGGCATTCACAAAAATAGAATCTTCCATAGCTTCTGAGGGCAGAGGAACACCAGCTTGTTGAATTCCCATTAACTGAAGTCGAACCTGACAAACTATGGATCAGTTAAACTCATAAAGTCTCTGGACACTTCATTAGATGCCAAATGGAAAATGCAACTTGTCAAAAATTATATACCATTGACTGTGCTGGATAAGGTTGTGCAGGGTAAGGTTGTATGTCATAGGGTGCAAAGATGTTCCTGTAGTAAGGATCTGGATAAGGGTAAACTATTTGCACCTGCAATACATAAAAAATGACTATAGATTCTTAGTTCCATTTTATATGGAAAAACTTAAACCTGATGATTGAGGCATTAATCTAAAAATAGTAGTGGTAGATGAACATTCTAATGAATGCAAACATCATATCATTGTCCACACTTGAACTATTTGAAATCATTGAAAATCTTGAATCTAGTGGCTGAAATATTTGAAGAATTTTCAAAAAAATAAAAAAGGAGGAATAAGATTAGATGCTTATTAATTTGATATAGTATGAAACAAATGCAAATTTGATTTTCTAAACTAAACGTCCCTGTACTATTGGTTTCCTATGCTTTCCAGCAAAACTTATCATAATATGCATTTCAAGATGAAGGTAGTTGTGGAAAATTGCTTCCAGTTATGTCAGCCGATTTGAAGAGTTCAGAGGATCATGTGAATTAAATGATATATGCAAAGACACATTTATTTACTTACTTTGTTTCTCTTTCTTCTCCATTCATATGACCTAAATACAGAACAAATATGTGCAACCACTGTATCACCTAAACACAAGAAGATGAAGAAGTTACATAACAACCAACTGCATGAAGATAATATTCCCAAAGACCAATACAATCACATGCATCAATTTTTTGAGTTCTACCAGATTTAACAAGAACTCTGATAACAAAGACACCAGTTATAGAACTTAAAGAATCACCTAAGGGGTTTGGGGAGAGGGGGGGGCTACATCCACCAGCAATAATACCATTGCATCGGTAAGTTGAGAAGGCATCATGTAGTGAATGTCTGGTGGCACAGTCCCAGGAACAGACAATTCAGCTGCAGGTGATGAAAACTGGCTTTGCACCTCTGACTGCTTTTGTGGTTGTTCATTCTCACAGTTATCTTAAAATTTATTTAACAAACACATGGAAACATTATATTAGCCACTGACAATACAAGTTCATTTACGATGGGCTAAAGAATAGTAGCTGATTTTTACACAAGGAAGAAAAACTCCCATGAGCAAGAAACCTCTATCAACAATTGAAATTGTGAGTTAGTTGATCAGTGAGGAGAGATTACGTTGAGCTGATCTGTAGAAAATGTAGTTTAGTTACTTGCATCGGGTACTACTAACAAGTGTGGAGCCATGTTTTGTAACCAACTGGTTAAACTTGACCTTTGTTGTCTTGATCCCTCCTTGCTGATTTATTCCTTTTCCCTTTTCTATTCATCTCTATTCTTTTAATCAAAATGTAAGAACAGTTCTTCTCTCCCTTCCATTGATGCATTTTATAAAGAGAAAATGGACAGAAAGTGAATAATCTAAAGTATGGAAGAGATTGTTTTCTTGGAACCAAAATTCAATCTATTCATTGAAGAAAAAAAATAGGAAAAAGAGAGATAGATCAATCATCCTTAAGTGCTTTTGGCTTTTTAGTTTTACAATGTTTGATAAGACAGGCCCAAGGACGAGACAAATTGTTCCTCTCTCTCTCTCTCTCTCTCTCTCCCCCCCCCCTCCCTCCCTCCTGCTCTCTCCCCCCCCTCTCTTGTAAAGTTTCTTCTTCTTTTTTTTATGTTGATAATTGATTATAAAGAAATATTGTGTTGAAGAAAGTATATTTTTAAAGGTATAAAAATCATTCTTAAGGCTTCATTTCATCCTAATAATTTGGGAATTAAGATATTACTATGCAGTCAATTTGCTTCTGGTAACATAGCTGCTCTTCCTTTACTATGATTAGTATCTTTTGGGGCTAATATCTTCATTGATCCACCTAAGCTTTCTATGAACCAAGCCTTATGTGATGGAGGGTATTGATCATTCTAGACTACTATCATTCTAGATTACTTATCTGTATTTAATTTGGCCCAGTCAAACTAATCTAGTAGAGGAAAGAAGTTAGTGGGTCCCTAGAATTTGCCAGGTGTCAATCAAGAAATGAAAGAGACATTCCATTTGGACAAAGCTACGATCACCATATCCAGTCAGTGAGAAGGTAAGTACTGAGCAGTAGAGGCTCCATGCAAAAGAAGAGAAACCACTGAAGCAGACTCTCTCCATATTAACACAAACCAGAACAATTTTGGAAATGAACCAAGTTGACCTTGTCAAGAATTTGGATAATTCATAACACTTGTATTATCTCTCCAGCACTAGTGAGTTGTAATTCTCTCGAGTTGAGGAAACTAATTGAATCATTGTTCAATCTCCATTGCATCTTGTTGGGTCTAAGAATCATGTGCTTATTTCCATTTTTCTTCAGTGCATTACTATTTCAGTCCTAGTTCATTTGTAATTCTGACCTAGTAGTTGTCACTATCATCTTATTTCATTAACGGAGAACCATCACACTATCATCCTACGAAATAATTTACCTTTAAGTTTAACACTTCTAAGGTACTACTAGTTGTACTTTCCCCAAAAGAGAAAAGATGAGTCAGACGATTCCTGCAATGTGTTGTCCCCCATATGACTTCATTCTAATGAAGGAATAGAATAAACCAAACTGAACTTTTCACTCCTTTGAAAGAAATCTTCTATAATTAGTGACACTATCAGATGTTCATTCGTAAATCACATTAAATAAACTAAAGGCACTCCAAATGTTTCCATGAAGCAAAACAAAAGAAATGCCCAAAGTGATATAAAAATAGAGAACCAAAGAGGGAACAGACTCAAATTTTCTCTATCGTTTCAGAAGAAAGCAACGTGAATAGGCTCAAACAAGAATATTATTCTTAGATGAGGTCAAGCCTGTCAACATCACTTGCTAATTAAAGTCACACCATATCATAGAACCAGCCAGTCACAATCCTAATTAGATTGATAGAATTAATCATGTTAACATGAAAAACGTGCCACAATTACAAACTTGAAAGCTACAACACTATTCAATGAATCAGGCAAATAATACAGCAGAATACCTAAAAGATCATGTATGGAGGACGTCATAATGCCGCTTATCACAAACTCCCCAAATTGAAAGGCCTGATTATGCAACTAACAAAAATTGGATCAGCAAATAATTGGCACGAGCTGTAGTCACTAATATTTATTTATGCATGTGCCAAACGAATACATACACAATTAAACCTCAGGTTTCAGATAACGGCAACCACAAGTAAAATGCATACACAGAAATCACAAATTACAATAAACTCAAGCGGCAAACTTTCTGAATTTTGATATTCTCGTATCTCAATATTTATATAAATGAACTCCTTTATTCAAAAGATAAGTCAAATTGAACTATCCAAACAATCAAAGCAAAGATTCAGCTCATCTAGAACGTGGAAATAAAACAATCCAAATGGGCAAACTCATTGTTTTCCCGGAAGGTATCAACATCTGCAGACTACACATTATATTTCATACAGAAATCGAAAAAAAATAAACTAACTGAATCTCAATTTTCAAGTTTGTTGAATTCTCTTCTCATTCATTTGTGTTATCACATGAAATTAGGGTTTCGGATAGGAGAAACTTACCTCTCCTGGAAGCGTCGCGGAGAAAATTCAATAGCGGTGCTCTTCTGATGCTTTTGGATTTTTTGGAATAGAAACAGGGGAATTTAACCCAAATTGTACTTTCACTGCTGGTTTGGAATTTTGTCATTTCGTTTTCATTTTTTAGCGGTGCTCTTCTTCACTCTCTTTTTCTTCACAAACTATAATTAGCCATCTAACAGATTGTTTGGATGATGTATGGTTGATTGTTTCATGATACTATAATTATAAAAATCTTTATTTTTTGAAATTACCAATTTGGTGATATCCCATCCACCATCCAAACAAGCTGTAAAGATATATACATAGCTGTGAAACGTCCAAACAGGGGTGTTTTGGTCATTTAGGGCCATTTGGTTATTGTTTAAAGTTATATTGTTATTAGTTATAAAGAAATAAGTTATGCAGGTATTAGTTAAGAAGGAATAATAATTCAGAGATTAATTATGCATATCTTAATTATACATGATTTAGTTATGCGAGATTTAATTATGTTGAAATAACAATATGTGAATTTATTTTTATTGAAAATTTGATTTATAATAAATTAGTCTTTTATAATTATTATTATTAAGAACCAGAATTTTAAAATCACTGGTGTTGAAGTGCTTATGATCATGAATCTATTTTTTAACAATTTGATATATGGAAATTGACTTTTATTTGCATGAGTTTTGAAAAAAAAATTGTGTAATATCTAGTTTCTTAAATTTTGTTAAACCAAATAACATAATTTGGCAGGAATTTGAGGACAAAATTAAAATACCTCCAAGGATCCATTAATTAGTATTCATCGATATTGAAGATGATTCTTTTGTATTAAAAATTAGATTATATTATTAGAAGAATTATACAATGCACTAAAAATAATCCCATCATATATTATTTCATATGTTTTTTTTTACAATAACAAAAATTATTTTCATTGCTTCAATTCGTGATAATCAAATCACATCAAGGCAATTCTTGTAGTTACATATGGCTAGTTGCCAAAAAGCTTTATTATTTCATATATAATTTAATATTAATTCTAAATTTTCTCTTCGTTTTTAAACACAGTATGTGTACCAATAATTTCATTTTTATTCTTTTAAAATTTTAAATTCGTCTTTGCTTATGCTCATGTGAGCTGACTTTGTTAATTTATTTGTTTAACCAAAAGAGTTACTCCATTAAAGAATATTTTGTGCACTAATAATTTCATAAATTTAATTTGTTAATTAATTAAGGTAGGGTGTCTTATTTTAAAACCAAAAGTACTTGTGTCTAACAGTCAGACCACATGTACTTATGAATAAATAGGGGTAAGTACGTAATTTTATTAATTTAATCCATGTATAATTAATATTCATATAACTTATTTTATCTTTTATTTTGCATAAAATTATACATAAATTTCCTCATAAGTTAAATGAGTATTAGTCATGTAGAATTAATAAGACACAATCAAACACCGTATACAATTAATACGTGAATAACTTTTATACAACATTTGAAACCTAGCAACCAAACATGGTACAAGATATGTTGCATTTTACACCGAATACAAAATTTCTACCAAACATGATAAAAACTAATGCAACTTTTTATACGTAAATAACATGTGTCTTATACAGTAACCAAACGGACCCTTAAGGTTCAAATGACCATAATATCCTTTGTTAAAAATAAATTATTCTCCTCTATATTAAATTACAAGGTATAGGACCACACAAAATTTGAAGAGTCCATCAAATTTAAATATGATCTATAATATTTTTTACGTAATTTATAAAATATATAATGAAATTTTAAGTTGTTAATTATTATGATTTATAATACTTTTAACATGATTTTAAAATATATAACAAATTTAAATAATAAAAAATTGTGATAGGTAAATTCTTGTCAAGAGAAATATTCCATGATCCAACATCAAGAATCTTTGATCTCTTTGAGTGGTATTCCTTAGATTAGTATTGCTTATAAGTAATATGATATTTATAATCCATCGACAGGATGGGTTTCATTTGGTTCTCTTTGGGATGATAAATGACCTACTTAACTCAGTGGTTAGAGTACTGCTTTCATACGGCGGGAGTCATTGGTTCAAATCCAATAGTAGGTAAAACTTATTAGATACCATTGACTCTGGTATCTAATAAGGTTTACGACCCACCTTTGCCATTTTCATTGTTACTGTTCCAGCTGTTAAAATTAGATCCGCTTGTCTAGGACTCGATCTTGGTACGAGTCCATAACGAGTGGTGACTGTAAAATATAACTTGTCAAAAGTTATACATTATAATATACTTAAAAATTGAATATATCTTGACGATCATAATTTATACACTAGTTATATATACCTTTACAACCAATGACCATCTATTTAGTAATTACTTTGATAAAATAACTATCTATTGTAATTATCTCTTCCAAAAAAGCACCTTCACTACAGACATAAGTGAATTTCTTAGATGGTCACCCATTCAAGGGTGTTAACTAAGTGACTAACCCACTGGGCTGAACAGTATTTTTTGTGAAGATGGCCTGGTCCATGACTCTCTAAGCTACATGGGTCGAGCCTAACAGTCCGGGCCCATATTTTTTTAAAAGAAATTTTAATAAGTATAATTTATGAAAATTCCAACCTTTTTTATCCAAATATCAATTTTTTCCAACTTTTTATAAAAATTACTAAAATTCCAATTTTTCTAAAAATTTTATTTATTTTTGATACCTCATTATTATATTTTTTATTAAAAAATATAATTAGTACAATTTTATAAATATAGAAGTCTATTTATTGTCAATCACCTTTTACATGTTAATTTTTCCTTTTTTAAATCCATTGTTTTTTAAATTTTTGTTTTTTGATATTTATCTATATTACAGTTACCTTTTAAACATTTAAATTTTCCTTTTTCAATTTTTTCCAACTTATCTCTCCTGAACTTTTCTTCCATCAACTACTCCATCTCCATCTCCATCTCCATTTTCATCTCATTATTCCTTGTTTGAATCAACACTGGAATCTATTCCGTCTTTTAGTCTTGGCCTCACTCAAGATGTTGTTGAAAGTGGTGAAGAAGTCGACATTGCCAATGTCGACCAGCACAATAGTTCCGGCGACGAGGCCGGCAAAATATCTCAACTAATTGATTTCTTTGTTATTTTCACTGGTTGGGTGGTCAAAATGTTACATAATTGTTTGAGTATTCTTCTTTCACAGTTGATGTGGATACCTAACAACTTAAGTATTATTGCTAATTAAGTATTTGATAACTGTTATGTTAGGGATTTAAAAGTTGATGTAGATACCTAACAAATTAAGTTAGCTTGATACCTCAACTAATTGATTTCTTGATTTTTTGCACTAGTTGGTTAATGTGGATACCTAACAAATTAAGTAGAATTGCTACTTAAGTAATTGATACCTATTCTGTAAGGGGGTCTGAAAGTTGATGTGGATACCTAACAAATTAAATATGATTGTGACTTAAGTATTTGAGGCCTATTCTACAAGGGGTCTGAAAGTTGATGTGGATACCTAACAAATAAACTAAGCTTGATACTCAAGAAAAAATTCCATATGATCCTAATAGTGCATCTAACTGGGGATACCTATTGTTTTTAGATATGATGCAAAGTTTGATTTTGATTCATGCTTACTGATATTTGTGTTATTTGGTTCTGATTCATGCTTACTGATATTTGTGTTTTAGGGGTATGAGTTATGTGATAAAAACCATCCCTAAACACCCTTTGAAGTTTGGATCTTCGTATAATAGCAACTTTGTTGATGATATTAAGTTTTCTATTGGCAACGAGGCTGTTGCCAAGTTTCGTGAAACCATCTTTGGACACTTCCTTGACATTCCTCCATGTAAATTCTGAGGGCAAAGTATAAAGTGTATTATGTTGAATAAAGTTAAACACAAAGACATGGACATTGTGCATGTCCGACATTCTAAGGGAAATGTTCTGTGTTTCTGAATCAGAGAATTTGCTCTTATTACTGGCCTTAAGTGTACTGGGAATGTAGAAGACTTCAGGTATCATGGCTTGCCTCCTAGTAGACTTCTAAAAACATACTTCCTTGATGCCTCTCTTTTTTTATATCTAGTCATTTTTTTTTAAATTCAAATTACAACTCACAAAACATTTTTTTAGGGATTAATTGAATAATTTGTAACTTACAGCCTTAATTCAAGGGATACTGCTAGTTGGCAGTAATTTCTTTTCCATATTTAACGTTACAACATTAATTTTCAGTTACAATTTTGTAAGTATCAAGCGTCTTCAGAAGGTATCAAATAAATGTCAAAAGTCGGGATTTTTTGTAATTAGGTAAAGATTCGGGATTTTTAGAGATTTTTTAAAAATAGTATGGGATCCCTAAAAATTACACTTTTAATAATCATGCATTCGAACATTTGAATCCATTATCAATATAATGTATCGTTATCTATTTAATATCGTTATGTATTTTAATTATAGTTATTTACAATAATAGAATACTTACATTATATTATTTATATATACTTGAAATATATAATAATTGATGTACATTATATATATATATATATATATATATATATATATATATATATATATATATATATATATATATATATATATAGCTATATACTTAGTCAACATATACCAAATATACTCATAACTCAAAATATACAATCTATTACAATAATATACTTACATTATATAGTTACAACATATATTAAATATGCACACAATATACTATCTAGTATAATACTATACTTACACTATATTATATACTTACAATGTATGTTAAATATACTCACAATATACTATCTAGTATAATACTATAGTTACACTATATTATATACTTACAATGTGTGTTAAATATACTCACAATATACTATCTAGTATAATACTATAGTTACACTATATTATATATATTTAAAATGTATCTCTAATATAACCACAATATATTATCTAGTATAATATACTATCTAGTATAATACTATAATTACACGATACTATATACTTACATTGTATATCAAATATAATCACAGTATATTATCTAGTATAATACAATAATAGAACTATATTATATACTAACAATGTGTATCAAATATACTCACAATATACTATCTAGTATAACACTATAATTACACGACATTATACCTACAATGTATCTCAAATATACTCACAATATACCATCTAGTATAATGTTACAGTAGATCTATAGTATATACTTACAATGTATATCAAATATACTCGGAATATACTGTAGAATATTATAATATTATAGTAAAACTATATTATATTCTACATTATATTCTTACAATGTATATCAAATATACTCACAATATACTATCTATTATAATACTATAGTTACACTATATTATATATACTTACAATGTATATAAAATATATACTGGCAATATACTATTTATTATAATACTATAATTGCACTATATTATATATATTTATAATGCATATCAAATATACTGAGAACATACCATCTGTTATAATAATATAGTTACACTATATTATATACTTAAAATATATATCAAATATATTCACAATATACTATTAATTATAATATTATAGTTGCACTATATTGTATATACTTACAATGTAGATAAAATATACTGACAATATACTATCCATTATAATATTATAGTTACACTATATTATATATACCTATAATCTATATCAAATATACTGGCAATATACTATTTATAATCATACTATAGTTGCACTACATTATATACTTACAATGTATATCATATATACTCACAACATACTACTATTATAATACTATAGTACATTGTATTATATTTACAACGTATATCAAATATACTCATAATATAATATCTATTATAATAATATAGGTACAATATATTATCTATCAAATATACTCACAATATATTATCTATTATAATACTATAGGTACATTATATTTTATATATATACTCAAAATGTATATCAAATACACTCACAGTATGCTATCTATTATAATAATATAGTAGTATTATAGTTACATTATGTTATATATACTTACAATGTATCGATTATGGTTATGTAAAGTAAATAAAATAATTTATTTGAATCATACAAAATTTATGGAAAAAAAAAGAAATGCAAAGATTAAATAAGTCTTTGACTTTATTAATAAATTGATAAAATAAAAAATATACAAAGTTACAAACTTATAATTAATTGTCTCTAATAAATTATAATTTCTACATATTTCGAATCATTCTCTCCAATTCATCCGTATTAACATTAACATTAACATCACTCGTTGTCTTAAATATAGTAGGTTCTTCTTCAGCTTTAGTGGGTGTTAGGATTGACTTATTTTTAGTGGCCTTCGGCTTTTAAGCACTTTTTAAAATTCTGGAAGTGTTTGGGTAACATTAAAAGCTTAATTACTTTTTTAAAACTAAAAAAGTACAAAAAAAAAAAAAGACAAAAGACAAAAGCGAAAAGAAAAGTAGGTAAATTAAGTAACTTAAAAAAGTCCATCCAAACACTCCCTTAATATCTAAAGAATTAGAAATAATGCGAACAAATTCAGATGCAATATTAAATTTCACACATGGATTTAATATAGCACAAACCAAAGAAATAGAAGGAATGGGATTTTTTTTTTAAAAAAAAAAATTCAATCATTTTAGTTACAATATTTTTGTATTCTACTTTAAGTTTATTCCATAAGCAATAACGAAAGATTAACTAAATAAGCTAAAATGTTATAAACAGTAGGATAATAAGCACTGGAAAATTCAACAATAGTGGAATAAAATTTTTCTAAAAAAAAAATAACTAGATCATTTATTTTAACCCAATCAAATTCTTGGAATATGAGTTCTAAAATTTTAGCTGCATATTGATTAAAAGTTGTTGCTATAGAGATTCTATAAATATAACAAATTTTCAAAAATTCATAAGCTGAATGCTATTTAGTATCAATTTTTCCGAGCATTAATCTTGGTCTAAACTATTTTTCTTGACATTTTTTTTAAATTCTTTAAGTTTAAACTTTCTATTATTTCCTTGAATAAAATCAATTGTATACCTAACTTTTTCAATTAAATGCTCAAAAATGCATACCATCTTTTATAATTAAATTATATATATGACAAGGACATTTAATATGAAAAATTTCAACGGGGCAGGGGGGGGGGGGGGGGAGGGGGCAAAGATTTTGAAATTTCAATTGTAGCAATGTTGTTAGATATAGATCATAATATTTTGCAATCATTATAGTAGTCTCAAAAATAAATTGTGTAGTATGTTTATGGTCTTCATCATACTAAAATGCAACAATACATTTTTGCGTAACAAAATTACTATATATCCAGTGACAAATGACAATGAAATAATCATTTTTATTTTTATAGCATGACCAAGATCAGAAGTAAGAAAAATTCTACATGGAAGATTTGTTAATAACCAACGTAAATAATATGCACATTGTCCATGAAGTCTAAAAATATTTGATCGACAAGTACTTCTAGGAATACCTTTAAATATGTGATTGTAAATTGATTGTATATAATGAATAAAAGCATCAGAAGAAGCAAATGAAAAAGGTAGACAACCCAAAGCTATCATTTTCGCTAACTTTTCTTGATTTCTCGTTTTATTATATGTCCCAATTAATCCATCAGTCTGTGGGTTTAATCTACCTTAAACTGGTGCAGTGTTACCCCACTTTGTGCTATTCGTTCTCTCGAACCATGATGCTCATTATCTAGATGTCTCATTAAGTGACCCGTCTCACCTTGATTAACTCCTCCCCCCCCCCCCCCCCCATACTAAAAAATTGCTTGAAAAATTAAAAATTAGAAATTTTGAAAAATTAAATTTCTTAAAAAAATTTTAAATATTGAAAAATTTAATTTGTGACTCCATCCCCTAACCTCCCCCCACCCCCCCCCCCCTCTCCAATACAAAAAAAATTAAAATTTTAAACTCTCAGCCTATCGTAATGATAAACGGTTCGTCTCACTGTAACCTTCTCTTGAGTTCTCAAAAAAAATTCTGTCGCTCCATCTTCACAGGGGCAGAGAACCTATCGCTGTCTCGGCTCTGTGCTACCAGAAGCTCTGGGGAAGTCAGAATAGGAGAGTAATCATCTTGGTGTGGACTTACTACTTAGATGCTTTCAGCAGTTATCTGCTTCGCACTTGGCTACCCAGCGTTTACTGTGGGCACGATAACTGGTACTCCAGATGTGCGTCCTTGCCAATCCTCTCGTACTGCAGTACATTTGATGATAGGCACCATTTTTATGAGGTTTTTTTGTAGTTGAGTACTATACATGCCGGTTTAATGAGCTAAGTCTGTGTGGAATCTCAATCAAATATGCAACTAGTATGTCAATTTTACAAAGACTGGGTGGAGCAGGATATAAAGTCCGATCGCACCTTTTCTCGACCGAATCTAAATGTTGGGAAAGATTGCATTTCTTTCTTCCACGTCGACCATGACGACTGAAAAGACGCAAAAAATCTAGACCTGTAAAGGAGAAGGGCCGATGGGGGCATGTGGAACCTCAATCTCCACGGGCTTATTAGCTAAATGGCAATTGGCACATACAATATGCCCAGTCGCTTCTTGGAGATCTATTGATCAATATGAATCTCGAGAGTGGTGGTTGATCGCTGGCCTCCTTGTCCTGGAGGTCTTTTTTATAGGCTTTTAGTCATATGTATTCCCCTCTTTGAGTGTGCTAGTAATAAGCTGGGGAAATTAAAATTTTATTTTTAATTTTTACTCCACCCCGCCCCACCCTCACCCTCTAGCCCCCCATCTCCACTCCTCCTCCCCTAAAAAAAGAATATAAATATTTATTTTTAAAAAATATTTCAAATTATGAAATATTTTCATGTGAGAAACTATTTCCCAAAAAAAATGTTTCTACTCTGTAGCTAAAAATAAAAGATATTTTCTAAAAATATTTTTCTCATTCACTAACCAAACAATAGAAAGTATTTTCAGAAAAATATTTTCCACTCACCAACCAAACATGAGAAAATGAGTTAGAAATCAACTTATTTTTTAGAAAAATATTTTTCAAGAAAATATTTTCCATGAAAAACAATTTCTTCCCTACCAAACACAACCTTAGTTTTGTTTATTTTTCTAGGAAGAAGAACATAGGATTCAATATCCTACCCAATGGAAGAAGCTATTGACCATTGTCAATGATTCTTCGTGGATTGTCTTATTCAAAATATGATGTGCTAGTAATATATCAAAAGGAAGGATGATAATATATACCAAACACAAAATTTTAACACAACACAATTACTTTACTTTTTTGGTTATTGTTTTATTTTAATATGTTATCTAATTACCTCAAAAGAAAAAAAATCAACACTTCCATCATTTCAGAATTTACCTAAAATTCTTCTATGCTTCTTGGATTGTGTCACGACCCAAAAATGGACGTGATGGCACTTGCTCAAACCCATCCGAACAAGTCAGCCTAGACCCAATAAGAAATCAAAATGACGTGCGAAAGTACTAAATAAAATAGATAACTAAAAAGAGAAATCTTCACAAACTTAAATAACACCCAAGGATTGGTTGTCACGTGTACAAGCCACTAGTCATATAAAAATCCAAAGAATTACAAGTTTGCAACTGTCTTTCTTCTCAAATAGAACAAAGCAGAAAGGAAACAGGACAAGAGAGTCAGCCGAATGACAACAGCTACCTCTCTAAATCTCCTGAGAAGCCTCGGATGATCAAGAAATATACTACTCACGGTCCGGGCTCAAAACCTACACAAGTGTACAAGCAAAGGTGAGTACCAAAAATAATGCGGTACCCAACAAGTCAACTAGCAAAACAGAGTAAGTCCGATAGAATACACAAACTCCTTTTACACCCAACCACATACCACTGAACTACACACCTGCACTCAGAAAAGTCCCAGTCCAGCAACACATAATACATTCTAGAGATAATTTCCACTATGTTACAAATATCCAATCACAAGTCACAACTCACAAGTAACAACACAATCAAACACAGGAATAACATCATGTCACACAGGGATATGCAAGGATGAGATGCAATGCTTATGCAATAATTGCCGGCAATGACCTCGGCATCATAACATCACTGAAAAATACCTCAACATCACAACATCACTGGAAAAGACCTCCGCATCACAATATCATCACCGGAAAAGACCTCGGCATCACAAGATCATCGCCGGCAAAGACCTCGGCATCACAATATCATCGTCGGCAAAGACCTCGGCATCACAATATCATCACCGGCAAAGACCTCGACATCACATCTCGATCAGTAAAGACCTCGGTCCCAACTTTTTACCATCTCACTCATATCAATATTCAAAACAATGCAAATGTGTGTGTCATGGAATGAATGAACATGAAATGAAGTGCACAAACAAATCCACTCCTCATCACCAACCACAACAATATATCTCAAAGAATATATATATATATATATATATATATATATATATATAATTCTCATCACTTAAACACATGTTTAATTCAAGTGTCACAACAATACACCAACTCACATCTTATCTTTAAGCACCATCATTAAAATATTTCACGAATCACACATAGGAGAAAGGATAATTTGAGAATTCTACAAGAATTACAAAGTTTTAAAAGTGCACTTGCCTTAGTCAAATCACGATCAGTCAAACACTTGGGCCTTTCCCTTTCGAATAAAATCTGTAGCACCACGATCTAGTCAAATAATTTATCACAATAAGATTTTGAAATAACAACACTCAAATCTATAGTCAATTCCTAAATATCAAATCTAGGGTTAAGTCTTAATTTCTCCAATTGTCGTAACTCCAATTGTGTTCATATAATGCAACATCCCTAATTATCTATCTCTAAATAACATGTAACAAGAAAAATAAAGTTAGTGCGCCACCTATATGAACATGTTACTGCCGCTACCTATAAACATATGTCTACATAATTTTTCCCACTGCCGCCACCTATATTGCAGTATATCTCTTCATTACTGCAACTAACCAATAATTTTTTTCTATTTCTCTTTCTTTCCAACAATCCATTTACATGAATACATACATATATAATATAATAATAAAAATAATAAACAATAACAATAGCATTATCACCTATTAAGAAAGAAAAGAAATATTTTTGTTGTGGTCAAACCTCAAATCCCTCACTACGAAATTGTTCCTGGAATTCGTTTTGCTTCCTATATGCGCCGGCACTTCGATTCTTTTTTTTTTCTATTGGTGACTTAGGGCGTTTCAGCCCTTTGTCCCTATATATATTTTTTTTCCTTATTTTCTTATTATTATTATTATTCTTTTTCCTAATTAAGTATTAAAAGTTTTGTAATTTATTTTAAAATATAAGCACCAAGTGGTATAAAATTTTCACTAAATTAACATTTAACCCACCACTTATATTAATTATTCAAACTCACTCATAAATTACAGTCTTTTTTATCGAATAGTCCAAGCTACCCGCTAAAATTTACAAGAAGGATATGTGTAGGAAAATAGGATGACTAATTCTCGAAATGATCTAACGGGTCGTTACATTATCCACCACTAAAAATCATGTTCGTCCTCGAACATAAGATAGAAAAAAAGTACCTGAAGCTTTGAAAAGATGAGGATATTTAGCACGCATGTCAGTCTCTGTCTCCCAAGTCGCCTCTCTAACTGGACGATTCTTCCATTGCACCTTTACGGAAGCAATCTCTTTGTTTCTAAGCTTTCGAACCTGTCTATCCAAAATAGCTATAGGCTCCTCCTCAAATGACAAGTTTGGACTCAACACCACCAAATCAAACGAAAGTATATGAGACTCATCAGGCATATACTTCCGAAGCATGGAGACATGAAACACAGGATGCACAGATGACAAGCTAGGTGGCAAGGCTAGTCTATAGGCCACCTCTCCAACTCGCTCTAAAATCTCAAAAGGGCCAATAAATCGAGGGCTAAGCTTTCCCTTCTTATCGAACCGCATAACACCCTTCATAGGTGACACTCTAAGCCAAACATGATCGCCCACCATAAACTCTAGAGTTCGAACCCTCCTGTCTGCATAACTCTTTTGTCAACTCTGAGCGGTCAACAACCTACCGTGAATCATATGGACCTGTTCCATAGCATCCCTGAGAAAATCTGCATCTAATGAGTCCATCTCAGCAGAATCAAACCAACCAATCGGAGATCTGCACCGTCTACCATACAAAGCTTTAAATGGAGCCATCTGAATACTGGAGTGATAACTATTATTATAGGCAAACTCTGCTAAAGGCAAGTGTTGGTCCCAACAGGAACCAAAATTGATCACACACGCTCGAAGCATATCTTACAACACCTGAATCGTCCGCTCAGACTGTCCATCTGTCTGAGGGTGAAAGGCTGAACTCATATCCAGCTGAGTGCCCAGACCATGCTGCAAGGCCCTCTAAAAATGTGAAGTGAAGAGTCAACCCCGATCTGAAATGATAGAAACAGGCACACCATGCAATCTAACTATCTAACTGATGTAAAGCTCAGCCAACTTCTCCGCTGTATACTTAACCTTGACAGGAATAAAATGGGCCGACTTAGTCAATCGATCCACAACTACCCAGATAGAGTCATAACCACCCACAGTATTGGGTAAACCCACCACAAAATCCATGATGATACGCTCCCACTTCCATGTAGGAATGGGCATCCTCTGTAACTCACCTCCAGGCCTTTGGTGCTCATACTTAACCTACTGACAAGTTAAACACCTGGACACAAAGTCTGTGATGTCCTTTTTCATACCACACCACCAGTAATGCTGACTCAGGTCATGATACATCTTCGCTGCTCCTGGATGAATGGAATAACGAGCACAATGAGCCTCCTCAAGAATCAATCTAATCAAGTCCCCACCTTAGGCACACAAATTCGAACTCCAATCCTAAAAACACCATCAGGATCAACCGCTGCTTCCTTAGCCTCTCCTCTAATCACTTTGTCTCTGATGAGACACAACTTTTCATCCTCAAACTGGCGCTCTCGAATCAGGTCCATCAAGGAAGAACGAGTCTCAATGAAAGCAAGTACACCCCCCTCATTAGAAAGCTGTAACCTGACTAGGCCATTAGCTAGACGCTGAACATCCCTGGCCAAAGGTCGCTCCTCAAGTCTAATGGCGGCTAGACTCCCCATGCTAGAAGTCTTTCTACTCAAGGCATCTGCCACCACATTAGCCTTCCCCGGATGATATAAGATGATCAAATCATAGTCTTTTAGCAACTCAATCCACCTACGCTGCCTCAAGTTTAGATCCTTTTGACTGAAAATATATTGAAGACTCCTATGATCAGTGAAGACCTCACAATGAACCCCATATAAGTAATGACGCCACAACTTAAGCACAAAAACCACAGCCGCTAACTCTAAGTCATGAGTAGGATAATTCTTCTCATGAACCTTCAACTGACTAGAAGCATAGGCAATCACTTTCCCCTTTTGCATCAACACACCACCTAAACCAACCCCTGAAGCATCACAATACACCGTAAAGTCCACACCTGCCTCAGGTAGTGTCAAAATGGGAGCTGAAGTCAACAAAGTCTTAAGCTTTTGGAAGCTCGCCTCACACTCATCGGACCAATGAAAGGCTACATTTTTCTGAGTTAATCTAGTCAATGGAGCTGCAATAGAAGAAAAACCCTGAATAAACCATCGATAATACCCGGCTAACCCCACAAAACTGCGAATCTCGGTAGCTGAAGTAGGTCGTATCCAACCTCTAACTGGCTCAACCTTCGCCGGATCCACTCTAATCCCATCCTTGGACACCACATGCCCTAATAATACCACCAAATCAAGCCAGAACTCACACTTGGAGAATTTTGCAAATAACTTTTCCTCCCTCAACCTTTGTAGCACTATTCTCAAGTGACGAGCATGATCAGCCTCAGTCTTGGAATATATCAAAATGTCATCAATGAATACTATCACAAAAGAATCTAAATAAGGACGAAACACTCTATTCATCAACTCCATGAATGCTTTAGGGGCGTTAGTCAACCCGAAGGACATCACCAGAAATTCATAGTGGCCATAACGGGTTCGAAAAGCTGTCTTAGGAATATATGATGCCCTAATCCTCAACTGATGACAACCAGACCTCAAATCAATCTTAGAGAACAGAGCCGCTCCCTGAAGCTGATCAAACAAGTCATCAATACGGGGAAGAGGGTACTTGTTCTTGATAGTCACCTTGTTCAACTGTCTGTAATCAATACACATCCTCACGGACCCATCTTTCTTTTTCACAAACAAGACAGGGGCACCCCATGGTGACACACTAGGACGAATAAACCCTTTGCTTAGCAAATCTTGAAGTTGTTCCTTTAATTCTTTCAGTTCAGGTGGAGCCATTCTATATGAAGGAACGGATATGGGCTTAGTGCCTGACTCTAGATCAATAGGGAAGTCAATATCCCTATCGGGAGGAACACTTGGAAGGTCAGTAGGAAACACATCGACAAACTCCTGAACCACAGGAATAGACTCCATAGAAGGTGGTTCAACACTGGTATCTTGAATGAAAGCTAAATAAGATAAACACACCCTATCAATCAATTTCTTAGCATGGATGTAGGAAATAACTTTGCTAGGGTAAGAACCACTATCACCCTTCCACTCAATCTTTGGTACACCAGGCATGGCTAAGATCACAGTTTTTTCATAACAATCAAGAATAGCATGATAAGGAGAAAGCCAGTCCATCCCCAAGATAACATCAAAGTCTACCATCTCCAGAATAATCATATCTACCCAAGTATCATATCCAGCCATAGAAACAAGACAGGATCGATACACTCGATCCACCACTAAAGGCTCACCTACTGGTGTGGAAACATGCACGGGCACTGACATCCGATCACATAATAAATCAAACCTAGACGAAAAGTACATAGACACATAAGAGTAGGTAGATCCAGGATCAAATAATACAGATGCAGGTTGATGACAAACTGGAATAATACCTGTACTAACTGCGTCTGAAGCCTCAGCCTCGGGCCTCCCTGGAAAAGAATAGCACTGAGCTCCTCTGCCACCCCTGGTCGGAGCAACACCTCAACCCCCATGTGGAACCAAAGTACCATTATCTGAAGTCCTTCCACCTCTAGTAGTTTGACCCCTGCCCCGACCCCTGGTCGGTGGAGCTGAATCTCTAACTGGAGCTGCCGAATAAGTACGATGAGGTCCCGAATGAATCTGAAAGGGACAGTATCGAATCAGGTGGCCTGGATCCCCACAGCCAAAGCAAGACCTCGATGTGGAAGACTGTTATCCCCCAAATGAACTGCTATGGCTACCACGGGTGGAACTGTGGGACCCTCGAGACATCTGTCCATCCTCAGCTGCTGGCATAGATGCATGCACAGGATCCTGATGCCTAAAAGATCCACCACTCCTATGGGAACCTCTACATCCTGATGAAGTACCAGAAAACTGCCTCGTAGTATGAGCCCTTTTAGGGTCCCCAAACTCCTCTCGAACCAGCAACGCTGCCTCCTTGGCGGTGCTCACAATAGACTGAAAGGAAGCCCCCTCATGAGCTTCTCTGAAAACATAAGATCTAATGGAGAAATTTAAGCCCCTCACAAACCTGCGGACTCTCTCTACCTCATCTGGAAGTATAGCTAAGGCATATCGAGATAACTGACAGAAACGAGCCTCATACTCAGTAACAGTCATACCACCCTATCTCAAATCCTTAAACCTCAATCGGCTCTCCTCTCGTACACTCCAAGGAATGAAACGGTCCTGAAAAGCACTGGAGAACACACTCCAATCCACTGGAGGGTATCCGACTGGTCTAGATCTCGCATAAGTCCTCCACCACTCCTTAGCTGGTCCACGGAGCTGGAGTGCAACAAAACGACACCACGCTGATCAACTAAACCTGCTGCCTCTAGCATCTCATGGCACAAGGTCTGAAACTCATGAGCGTCCTCCCTCCTACCACCCTGAAATTGAGGTGGTTTCATCTTCTGAAATCTTTCGTAACTAAGTTGATCATCTGCTGCCAAGACTGCCTCTGGAGTGGTTTGTGCCCCAATAGTTGGTGCAGGAACCATTGAGGGCTGAACCACCTGATTATCAGGAACTCGATCATGATGATGCCCTGAAGTCTGTTCTCCCACTCTCGTCTGAGAAACAACCTGCGTGCCTGTCGCACCACCACCCTGAGTGAAATTCTCAAGCATGCCCATCATCCTCAGCAGGGTGTCCTAAAGCAATGGTGCAGCTATGGGCTCTGGAAGAGCCTGATCCTCATCAACTTCTATCTGTGGCTCTGGAGAAGCCCCTCTAGCCTGTCCTCTAACTGGTGCCGCCCCTCGGGCATGCCCTCTCGTTGATGCCACTCCACGAGCACGACCTCTAGCTCAGCCCCTTCCCCTACCTCTAACTGGGGCCTCAACCATGGTCTCTGGAGCTGTAATAACCCTGAACATGGTTTTGACCTATTGAGCCCGAAACTAGTTTAAATGAGTTTTCTCGGGTTTTGGCCCAGGAGACCTCAAATTCAAATTTTGATGATTCCGTTGGATCCGGAACATCAATTTTGGTCTAGAAGGACCCTTCATTTAGTTTCCGAAGCTTTCGGGTGTGTTTTGGCCCTTTTGATTATTTTCGATATTGGGAATTGGGACCCACATTGAAATAAAACAACCTCCGATGGGAATTTCGACTACACCGTTGAGTCCGAAATATCGTTTCCGATCAGATTTCATATATGGAATGTATTTTTCCGACTTCGGGTGAGGCCGGAGCGTTGAATTTAAGTTTGAGAGTTTGCTGGAAATGCTGAAGCGGGGATGACGTGGCCCAATCAGGCTCTGCCACGTGTCAGGTGGTGCAGTATATTAAAAAAAAAAAACGCAGATTTTCTCAAAAAATTTCTGGGTTTCTCCCAAACTTCAATCAACGATTTCTCCCTCGATTTTGGTCCGATTTGGGCGATTCAAAAGGCTAAATCGCGTATTTTTCCGAGAGGAACACCATGGGAGTTTCAGAAATTAATTTTGGCGCGCCGTTCGAGGTAAAATTTGCTGTTTTTCGCTGGTTCGGATGTTTTTTTTTGGAGACTTTAAATATGAGATTTCTACCTCGTTTTAGCTCCATTTTTGAAACGGTTTTCGCCGTTGAATTCCTTATTACCAGGAGAACATTTTTATGTATAAATTTTCAGATTTCTGACGACTTTTTCCGGTGACGAAATTTTTGGACCATTTTGCCCTTTTCACCGAATTAATTGATTTTAGTGTCGTTAGATTCGTTATGTGATTGTGATGTTATACTTGAATAGATTTTGGTGATTTGGAGTATCGTAGGGAGGGAAAAGCTTCGGAATTGACACAATTCGAGACTTTATATAAGGCAAGTGGGTTTCTAACTTTTTGTTAAATATGTTGACCCTTGTATGCTCTAATGTGTATAGAATTGAGTATTTTGGGATAGAGATGGATTAATGTAGGCTTTGATCAAAATATTTTGAATTGAGTAATTATTTCTATGGTGATATTTGACTTGTGAATTAATTGTGGAAGTGTATCTTAGGGAAAATAATGAATTATTCGATATTGATATCGAATTGGTACTTGTTTTGAGATGTGACTGTTGTTGAGGTTGTGATAGTATTGAGATATTAAGGATATTGCAACATTTATGGTATTGGGTAATACCCTTATTCTTGTAATTTTTCTATGTGTGATTTATGAAATATTTTAATATTATAGAAACTGAGGCAATTAAATATAAATGTGAGTTGGTGTGGTGTTGTGATACTTGAATTGAAAATGTGGCTAAGTGACGAGAATTCTATTTTTGAGATATATTGTTGTGGTTGGTGATTATGAGTTGATTTGTTTGTGAACTTCATCTCATGTTCATTCATTCTATGTTACACATAATTTGCATTGATTCTGGATATTGATATGAGTGAGATGGTAAAAAAAAAAAGAAATTGGGGCCGAGGTCTTTACCGGTCGAGATGTGATGCCGAGGTCTTTGCCGGCGATACTGTGATGCCGAGGTCTTTGCCGGCGATGTTGTGATGCCGAGGTCTTTGCCGGCGATATTGTGATGCCGAGGTCTTTGCCGGCGATGTTGTGATGCCGAGGTCTTTGCCGGCGATGTTGTGATGCCGAGGTCTTTGCCGGCGATATTGTGATGCCGAGGTCTTTGCCGGCGATGTTGTGATGCCGAGGTCTTTGCCGGCGATGTTGTGATGCCGAGGTCTTTGCCGGCAATTATTGCATAAGCATTGCATCTCATCCTTGCATATTGATATTGTTATGTCGAGGTCATTACCGACAGTTCTTGCATACGCATTGCATCTCATCCTTGCATACTATTATGTGGCATGGTGTTATGCATGTGATTGATTATGTTACCACTTGTGAGTTATGACTTGTGATTTGATGATTGTGATATACTGGAAAACTATCCTTATTGTGTATTATGTGTTGTTGGGCTGGGACTGTTCTGAGTGCAGGATTGTAGTTTGGCGGTATGTGGTTGGGTGTGAAGGAGTTACTTGGTTCTTCATTGTTTTACTCTAGGTTAGTTCCATTTGCTGAGTACCGTGTTGTTTTTGGTACTCACCCCTTGCTACATTTTTGTAGGTTGCGAGCCCGGTCCCTTTAGTTAGAATTTCCTCATTTCAGGATCGAGCTTCTGGATTATCCTTAAGGTAGCTGCTTATCACATCGGTGGACCTTCAAGGAATCCATTATTATGTTACGTCCTATTTGAGGACTAGACATTTGAGACATTTATTTTATTCGAGTACTATGTATCTAGAGGCTTGTACATGTGACACCAGTTCTGGGATGGTTGTAGTTTGGTTTTCCTATGATTATTTGCCATATTAGACTATTTCCTCTCCTGCTATCATTGTTATGTTTGGATCAGTAGGTGTTGGGCTGACTCGCTTTGGTGGGTTAGGTGAGTGCCATCACGCCCGAATTTTGGGTCGTGACAGTTGGTATCAGAGCCCCAGGTTCATAGGTCTCACATGTGTACAAGCCCAATCGAGTAGAGTCTTAAGGATAGGTGCGGAGACGTCTGTTACTTATCCTTAAGAGGCTACAGAGATTGTTAGGAAATTTCCTCTTATTCTTTCGATTCCTGTCGTGCGTGGTTGTTGTAGGTCTCGGTACATTGCGTGGTTTGAAATTCGATCCAGCTCAGAGGTAATGGATTTAAGGGATGAACGTGTAGTCAACCTTGGATTGTCCCTTGATTCGAAACGACTAGGGTGTGGATGAGGTTCGATGAGGTATGTCAAAGGTTAGTATCGAACGGAGAAGTTGAATTGAAGGAGCAACTTTAAGATCTCTTGAGTTAAGAGTTCATATGACCTAGTATGTCTCCATGGGGTGCCCTGTTTTGTTTGTAAAGAAAAATGATGGTTTCATGAGAATGTGTATTGATTACAAATAGTTGAAAAAGTGACTGTTAAGAAGAAGTATCCTCTCCCTATAATTGATGATCTTTTTTACCAGCTTCAGGGTGAAACCATATTTTCCAAGATTGATTTGAAATCTGAATGTCATCAGCTAAGGATCAGGGATTCTAGCATTCCTAAGCCAGCATTTCGGACGAGGTGTGGGCACTATGAGTTCCTTATGATGTCCTTTGGGATAACAAATGCCCTTGTTGCATTTAGAGAGTTGATGAATGATATATTTCAACTATATGTGGGTTCCTTGTTGTTTTGTTTTCATTAATGATGTATTGGACCACTTCAATGCCAAAGAAGATTATGAGCGACATTTGAGAATTGTACTTCAATAGATTAGAGAGGAGAAGTTATATGGCAAGTTTTTTCAAATATGAGTTCAGCTGAGTTCGGTGGCATTACTGGGTATGTTATTGTTGTTGTATCTTATATTATCTGGAAAGGCCAATGGGGTGGATAATGCTTTGAGTAAGAAGGCCTCAAGCTTGAGGAGTCTTGTAGCTATTCAGGTTAAGGAGTGCTCATTAGCTAGATATATTTAGAAATTGGCCAATAGATTGGTAAGAGTGTAGATTTCAGCGTCGAGGGTGGTGCTTTCCTAGTATACTAGATGTCCGGGTGATTCGTAAATGTGGCATAGTGTCATTAATGTAATGACTATGCTATCAATGTAATAATTATGGGATTCCAATTGTTAAGTTCTCAAATGAGGGTTGATTGGTATAGACAGAGGATGATATTGTGTTCATTAAAATCAGGACCTTTACTAAGTCTTCTTGGAGTGGATATGTTGCAGGAATGGCTATGATACAATTGCTATGTCTATGTCTATTTGAATAGGGCTATGGGTTGTGTTGCTTCTACTACCCATCTTTTCTATGGAAGAAGGTATATTGTTTGGTAAGATATGAATTCAATGAGACAAAAGTGTGGACCATTTGAGCACCAACTTCTCCGAGAATATGGTGCATTCTAGTGGTGAATATGGTGGGACTTTTGATGTGGTACGGATAATATACAAGGACAGAGGCATTGATCATTGAGTGCAGACACTAGTTACTAAGGAGTTATGAATTGTTGTACTTCCTCAGGTAGTGGAGTTGGCATTATCGTTATATTTGGGGAGAACCATTTGGTTGTTACTATGGATGCTTGGGTTTGGAATCAATTATAAGGAAAATTGTAGTGGTGAATCATAGATGAGTATTAATATGTTTAAGTGTGATTTTAGTCCATAGATCTATATGGGGATTAGTGACCTCATTGTAAGCTAAGAGGAGTGCTTTGATATCGAGATAACAGGCATATAGACTAATAAGGTTTAGACGAGTTCACTTGTATAAATGGAAATGGAAATGATAGTGAGAAAGTACATATGGATAATTGGTTGAGTTAGTAAATTTTGCTGGTATGACTTGGGATTGAGCTACCATATCAATCATAACAACAGTTTTATTATATGTCATGACTTTAGTTGCCGGATTCGACTATGGTAAGATAGTTACACTGGTATCAGCAAGGTTAAAAGATTGTTTGGTAAGGTATGAGAGAGAAGTCTACATGGGTTGGCTCGAGTGTGAGAATGGATTTCTTTAAGGTATTCAATTCAGTGGCTAGTATGTCTTGGGTTGCGAGTAACGAGTATGACAACGTATATGAGAAAGCGATTGATGAAAAAGTAGGGTATGCAATCTCTAAAGATCTTCAAGATGTATATTAACCATGATTGAGAAGGAAATCAACTGCATAGTGTGAATTGGGATCCAGGATTTCATGGTATGTTGCGTTCACGATAAATGATTTTGTCAATGTATGGATTAGTCTAATGAGATAATCGGTTATGTTGGTTACTGAACGTTTTTGAAGGGTTTTGAGCTTGTCTTCGATTATAGATTCTGTTACTTTTGACGGTGAAGGGACTAGATGAAGTTTCATTTGAGTAGTTTGGTGTAAAGTAAAAGACAATCCGTTGTGGAAGTTTTTCTAAGAAAGTATAACAATACATGGGTTAGGAGCGAGTACATAAGCCTTGGGCATCAAAGAGTTTGAGCACCTAGGATTAGGCCATGAATATGGGTTTAGAATTCAAACATCCTCGCAACATTTATGACAGATACAAGTCAAGAAAAGTAAATGAAAGTAGACATTGTATATGGGTCCGTGGTTCAGAGTTGTAAATTGTATGGATTCTCGCTTAGAGTTCGTGTGATAATGTGGGAGGGGTTGACTCATCAACGGATTATGAGAGACTGTGAACTTCTTCTAGAAAGTTGGTTTGGGTTGGAATGACAAACAGTGGTGTGTGAGAAATTATGCAGTTCATGTTAGGTTGGATTGCTCAATCATAATAGGTGACTCATGGAAGCAACATAGAAAGGACTCATGATTTGATATGTGTCGCTGATGACTTTGGATCAGATGGATATTACCTCAGTGATGGAGGTTGGCGTAAACTATCATGATGGATTATGTTGGTACCTAGTGGTAAATGGAGGTTATATGCTCATGGTATACAGAATTTCTAGGGTGATCAAGAATTTCTTAAGATTTGCATGAGGGAATGATTGTTGGAGTGGACGTTGAGGCATTTTTCGCTTCGAAGGGTGATATGTGGTTGATGTTGATTTCTAATTAAATAGTTGTAGCTCGTGGAAAGGGAACCATACTTGATTCAGCTATTGCCCCGGCATCCGAGCAGTATTATTTGAGGTTTTATAATCTTGGGAGTGCCATTCACTAGTTGTCAAATTTAATTGGGTTTTCTCTTATGAATATGTGTTATTGAAGTATTGAAATTGCACAGCTTAAGTTCAAAGAAGATTACGTTAAGGGAATGGGACTTGGACGAGGTTTGAGATGGTTGGTAGATTGCAATTGACTATTATTGGTTCAAGTTTAGTTCATTGGCTAGTCTTCGACTTGGTAGCTACTCTTAGAGGGAAGAATTTCATGTTGGCTCATAAGTATTATTCTTGCTGGTATGTTTTGATGTTATAACTCTCGAGAATAAGGTCACTTGGGAGCAATTAATGACTTGAGAAGGGTATGTCAGACTCTTGGTTACTTTTAGTGAAGCTCCTCCCTTTGCCTTATGTTCGAGGACGAACATGGTTTTTAGTGGTGAATAATGTAATAACCCTGAACATGGTTTTGACCTATTGAGCCCGAAACTAGTTTAAATGAGTTTTCTCGGGTTTTGGCCCAGGAGACCTCAAATTCAAATTTTGATGATTCCGTTGGATCCGGAACATCAATTTTGGTCTAGAAGGACCCTTCATTTAGTTTCCGAAGCTTTCGGGTGTGTTTTGGCCCTTTTGATTATTTTCGATATTGGGAATTGGGACCCACATTGAAATAAAACAACCTCCGATGGGAATTTCGACTACACCGTTGAGTCCGAAATATCGTTTCCGATCAGATTTCATATATGGAATGTATTTTTCCGACTTCGGGTGAGGCCGGAGCGTTGAATTTAAGTTTGAGAGTTTGCTGGAAATGCTGAAGCGGGGATGACGTGGCCCAATCAGGCTCTGCCACGTGTCAGGTGGTGCAGTATATTAAAAAAAAAAAACGCAGATTTTCTCAAAAAATTTCTGGGTTTCTCCCAAACTTCAATCAACGATTTCTCCCTCGATTTTGGTCCGATTTGGGCGATTCAAAAGGCTAAATCGCGTATTTTTCCGAGAGGAACACCATGGGAGTTTCAGAAATTAATTTTGGCGCGCCGTTCGAGGTAAAATTTGCTGTTTTTCGCTGGTTCGGATGTTTTTTTTTGGAGACTTTAAATATGAGATTTCTACCTCGTTTTAGCTCCATTTTTGAAACGGTTTTCGCCGTTGAATTCCTTATTACCAGGAGAACATTTTTATGTATAAATTTTCAGATTTCTGACGACTTTTTCCGGTGACGAAATTTTTGGACCATTTTGCCCTTTTCACCGAATTAATTGATTTTAGTGTCGTTAGATTCGTTATGTGATTGTGATGTTATACTTGAATAGATTTTGGTGATTTGGAGTATCGTAGGGAGGGAAAAGCTTCGGAATTGACACAATTCGAGACTTTATATAAGGCAAGTGGGTTTCTAACTTTTTGTTAAATATGTTGACCCTTGTATGCTCTAATGTGTATAGAATTGAGTATTTTGGGATAGAGATGGATTAATGTAGGCTTTGATCAAAATATTTTGAATTGAGTAATTATTTCTATGGTGATATTTGACTTGTGAATTAATTGTGGAAGTGTATCTTAGGGAAAATAATGAATTATTCGATATTGATATCGAATTGGTACTTGTTTTGAGATGTGACTGTTGTTGAGGTTGTGATAGTATTGAGATATTAAGGATATTGCAACATTTATGGTATTGGGTAATACCCTTATTCTTGTAATTTTTCTATGTGTGATTTATGAAATATTTTAATATTATAGAAACTGAGGCAATTAAATATAAATGTGAGTTGGTGTGGTGTTGTGATACTTGAATTGAAAATGTGGCTAAGTGACGAGAATTCTATTTTTGAGATATATTGTTGTGGTTGGTGATTATGAGTTGATTTGTTTGTGAACTTCATCTCATGTTCATTCATTCTATGTTACACATAATTTGCATTGATTCTGGATATTGATATGAGTGAGATGGTAAAAAAAAAAAGAAATTGGGGCCGAGGTCTTTACCGGTCGAGATGTGATGCCGAGGTCTTTGCCGGCGATACTGTGATGCCGAGGTCTTTGCCGGCGATGTTGTGATGCCGAGGTCTTTGCCGGCGATATTGTGATGCCGAGGTCTTTGCCGGCGATGTTGTGATGCCGAGGTCTTTGCCGGCGATGTTGTGATGCCGAGGTCTTTGCCGGCGATATTGTGATGCCGAGGTCTTTGCCGGCGATGTTGTGATGCCGAGGTCTTTGCCGGCGATGTTGTGATGCCGAGGTCTTTGCCGGCAATTATTGCATAAGCATTGCATCTCATCCTTGCATATTGATATTGTTATGTCGAGGTCATTACCGACAGTTCTTGCATACGCATTGCATCTCATCCTTGCATACTATTATGTGGCATGGTGTTATGCATGTGATTGATTATGTTACCACTTGTGAGTTATGACTTGTGATTTGATGATTGTGATATACTGGAAAACTATCCTTATTGTGTATTATGTGTTGTTGGGCTGGGACTGTTCTGAGTGCAGGATTGTAGTTTGGCGGTATGTGGTTGGGTGTGAAGGAGTTACTTGGTTCTTCATTGTTTTACTCTAGGTTAGTTCCATTTGCTGAGTACCGTGTTGTTTTTGGTACTCACCCCTTGCTACATTTTTGTAGGTTGCGAGCCCGGTCCCTTTAGTTAGAATTTCCTCATTTCAGGATCGAGCTTCTGGATTATCCTTAAGGTAGCTGCTTATCACATCGGTGGACCTTCAAGGAATCCATTATTATGTTACGTCCTATTTGAGGACTAGACATTTGAGACATTTATTTTATTCGAGTACTATGTATCTAGAGGCTTGTACATGTGACACCAGTTCTGGGATGGTTGTAGTTTGGTTTTCCTATGATTATTTGCCATATTAGACTATTTCCTCTCCTGCTATCATTGTTATGTTTGGATCAGTAGGTGTTGGGCTGACTCGCTTTGGTGGGTTAGGTGAGTGCCATCACGCCCGAATTTTGGGTCGTGACAGGAGCTGCCTCTCCTCTAGCTCCAGTAAACGTAGCTCTAGTCCTTGCCATCTGTTCAAAGAGTAGGGGCATAACTCAATACTAACGAAGATAACCACGCACAATAAGAGAGAATAAATAAAAAGAAGATTCCTAACAGTCTTAATAGCCTCTCAAAGATAAGTACAGACGTCTCCGTACCGATACTTGAGACTCTAATTAGACTTGGCTCGTACACACATGAGACCTATAAACCTGGGGCTCTAATACGAACTGTCACGACCTAAAAATGGATGTGATGGCACTTGCTCAAACCTACCCGAACAAGTCAGCCTAGACCCAATAAGAAATCAAAATGACGTGCGAAAGTACTAAATAAAATAGATAACTAAAAAGAGAAATCTTCACAAACTTAAATACCACCCAAGGATTGGTTGTCACATGTACAAGCCACTAGTCATATAGAAATCCAAAGAATTACAAGTTTGCAACTATCTTTCTTCTCAAATAGAACAAAGCAGAAAGGAAACAAGACAAGAGAGTCAGCCGAATGACAACAACTACCTCTCTAAATCTCCCGAGAAGCCTCGGATGATCAAGAAATATACTACTCACAGTCCGGGCTCAAAACCTACACAAGTGTACAAGCAAGAGTGAGTACCAAAAACAACGCGGTACCCAATAAGTCAACTAGCAAAACAGAGTAAGTCCGATAGAATACACAAACTCCTTTCACACCCAACCACATACTGCCGAACTACACACCTGCAGTCAAAAATGTCCCAGTCCAGCAACACATAATACATTCTAGAGATAATTTCCACTATGTCACAAATACCCAATCACAAGTCACAACTCACAAGTAACAACACAATCAAACACAGGAATAACATCATGTCACACAGGGATATGCAAGGATGAGATGCAATGCTTATGCAATAATTGCCGATAATGACCTCGGCATCATAACATTACTAAAAAATACCTCAACATCACAATATCACCGGAAAAGACCTCGACATCACAATATCATCGCCGGCAAAGACCTCGGCATGACAATATCATCGAAGGCAAAGACCTCGGCATCACATCTCGACCGGTAAAGACCTTGGTCCCAACTTTTTACCATCTCACTCATATCAATATTCAAAACAATGCAAATGTGTGTATCATGGAATGAATGAACATGAAATGAGTCCACAAACAAATCCACTCCTCATCACCAACCACAACAATATATCTCAAAGAATATATATATATATATATATATATATATATATATATATATATATATATATATATATATATATATATATATATATATATATATATATATAATTCTCATCATTTAAACACATGTTTAATTCAAGTATCACAACAATACACCAACTCACATCTTATATTTAAGCACCATCATTAAAATATTTCACGAATCACACATAGGAGAAAGGATAATTCGAGAATTCTATAAGAATTACAAAGTTTTAAAAGTACACTTGCCTTAGTCAAATCACGATTAGTCAAACACTTGGGCCTTCCCCTTTCGAATAGAATCCGTAGCACCACGATCTAGTCAAATAATTTATCACAATAAGATTTTGAAATAACAACACCCAAATCTATAGTCAATTCCTAAATATCAAATCTAGGGTTAAGTCTTAATTTCTCCAATCGTCGTAACTCCAATTGTTTTCATATAATGCAACATCCCTAATTATCTATCTCTAAATAACATGTAACAAGAAAAATAAAGTTAGTGCGCCACCTACATGAACATGTTACTGCCACTACCTATAAACATATGTCTACATAATTTTTCCCACTGCCGCCACCTATATTGCAGTATATCTCTTCATTACTGCAACTAACCAATAATTTTTTTCTATTTCTCTTTCTTTCCAACAATCCATTTACATGAATACATACATATATAATATAATAATAAAAATAATAAACAATAACAATAGCACTATCACCTATTAAGAAAGAAAAGATATATTTTTGTTGTAGTCAAACCTCAAATCCCTCACTACAAAATTGTTCCTGGAATTTGTTTTGCTTCTTGTATGCGCCGGCACTTCGATTCTTCTTTTTTTCTATTGGTGACTTAGGGCGTTTCAGCCCTTTGTCCCTATATATATATATATATATTTTCCTTATTTTCTTATTTTCTTCTTCTTCTTCTTCTTATTATTATTATTATTTTCTAATTAAGTATTAAAAGTTTTGTAATTTATCTTAAAATATAAGCACCAAGTGGTATAAAATTTTCACTAAATTAACATTTAACCCACCACTTATATTAATTATTCAAACTCACTCATAAATTACATACTCTTTGTTATCGAATAGTCCAAGCTACCCGCTAAAATTTACAAGAAGGATATGTGTAGGAAAATAGGATGACTAATTCTCGAAATGACCTAACGGGTCGTTACTGATTGTGTCTCCTCTAGTGTCTACATGATCTTTAAAGCCTCTCTCCACCTTATCTGAATTTGGGTTGTTGGCTAATTAGTCCTCAATATACAAACAAGAAATAGGATTTTCTTAGAATTTTTGGGTGTGTTTGGCAGGAAAAGAAAATATTTTCCTAGAAAATATATATTTTCTTGAAAAATAAATTGGTTTCTTATTTATTTTCTAATAGTTGGTCAACAAAAAGAAGAATATTTTCCTAAGATCATTTAGGTATAATCTCTATGGCATCAAACCTGCAAAATACTATAATCAAAACTTGGGTGTATGCATGAGATTGGGAGTCGATTCTTAGGTTTAGGACAAGTCAGGGTTAAGGTCAGGATCGAGAGTCGAATTTTGGATCAAAATAGGGAGTCAAGTTAGGAGATTAGGGTCGGGTCCAAGGGGTAAGATCTAAAATCAAATCTCAATTTAGGAGTTGGGAGTGAGGTACGTATTGGGTGCTAAGAGGGGAGTCAAGTCTCATGTGCTGAGTCAAAAATCATGTCCTAGGTTGGGGTTGGGGCCAGGATCAAATGTCAGGTTTTGGGTATAATTAAGGTTAGGAGTTGGGTCAATGTTAGGATTGGTTTGGGAGTTAGGTCACGAGTTCGGTGAGGATTAAGGTCCCACTACGACCCTAACTTGAGATTTGAATCTCTACTCCAAACTCTAGATTCCATCTTGAATTGGAACTTAATTCCTTATCTCGAACATGACCCAAGATCTGACCTCAACTCAGACCCAACTCTTGATCTCGACTTGGGACCTAAACTTCAAGTGTGACTCTTAACCCCACCTCGACCTGAGACCTAACTCCCAACCCAAGACTCGAGACTTGAAATTTGATCGAGACTTGAGACCCAACACTTGATCCCACCTTGCCTCAAGACTTGAGTCCTAACCTAGCCCTAGAGTTGACTATTAGCCCGGACTCTCAACCTTGATCATGACCTAGGACCCAACTATTGACCCCGAACCCAAAATTCAACTCTCGATTTGAATTCCCTCCTCGATCAGAAATATGGAATTCGAGATCTTACCTGACCTAGGACCCGACTTCCAATCTTGATTCATACTTGAGACCCTACTCGCAATTCTAATCTCAAATCAAGATCCGACCTCTATTTGGGACCCAACTCAAAATTTGATCCAAAAATTAGGTCCTGGTATGAGATTCGAAGTCATGTCGTGGGTCGAGATTAGATCGTAGTTCTCAGGTCAGGATCTTGACAAAAAGTTTCAAAAAAATATTTTCTAGTGTTTGGCTGGTGAATAAAAAATATTTTTCAAAAAAATACCTTGTAAGATGAAAAAGTGACAACAAACTTTTAGTTTGCGGCTGATTTAAATTTTGTGGGGAAGAGGGTGGGATAAGGGGAAAAAATTGAATCTTTTAATTTAAAAACAAATTTTAAAAATCTTACTCTTTTTAGGACGGGGGGATGGGGCAGGTAAAAAAAATTGGGTTTCTTAAAATTTGATTTTTTCTTTTTAAAAAAATAATTTTTTAATCTTTTCTGTGAGTGAGCAGGGCTGGGGGGGGGGGGAGCAAATTTTTTTTAATTTAAATTTTTTTTAAAAAAATAAATTTTTATTTTGGGGGGGGGGGATGGGTGGGGTAGGGGTGCTGAGGGGCTTTAGGGGCTGGGTAGGGGGTTAGTGGTAGGGATGTAATAAAAAATAAATTTTTTTAATTTTATTTTTTAAAATAATTTTTTGGGTGGATCGGTTGGGGGCTAAGGTTTGGTTGGGGGTGGGGGGAGGGGGCTAGTAGGGGGGTTCATGGTAGGATTGGAGTTAAAAAAATAGAATTTTCTAAAATTTGAATTTTCTTAAAAATAACTTTTTTTGTGGGTGGGTTGGGGTTGGGGTGGAATGGGGGTGTTAGGAGATGGGTGGAGTAAAAAAATTGAATTTTCTAAATTTAAATTTTTTTAAAAAATTAATTCTTTTTTATGGGTGGTTAGGGATTTAGGGGGCTGGTATAGGTTGGTGTGAGGTAGGGGAAGTCAAGAGTAGGATGGGATAAAAAATATTTAAATTTTTAAAATTTGAAGTACTTAATAGCCTCCATAAATCATTTTCTATAAAAAATTTTTTTTTTTAACACAAATATACTAGCACAAAATTACACGCCCTATTGATTTCTTTGAAAATACCAAAAAAAGTACACACTCATTCATTTTATTTTCATTTCCCAACACTAGTATATCACATCACACACCACAATAATCACACTCAAAATACCAAAAATCCTAAATTTATAAATAAAGTTGGTATTTTACATGGTATTTTCCTACGAGTTCGGTAGGACATGTAATTTTATCCCCAAAGTTGTATATTTGTGAAAATTCCCCCCCCCCCCCCCCCCCAAACCCAAAATTGTTTGAATTAAAATACAATTGTGATAGAGTTTAAATAAGGTAGGAGAAATTCTGGAGAAATCTAGCGTAGAATGCGGCACATTTAACTAAGAAACTAAAGTCTATGTTTACATTTAATTCACTTGATCATTATGCATGTATTTACTAATAAGAACAGATTGATATGAGGAAAGAGAAAAAGGGATTAATTATTCATATACATCCATAAAAGCATAAGGTATACCTTTTTCAAATTCAAAGGATCGGATAGAGGCAAAAGCAGAATGTATATCATATGATATCCATATTTATGAACCAGACATATTATATAGGTAACAAATCTTTATTGTTATTATTTTTTTATCTTCCATAGTTTTTTTCTTTAATATTAGACCAAAAATATAATGAATTTTTTTTTAATTTACACAATATAATTCACATTAATAAAATAGAAAGTGAAGAACATAAACGAATTATTGGGGAAATTTATGGATGCTTGGATCCTTTTTATTAGCCATCTCATTTATGAAGGGTTTGACGAATAAGGTTGAGATTCTTTAGTGTCACTCTTAATCATAGCATGGATGGGTATTTCTTTTTTTACAGAATATGATATTATTAGGAAAAAAGGAAGGGAAGGTCTTCCCTCAAATACCCAACCTTTGTTCCTATTTCTACCTTTATCATTAATGGACCCCCATATACCACCTCATCATCTTACACAAACCTTGGATTCTCTCTCTCTCTCTAATCTATATGTTGTGTATATAGTATCCAGTCTCCAATACCTCTACCAGACTACCACCCCACGCAGTGGCCTGGCGGAGGGAGGATTCATCTGAACTGCATCGATAAAGAAAATGCCATTTATATAATAGAAAAATAATTTTTATATAAATATAATAGATATTAAATTTCTTTAACTTAATTCGTATGTCTATAATTTTTTTAATTTCTTAATTAAAATTTTAGCTCTGTTATTGACCCCACCTCAAAAAATACACGCACTCATTATTCATGCTGCATAGAAGTAGAGTAGTATATATGCATATTGCAACTTTTTCTCTTTTAACTGCCACATGTACAAATTAACGTCCACATCTTATACTACCATAGACTATATTTTTTATTATATATTTAAGATTAAACTTTAAATTCTATTTTGAATCTTGTCTTTGCAAAAGGTTAAAATAAAATAAAATAGGAGATGTCCCATTGCAAATTCAAAGCAAAATTTTTTAACTAGAGTATTTAAAAATACAAACTTGTATAGTTAGTGAATACACTTAACAGCTTGTTTGGATGGTGGTTTGTCATAGTTTCATAATGTATGGTACTGTATGGTATGGTATGGTATCGTACAGTACAATACCATATAATGTTTGGATAGACTGTATGGGTTGCTACTGTTTAATGATAATTTGTTGTTTGATTTGACTGTATGGTATTGTATCGTAACTTATAAATTTACAAAGATGTCCTTAATTAGTATAAATATTAAATTTATCAATATCCTTTTAATATTTTTTTTAAAAAAAATAAATACATAGAATCAAGTAGGGAAACATACAAGTTAATTTATCTCCAAACCATACAAACAACGTAAGAAAATAAAAAAAAGTAAGAACTTAAAAAAACTCAAGAAAAACATGAAAGAAAAAACGGGAGGAGAAAAAAAGTTTCAAAAGTTGATGCAGAGAAAAATAAGTAATACAAAAACAATATATATATATATATATATATATATATATATATATATATATATATATATATATATATATATATATATATATATATATATATATATATATATATATATATATATATATATATATATATATTAGGGTAAATTTTAATAAAAAATAAAGGATAAATTGAAAATATTTAGATTTAAATAAGGGTATAATTGGAAAAAAAATAAGGAAACCATGGGATACCACCAAATTGGTGGTTCCAAAAAGCGAGGGTTTTCATGGTTACAGAACCATGAAACTAAACCATACCATACCATATAATTAATGAAACAATCAAAACAAACATGGTTCTCTTAGTAACCATACCATACCATACCATCAAAAACCACCATCCAAACAAGCTGTAACTATCAAGGATATCCAACAGTTCAATTCTTACATATTGCTAATCAGAATAATAGAGTTTATTCGTGATGACGATTAGCTGTATAATTAGTGGTGCCAGATGGGTTGGCTGAGTCAAATATGCATAGATTGAGAACGGATTAACATAAAATGTGTGAAAATTTGACCCTCTCACATCTTGTGTAATAGTGGATTGGATAAAAGACAAGTTGATTTATATTTCCCCATATTTTCATGAGTAAATGGTACTCTCAACTATAGAATTCAACATCTGAGCAGAAGTATGCACAGTAATATGATAGCTTATTTGCAAGAAATATTCTACATTGTTGTTTATCTACATTACAATTGAAGTCAAAGCAGATTTCACCAAGACCCTCTCTAGACTCAAACCCCAACCTTAAGAACCGACCTTGAGATTGAAAGTACTTAGGTCTCAGATCGAGCTTAAGTATCGAGTCTCGTGCCAAGAGTAGGGTCTTGATTGTAAGTCTCTGGTCAAGGGGATGGGCTTGGGAGTTAGATCTTGGATCCTGTCATGAGGGAGGTTAAAGCTAGTAATTTCTAGGTCACGAACCTTTTGATTTTCTCTGAATTATTATATAGACCCTTTGGATCCATGACTGAATGGTTAAAGCTTTCCAACTTATAATTGATGAATTCGTAGGTTCAATTCCTACTGGGTGAGGAGTGCGGTTAGATCAAGTCTCGGGTGGAATCTTAAGACAGATACAAAAGTTGGGTCCAAAATAGGGTTGGGAGTTAGTATTCGATTTAGCATAGCAGGTTAGCTCAAAAGCCGTGTCTCAGATTGAGGCCAGGTTCCAGGTAGCAGGTAGGGATCAAGAGCCAAGCCTTGAATTAAGTTTGAATGTGATGCTCCATGTGAAGGTCGAGCCGCAGGTTCGAGTTGGGATCAATTAGGTGTCAAAAATGGAGACAAAATAGTAGTCAAAAATGGAGGCAAAAAGTAGTCAACAATAGTTGCCAATTTGGTTTTGGCAACTTGGTTGGCAAGTTGTCAAATTGGTTTTGGCAACTTGGTTGGCAAGTTGTCAAATTGTTTTTGGCAACTTGGTTGGCAAGTTGCCAATTGTTTTGGCAACTTGCTTGGCCACCATTCTTGTTGAATTGTCAACAATGGTAGGCTAACTTTTGCCTATAAAAGGAGCACTTTGGCTCCTCATTTTAAACATCCAAAAAAAAAAACATCCATAACAACATCCCACAAGAGAAATCCAAAGAGAGTAAAACACAAAGAGAGTTATATACCAAGAGAAATATAGTCTTGAGTGTCCTCTTTAGTGAGTTGTTCCTTTTACGAGAGAGAAGTGTTTATTATTGTTTTCTCCTTGTATTTGAGAGTAGTGTACTTTCTATTGTTATAGTGAAATCCTTCTGCCCCGTGGTTTTTCCCCTCTATTTATTTGAGGGTTTTCCACGTAAAATATCATGTCTAATTTATTTTCATTATTTATTTATTATCACATCAAACTTTAGTTGTGGTGCTTCCTCACCTAACAGTGGTATCAGAGCTCTCGGTTGTTCTGTCTATTTTATGCGAAGGTACTATCTGTGAATAGTAAATTTCGGAGACGATACAGTTTGTCACGAAAAGTTCGCAAAAATATTCAGAAACGATCTAAAAGGGTGAGAAGCAAAAACAATGTCAAGTACAACAAAGTTTGATGTTGAAAAATTCAATGGGACTAATTTCTCATTGTGGAAAATGAAAATAAGAGCGATATTGAGAAAAGACAATTCCTTAGCTGCAATTGAAGGCAGGCCCACAGACCTTACTGATGACAGCAAGTGGAACGACATAGACAGCAACGCAGTTGCAGATCTACACTTGGCACTGGCTGATCAAGTATTGTCTAGTGTAGCTGAAAAACGAACGGCGAAGGAAATATGGGATACTCTTACGGGGTTGTATGAGGTCAAGTCTTTGCATAATAAAATCTTCTTAAAAAGAAGATTGTATACTCTTCGAATGGCAGAGTCCATGTCGGTTACTGAACACATCAATACTTTGAATACTCTATTTTCGCAACTTACAACAATGAGTTGCAAAATAGAGGGGACTGAACGTGCGGAGCTTCTACTTCAAAGTCTGCCTGACTCGTATGATCAACTCATCATCAACCTGACAAACAATACTGACAGTCTAGTTTTCGATGAAATTGCAGCCGCTGTCTTAGAAGAAGAAAATCGGCGCAAAAATAAGGAAGACAGACAAGCAAGTTCGCAGCAAGCTGAAGCCTTGACGATGGTGAGTGGAAGACCAACGGAACGTGGCACCAGTGGGAGTCACAATCATGGCAGATCTAAGTCCAAAAGTAAGAAGCATGTCAAGTGCCATCACTGTGGCAAGAAAGGGCACCTCAAGAAAGATTGTTGGTTCAGAAAGAAGAGTGAAAACCCTGAGTCATCAAATGCTCAAGGGAATGTTGCAAGTACCTCGGATAATGGCGATGTGTTGTGTAGTGAGGCAATATCAAATAATGAAGGCAGAATGCATTTCTCCGATGTCTGGATCATGGACACAGGAGCAACATGGCACATGACTTCCCGGAGAGAATGGTTCCATCAATATGAACCTATCTCTGGAGGGTCTGTGTTCATGGGAAATGACCATGCTTTGGATGTTATTGGTATTGGGTCCATCAAAATAAAAATGTATGATGGCACGATACGCACGATCCAGGAGGTACGGCATGTAAAAGACTTGAAAAAGAATCTATTGTCTTTGGGACAATTAGATGAAAATGGATGCTCATACAAGACTCATGGTGGAGTCATGAAGATATCCAAAGGAGCGCTTGTAGTAATGAAAGCTGAGAAAGTTGCTGCAAATTTATATGTACTTAAAGGTGAAACACACCAGGAAGGAGAAGCATCAACTGCTTCAGCAAGTTCATTTGAAGAATCAACGATGATGTGGCATCGTAAACTAGGCCATATGTCGGAACGAGGTTTGAAGATTCTTGCTGAGCAAAAGCTTCTTCCAGGACTCAAAAAGGTTTCATTACCCTTTTGTGAGCATTGTGTTACTAGCAAGCAACATAGACAGAAGTTCAGCAGTTCCTCTGCTAAAAGCAAGGAAATATTAGATCTGGTCCACTCTGATGTCTGGCAAGCACCGGTGGAGTCCCTAGGAGGAGCGAAATATTTCGTGTCATTCATCGACAATTACTCCAGGAGAAGTTGGGTGTATCCAATCAAGAGAAAGACAGATGTTTTTCCAGCTTTCAAAGAATTCAAAGCGCGGGTGGAACTTGAATCTGAAAAGAAGATCAAGTGTTTAAGGACAGATAATGGAGGAGAATATACTGGTGATGAATTTGATAACTTCTGCAAACAAGAAGGTATCAAAAGGCAGTTCACGGTGGCATATACTGCACAACAAAATGGAGTAGCAGAGCGGATGAACAGAACCTTGTTGGAACGGACAAGAGCTATGTTGGCAACTGCAGGCCTGGAAAAACATTTTTGGGCAGAAGCAGTCAAAACCGCCTGTTATGTGATCAATCGGTCACCATCGACCGCAATTGATCTAAAAACACCGATGGAGATGTGGATAGGAAAACCAGCCGATTATTCTCATTTACATATATTCAGAAGTCCTGCTTATGTGATGTACAACACCCAAGAAAAATCGAAGTTGGATCCAAAATCCAGAGAATGCATTTTCTTAGGGTATGCTGATGGAGTCAAGGGGTATCGCTTGTGGGATCCCACTTCCCGCAAGGTGGTAATCAGCAGGGATGTTGTATTTGTAGAAAACAAGTTACAAGCAAAAGAAGGTAGCACTTCAAAAGAAAAACCAGAGACTACTACAGTTGAAGAAATAAAAGAAGTGTCAGTATCTTCTGAAGCAGCACCAGAGCACGAAGAACAAGAGCAAGCTGAGATCGAAACTCCACAAGTTCGACGGTCAACTAGGGAGAGAAGAGAACCAGCTTGGCACTCAGATTATTCTATGGAGGGCAATGTTGCATACTGTCTATTGACAGAAGATGAAGAGCCTTCAACCTTTCACGAGGCTATGAAAGGCCAAGAATCATCTCTTTGGATGGCAGCAATGCAAGAAGAAATTGAAGCTCTTCATAAAAATAAAACATGGGATCTTGTTCAATTACCACTAAGAAGGAAGGCCATTGGAAACAAATGGGTCTACAAGATCAAACGCAATGGTAATGATCAAGTGGAAAGGTATCGTGCAAGATTGGTGGTGAAAGGATTCGCTCAGAAAGAAGGTATAGACTTCAATGAAATATTTTCTCCGGTGGTTCGACTCACAACCATTCGAGTGGTCCTGGCAATGTGTGCTACATTTGACTTGTACTTGGAGCAGTTAGATGTCAAAACTGCATTTCTTCATGGAGAGCTTGAAGAAGAAATTTACATGCTCCAACCAGAAGGTTTTGAAGAACAGGGAAAAGAGAACTTGGTTTGCAGGTTGAACAAATCTCTATACGGTCTCAAACAGGCTCCGAGATGTTGGTATAAGAGATTTGATTCCTTCATTATAAGCCTTGGATACAACAGACATAGTTCAGATCCTTGTGTTTATTACAAGAGATTTGGTGATGGCGATTTTGTTATTTTGCTGTTGTATGTTGATGACATGTTGGTAGCAGGCCCCAACAAAGATCATCTCACAAATTTAAAGGCACAGTTGGCTAGGGAATTTGAAATGAAGGACTTGGGACCGGCAAACAAGATTCTAGGGATGCAAATTCACCGAGACAGAAATAATAGGAAGATTTGGCTTTCTCAAGAGAACTACTTGAAGAAAATCTTGCGACGCTTCAAGATGCAAGATTGTAAGTCAATATCTACCCCACTTCCTATTAATTTCAAGTTATCCTCAAGTATGAGTCCTAGCAATGAAGCAGAAAGGATGGAGATGTCTCGAGTACCGTATGCATCAGCAGTGGGAAGTTTAATGTTCGCCATGGTATGTACAAGACCTGATATTGCACAAGCAGTGGGAGTGGTCAGTCGATACATGGCTAATCCTGGTAGAGAGCATTGGAATACTATTAAGAGGATCTTGAGATACATCAAGGGTACCTCAAATGTTGCAATGTGTTATGGAAGATCAGACTTTACTGTTAAAGGTTATGTTGATTCAGATTATGCAGGTGATCTTGATAAAAGCAAGTCCACCACAGGTTATGTGTTTACTCTTGCTGGAGGAGCTGTAAGCTGGGTTTCAAAACTGCAATCTATCGTGGCTACATCTACGACAGAAGCAGAATATGTAGCAGCTACACAAGCTAGCAAAGAGGCAATATGGATGCAGATGTTACTGGAGGAGCTCGGGCACAAACAAGAGAAGGTCGTTCTGTTTTGTGACAGTCAGAGCGCTTTGCATCTTGCAAAGAATCCGGCATTTCATTCAAGGACAAAGCACATACGAGTCCAGTATCACTTTGTTCGTGAGAAGGTGGAAGAAGGCAGTGTGGATATTCAGAAAATTCACACCAATGACAACCTAGCAGATATGTTTACGAAGCCGATCAACAGTAACAAGTTTATATGGTGTCGATCTTCTATTGGCCTAGCAGAAACGTAGCATTGCAGTAATTGGGTAGAAAGGATGGTGTGAAGACTTAATTGATTCTCCATTAAATCTTCAAGTGGGAGAAATGTCAAAAATGGAGACAAAATAGTAGTCAAAAATGGAGGCAAAAAGTAGTCAACAATAGTTGCCAATTTGGTTTTGGCAACTTGGTTGGCAAGTTGTCAAATTGGTTTTGGCAACTTGGTTGGCAAGTTGTCAAATTGTTTTTGGCAACTTGGTTGGCAAGTTGCCAATTGTTTTGGCAACTTGCTTGGCCACCATTCTTGTTGAATTGTCAACAATGGTAGACTAACTTTTGCCTATAAAAGGAGCACTTTGGCTCCTCATTTTAAACATCCAATAAAAAAAAACATCCATAACAACATCCCACAAGAGAAATCCAAAGAGAGTAAAACACAAAGAGAGTTATATACCAAGAGAAATATAGTCTTGAGTGTCCTCTTTAGTGAGTTGTTCCTTTTACGAGAGAGAAGTGTTTATTATTGTTTTCTCCTTGTATTTGAGAGCAGTGTACTTTCTATTGTTATAGTGAAATCCTTCTGCCCCGTGGTTTTTCCCCTCTATTTATTTGAGGGTTTTCCACGTAAAATATCGTGTCTAATTTATTTTCATTATTTATTTATTATCACATCAAACTTTAGTTGTGGTGCTTCCTCACCTAACATTAGGGTCAAAAGATCGAGACTCAATAGAGGTCGTAATGGGGGTTGGCCTGAGGAGAGGGTGGAAAATGAGGTCGTATAGATGGTGGACTGAGCAGAAGGTGGGGTTAGGCCTGGAGTGGTAGATGAGGATCAAGGCTCGGTGACCTATGGCGGTAATTAGGTAGGTTGAAAGAGAAGGTTATGGCAGTGTTTTTTGTACCTAGGAAAGTCATAATCTCAAATTGGAGGAAAATTAATTTATTTGAAAAATATTTAATCCAATCAAATATGAAAAAATTGAAAGAATGAGTAGGTTGAAAAATATTATCCATCATACTAAACTCATATTTTTTATATAGGTCAGATATGCGTTGAAGCTCAATTTTTATGCATTAAAAAAAAACTTTTTAAAAATAATTATACTACGAGTCTTATCAGTAATCTATACCTGTAGTTTAGGTTTTGACCATTGGTAACTATAGTTTAAGATGTTAGGAAAAAAAATTAAAAAAATTGAGGTGTAAGAAGACGACTATATTTGTCGTATTCCTATGTGCATTTAAGTTATATCAACGAATACAATCTGCGTGTATACAAAAATATAAAAATCGAACTATCCAATGTTCTAATTTCTGTATTTAGGATATATCAACAAATACAGTCTGGATATATACAAAGATACAAACAATTACTAGAGACTGTATTTGTTTACTTTTATATTACTTGTATCCATACTGTCTTATATTATTTGTATTAATTCGGCCTAAAACAAAAATGGAATAAAGAGAGAGAGAGGGAGGGGAAGTATGAAGGCATTGCAGCAGATTGATAACATATGAATTGAGTTTGCTAGTAATGGTATTGGATGGAGTTGTGTATGTCAAAAGTGTAGTATCATATATATTTAAGAAGAGGGGATAGTAAGGTAGAGATGTAAAATGTAAGCAAAGGCAGAGAAAATGGTGATATGGGTGGGGGCTTGTAGTAGACTCAACAATTGCTTTTGGTGCATGACAAAAACAAAAGCTTTTTAGGGTGGGGACCCAATTCAAAAGCCTAGGGTTGAGGTTGGAAAGTGACTTCCACTTGTCTTAATTTTTGCAAAATCACGCAATGGGATATGGATATGGAAACATCCCTCAGTGGAACTCCCAACTAGGATTATATTTTCTCCCTTTCAATATATAAGAGTTGGATGTAACATCTTATTTAAATGTTAAGCATACGTTTGAAGCATGAAATATTGAAATGCAGTGGCAATAGTTTAAAGGAGAGATACAAAGTGCTTCATCATGCCTAGGTATATAGCTAGGGAGACAAGCAGACCAAGTGTGTCTCTCTATATTGCCTCATTTATTTTAGAGGGTAAAGTTTGTTTGGATGCTTTCTAAATGTAAACCCTTTATACCAAATGTCAACCTTATGAAATCTAAAACTCAATTGCTTCCCTAACTTTTGGATGCTGGTGGCAAACACTTCTACAAAGCCACACCGTCTCAATTAATTTTAAACTCAAATTACATACAACCATTTTTATTTTTTTAATTCACACATATAAGTTTCAATTCAACCATCGAAATAGTGTTGCATAAATTTGATAAGTTGATGAAATGACATTAAAATAGTGTTGATTAGTTTTAGTGCTAGAAATTTGAAGGAGATATCAAAGAATAAATTTGTTTTTTTTATAAACACACAACAATAGAGTTTGCATAATGTAGAAGGTTTGACCGTTTGAGAGATTTTAGAATATTCAATAATGAGAGAATAAAAATAGTGAAAAGGAATTAAAAGAGTAAATATAAAAATATAATGCTGGCTTAAGATAATCATCAGAATATAAATGAGACAACAAAATAGATAGTCACATAAAGGATGCTACAATTAACTAAATAGTATTTTATTTTTCGATTATTACAACAATCACTATATTAAATGAGGTAAAAAATATTATATTTTCTATTTAATTTTATTTCCAAATTTATCATACATGAAGTTTTTTTAACAACCTATATATACGTGTGTGTATATTATATATATATATATATATATTAAGATTTAAGATTCAAAGCGATTACCTTACTAGTCTTACTGGTAGTAGTAGTTGATTGTAGCTAGCTAGATGGTGAACATGACATATATAAATGAGAGGGTTTATACTTTCTTGCCTTTTTGATAAATGGAGATAACTGCATGTCACTCAATACCACAAAATAATATTCACACGTGATTTTACAAGTGCGACTTAGCAATCAATTTATATTTTCGAATGAAGATGCCAAAGATAAGATTTATTATAAACTCGAGAAAATTACAAGTAGAGTATTGTTATATCGCTCAATCTTAAAATTAACAAAACATTCTAGTTATTATAATTAATTGCATATTCTTTACATTAAACATGTCAAGCTCAAATCTTCTTTAGTTTCAAATTCGTTGGAACTCCAATTACATACGAAATCAAAATTTTTATTACAAAAATATCAAGATACAAAAAATAGACATATTTAAAAATTACAGGAAGTCAACATGTATGTAACTAAAGTTATGAGCTAGAAGATGGTTCTAAATCTGTCAGTTGCAATATTTATACATATTAACTAATACATACATTACAAATTTAGAATTTGAGTCTTTAGAGTGGAATACGTTATGACATGTTAATCCAAATTAATAAGAAACTGGATACTAAAACAAAATAAGAAAAAGAGCAGCAATAATATACAACAGGAAATACTTCATCCCGTGAAGAATTAATCATGTGCTAAGTGATCTTGTATAACTAAATAGTGTGATATCAACCTAATACGTTATTATTCTGTTTTAAAAAGACTTAAAATCTTTTAATGTGACGGTGAAGACTGATGTTAACCTTTAATAATAAATATATGGCATCCCAATTGAAACACGAGTCTTCTCGTGACATATGGCTACAAATGATTTTCTATACTAAAACCTTAAGTTGATGGAACTGCACATGATATCTAGACATCTCCACTATCCACAATAACATTAACATTGGAGTTTTCTTTTTCTTTTTCTTATTCTCCCAGCATCAGCAGATCAATCATTTATGTTACAAACTTACAAATAGTATTGTTGCTCACAAATGTATATACAACTACACAATCCTCAAATAATAAAGCATCCAAATTTGTCGAGTCAAAAAAAGGATCAAATTGATTTGTTCCGCATTATTACTACAAAATATTTGTGAAATAATTAAAGTAGGCAATAGATCCACACAATTTGGATATCAATGAGAAAAAATGTTTTATAGTTAGGTTTTATCTAACAAAGTTGTTGATTATTTCAATCAGTTTGACTTATTAATCAGCTTAATATTATGGTCTCATACATAATTGTACAAGAAACAAAAAACATTCAATAAAAATGATTATATATATATATGTTATGTCTCGATATAGTATAAATATTATATAACTACGTATTAAAACAAATAGATCTATTTATACTATATCAGCAGCAAAATTAACGGTACAACACTGTCGGCGCCGACGGCTGCTGAAAAAAGGAAGTGCTATCACAGAACATCTCTCTGAGTACCCGTCCATATCTTGTAACCTCAGTTCTCATGTTTTATGTCGCGTCACAGATGTAAAATTTGGTACAAATTGGTAAAAGTATTTGCTTTTGTAGGTATTTTAGTTTACTGTTGATTGTAGAAAATTTTAAAAAATTTATTTATTTTGTTTCCATGTGTTCGATTACAGGTGGATAGGATGTCTGATGAGGTCCTATGCACAAGTTTCATTAGTTCCTGACAATCGGGTACCCTATCTGCTTAAATTTTATTTTTTTTAGATATAATTTTGTTAATGGCATTGCCAGGCTGATTCTACTTCAATTTTAGCATTAGGTCAAAAAGGAAAATTGATTAATTGAACATACATTCAAGGCATTATAATTCATCTTCCTTGGCATTACTCATATATATAGGGAGTTGAAACTCCTAGAATAATGAGGTGCTCTAGCCGATTAGAAAAGAAACCAAATCTAGATTGGAAGGACGTAGAACCTAATTCGATAAAGTATTGTTTGCAACTTGTAATATTTAACTTTTTTGAATAATAAGATATAATTTGGGAAGTTGATTTGAATTAGTGATTCAACGTTATGTTTTAACGTCATTGCTAAAAATTGATGTCTTCAAGAGAGACATAGATCATGAGAACCAAATCTTCCTTCATTTTAAAGATTGGGGTGCAACGGTTATAGGTGACAAACATTGAGGTTGTGTACTCCATTCACAAATACCACAACAGAGTTGTAATGCCCCTCATTTTTCACTACGCCATACATTGGATTTTCACACTTTGCTTCCGATATGAGGTCTCCATGTTTCTCTCCTAAGTTCCTCACCTTTTCCCTGCAGGTGTCTATTTGATTATTGATCATGTGATCCTTTCTTTCACAAATTTCAGCAATAGTTGCAGAGATGTTCTCCTGAAAGAGTCATAGTTCCTTCTAATTGAGGCTGCTCATGTCTTTCCCTATTCTCCGTCTTATATCTCTTCTTAGCTTGTTATTAATCTATATCAATCTCTTCAAGTTTTCTTAAATTTTCTAGTAGAGTATGATCTAAATATCAACTTCAAGTGTACTTCGATACTGATCTATCGTCTTTTTTGTTATAGCATTGGAGCTAGTGTACTCATGATATTTTCTGGTGTTGGTCCTATTGGAGAGCATAATGAGAGATCTTAGCACTAGAAAGAACAATATGTTGTTTAGCTTTCTTTGATCTCAATCTTTCCTTGACCCATTTTGGAGGAAGTAGTTGTAATGGAGCTAAATTTGATGATGAAATGAGGCTCTAGCATTGCTATTTGATAAAATTGGAGCTTTATTTAACCAAGAAAAAGAGAATAGTATAAAGCAAATATGAAATATATTGTTTGGCTAGGAAGGTGTTATTATCATTAACTTAGATATGTAACTCTTCTTTAGAGTTTAGACAGTTAGAAGTTCTTGTAAATGAAGTACATACTTGTTGACATTACTGAAACTTTTAAAATGCTTATCACTGTAGGACATGAAATCTAATTTCAACACGAGAGTGAATGCAACAGAAGCTACCAAAGGTGTTCTAGTTCCAACATTCATTGATGAAGTAAAAGTTGAACAACAAGCAGATGAATCTGATAGAGCAATACTTATTTTGAGCACTTCCTCATGAATGCCACTGTGGTAATCCTCTATTTCACATTTTCTCTTTGCCACATCCTTTTTGTTATATATAATTCATGTGAATTGTCTTTGCATCTAGAATCTTTTGTCGGACTATAGCTCTTCTTTTTTCCCTTTTGGTTTCAAATTAGTTCACTTAGGAAAATGGTTAAATAATTCAGTTATAGAGTTTACTCAAGTTGGTTATTGTCAACAGATTAGCATTTCTTTGTAATGTTGTGGGTTTTAATTTTGTTTGAGGAAATAAAACATGAAAACCAAAGTTAACAAGTTTGTATTTCTATAGTGCACTTACTGATCTCAATGAAAATGTGATTCGAAATGCCTTTAGGGCAATAACAACTTTAAATCTTATCAGGTAAATGTCTTTAGTGTTCTTTGAAATGATATATACTTCCTTAGAGATGAGTCTTGACTCAACAATATAGGTGGGAACCTTCTTATTTTTTCGTATATTCTCTCGCTCTGTGGAAATGACTTCTATTTCAGATTCTAATTATAATTTAAAGCAAATGATGTGGATGGACACTTTTGATACAATCTCAAATGATTTTGTGAAGTCTTTATAAGATTCTAGTATTGATTTGTGGTCCTATTGATTTGCTCATCTTATTTTGCCATGGCTTCTTTACTCATATTAATTCTTCCTTGAGCCGAGGGTCTATCGGAAACACCTCTCTACTTTACTTAGGAAAAATTATTGAGAAAATCATTGTAAATAAAATAGATTTGGTGAATCTAAGGTACATCCGTTTGGTCAATAGAACTAGTGTTATCACTACACTGTTCGAAAGAACTGTCTTAAATGGGACATGCAGTTCTTTGTAATTATAGTCTTCTAATCTCATTGCAGGATTGTTGATTCTGTCTTTTCAGGATGAGATGTGCCAAGCATCTTTAGGAACAACTCATTAAAAGGAAAAGATTTCTAGAGATGTTGAATGATTGCTTGGACTAGATACGTTCATAGTGATCCGAGCATCGAGTGTTCATGAGGTGCGATGTCAACTTTGACATAACATTTCGAGGAAGGAATTGGAATACGAAGATCAGAAGGGCTGCTTGTTGCTTTCCTAGCACACACAAGTGTAAGTGGTCTAAACAAGTAATATAGTGGCCCTAAGAAAGAGACCGGGATATCGAATCCAAAGAATTTAAAGAAAAGTGGCAAACAATCCAAGCTATTACGCTTAGAGGGCGTTAAAGAGAAATAAAGAAGAAATTTGTAAAAAGTAATGAACCTACTAACTTAATTTACTATCCTGAGCTAGTTTATTGTAACTATCAATTTTAAGAGCGATTCCGGGATTTTAGCCTTGGTAACGCCATTAAGTCTTACTAATCACTCATACGTTTTGGGTTTGTCACTGCTGGTTCACAGGGTTTAAATTACCTAAACAGGGTTGCACGCCTCTGTCGGCCTACCGTTACTGACTGCCTAACTACATCGTTGAATGGGGATAGACAGACCAATGAAAGTGCTTTAAGGTTATCATCCTGCATTATGAACCAAGCGAGCTGTAAGAGTAGTTATCACGGGTCTCCCTTACACGAATCAATCTAGTTTCCTAGTTGAAAAAGCTCCCTATACTACTGTGTTCTATCCAATCCAACACCTCTTGAATCCAGAATGAACAACTAATTTACCCCCTAGTTGATCAGGCTAAGAAGTATAGATAAAAGCAATATAGAAGTAATCAGCGAACCCAATCATATGTATAGAAAATCAGGAGCTAAACATTGTCTATGGCTACAATCCCAGAATATGGGAGAATTAGCCACTCATAGTTGGTTCAAACACCAAGAATAAACTAATAATTATCAACAATCAAGAATACAAAGATGAAACTAGCCAAACTTGCCCTAACAAGAGTTCTCAACCTTCCTCCCTCGTTTTCGTCTAATGATAATAATACTGAAAAACCTAAAGCTCAAAACAAAAACATGACTTAAAATCTCGTAACTTGATTTTTTTCTACGTATCTGCGAGTCCGCGACACGGACTAGCAGGATTTCGCGTATTTGCTGACTGGACCAGTTTGCACTATATTTTGGCCTCGTCCGCGACACAGACTTTGCAATATTTCCCATTTTTCACCTTTTTCTTCTCCTTTTCAGCTTACCCACTTTTCCCAGATCCGCAACGCTCACTTGAGTCTTCTGCTAAGTTACTGATTCTTTTCTCCATAAAATCCTGGCTGTGTTCATCCTCTAATTCGGGTCTAACTTCGGAATGGCACGATCAAATCAAAATCTACAAAAACACAACCAAATGGCGCACTTTTGCCTTAGATTAGCAAAATGAACAAAATCACCCTAAAAACACCTGGACTCTATAAGTTCACCCTCTGACTTAGCTCTATTTACAGGTATATTTGGCTAGTTTGGCGTATAAATACGCTTTCCACCCCACACTTATAGCTTTGTTCATCCTTGGGAAAATGTAAGACATATGCATGAGACTCACTAGGCAGTATGTACACAGGACATTATATGACCGAGTCGCCTGAACCAAGGCAAAACATCTTCCACGACCCTAGCAGTATCAGTTTCATCTAACCTTCATGCCTCACTGCTGAATCATGTAGAAATACAATTAACATCATCATCTAGTTGCTAACCTTACACAAGTATGTGCCCTCACCAGAAGAATTACCCATGCACATCACTAAGAACCTAGAACAGAAAATAAGAATGGGTACTCTATCAACTCTCGCTCTCCTAATAGATGTCTTGTGTTGAGTCTAGTTTCCATAAGCTTGCCCTTAATGTACTACTGTAACCTAGTAACAATCTACTCGAAGGATCACCGAGGTCTTTTATTTGGTTGTAATGTAGGCTACGGGCTGGTGGGATACATTTACGTATATAGTTGACAAGGCTCAATTCCCAAGCACTCATAGCTTACCTCCCTTTCTTTGACTCCCTTACTTTTAGTCCTTGCCGCTTCAACACTTTATGTCACTATAGAGTATATACACTTCAACACACTATTAAAGTTTTGTATTTATGTATGCATACAACTTTCTTCTTCTTTTTTTTTTTGCAATGGGTCCGTGACGCACACTGGTTGCGGACCATCACTGGTTTGGGCCAGTAATTTTCTGCTTTTTTTTTCTTCTACTCACTACACTACTACTTATCCTTTGGGTGTCCATTCAAGCTCCCTCCCCTCCGAATTATCGTGCCAAAGCGCTTAGGAATCAAGATCAAACATGGGTTAAACACGAATGAACGGGTTTGGCTTGAAATGTGGCTAACCAAAGGAAAAGGCTAAAGCTCAAAGGGCTGACTAAGGATTGTCTGTATTAGGCGGATAAAAAGCTGCAAAATTACTGGGGCTACCACAGAACTGCCTAGATCCTTTCCTCCAAGCTCGATTCCTACCAAGTCCAATCCACATACCGGGCAAGTTCTAGCAACTATTTAAAACAGACTCACAAATAAGCTCACCACTCTTGGCACACTCTCATCATAAGGTTAACACTAGACTTATGGTCACCTCATTCTCATGAATCCATGATTACACAACTCCAGTCCCGAAGTGCTAGACTTACATATTAACTTCCCAGGATTCCATGTGATTAAGCTACCTTGATTCCCATGCTCGACATACAATGCTTGATCATACAACTGCCGACACACTAAATGAGACTCGATAACCACAAATAAAATAAAATGATGCATAAACTAAAACATCCACATGTGTATTTACCAGTTACAGATCTAATGAAGAATAACAATGAAAATGATGTCTAACAGGAAATAGAAAACATCAAGTCTTAATACAAGTGACTTAACAAAATAACATATATAGCATAGTCAATATATCCACCACCCCACACTTAAACCCAGCACTGCCCTCAGTGCTGAACATACAAAACTTGTAGTGGGGAAGTCACGGGCTCATTTTTCCGGTTCGGGCAATATAGGCTCACCCCCAACAGCAACGGGGACCTTATCCTCAATCTCATCCTCGTCCGTGTCGAAAGCCATCCTTGCATCCTCAGGGTCAGTTGGGATGTCATCCTCAACAGGTTCTACAAATGGAGGCCCAATGCCCAAGACAACATTAGCAAGGGCATTGGGGGGGCAACAAGCTTCCACTTTGTCCAGCTCCTGTTGTGTGGACGACGACCGCCTGTCTTGTGCCTCAGCATCTGCAGCCCGTATATGCATTCCATGATTAACTCATCCTGGTGGTTGTGCTTAGCTCTGGTAAGGATTGACCCAGTAGCCTCCTCGGGCCCCTTAATGTTAGTAACATTATAACGAGGGGCCTCAATGTGGGGATAGTAATCCAGATCCTCTGTAGGGTCACCTGCACGACGACATAATTTAGTTATAAGTCCCCCAAAGGCATACATGCGGCCTCGGTGCACCCATGCTTTCCTCATCACAGACTTTAAAATCGCCTCAAAATTCAGCTCCTTGCCCATCATGAGTGCATATACTAGGCAGGTTCTATCCCCCGTACAGCAGTGAAATGCTGCCCCAGGAAGAACGAGTGCCTCACAATTTTTACCCAAACTCGAGCTTCCCTGTTCATATGTGCGAATGGAAAGCACTGATGATAACCCCTGCCAGCATGTCAAATCCATTTCGCCGTGGAGTTTACTCCTGCGAGAGTGTGCCGGATGAGTCGGTATGGAGGATACATCTGCAGGTTTGTGAAGGCACCGGAGGGAACATTGAGAGTGCCAAGTATGCCATTAATGGCTAGTGGGGCGATGCTCACCTCCACCCCCTAACTATTACCTCCTGCGTGCGGGGTTCTTTTTCATTTTTACATAGAATTCTCGGACTATACTTAGGTTGTAGGGTATTGACTCATTGAAGAGAAAGGTCAGGCAGTAGTCCATGCACCGTTGGTATAGTTAAGGGAATTCTCGATCCAGGTAATCAACATCAATAGGCACATCTGGGAAGTATTTGGTGTCATTGTGCGCCCGATACCATCGCTGCCTATCCCTATCAACCGCTCGTACCCCATAGCGAGGTCTTTGGCCCCTGTGTTTCGGGGCTTTAGGTACAACAGGGACGTCCCTAGTCTGTCTTCTGTTGCTTGAGGTGCCTACCCCACTAGATTGGCCGGTTCTGCGTGCACGGGAAACCATTTAAACCTGGGCCCAGTACGGGAAGGCTAGTACATCTGCGATGCGGAAATATTGCAGACAACCATTGTTTAAGGGCCTAAAAAATTTCAAATTTTTAGCTACGGGCCCAGAAAAATTTTCTGAACATCTGACTATGCTCCAAAACACCAAAACACATTAGGTCAGCCAAAGAAACTACAAAAATAACCAAACGATTTACCAAAATTGATGATGCACTTTTGCATACCAAACAACCTAAACTGAAGGCTCGTTCGCGATTCGTCTGCGACGCGTAGACGTCACAGAGAGCCACTGTTTTGGGGCCCAAAAATTTTTGAATTTTTTGCTATGGGCCCGAAAAATTCCTTGAACACTTCAATATGCTGTAAAACACCAAAACAAGTTAATCCAAACAAAGAAACTTCAATAATGACCAAGGAATTTCCGAAAATTGGTGATGACCGGTTCTGCACCAAAATATGCATTGTCCGCGACACTTCGGCGACGCGTAGACATCGCAAACTGTCACTTGGAGCAAATCCTAAGGAGACTTTTCTTTACCTTATCATAGGTTGTCTCTTGTGCAGCTCCTGATTTATCATCGCGGCGCGACTCAACAATAATTATTCTTCATTGGCCAAGCAAATGACCTCTTCTTCTCTATTTGTGTTGGCACCGTAGTAGTTCCTGGCACATTGACCATTCACCAAAACAGTTTGGTTTGTGGCCACATCTTTCAGCTCCACAGCTTCGTATGGCGTCACAGCCACCACCATGTACGGTCCACTCCATTTTGACCGAAGCTTACGTGGGAACAGTTTTAAGCTAGAGTTAAAGAGAAGTACCTGTTCACCTAATTCGAAGGTTCACGGTAGGATATGCCGGGCGTGCGTCTTTTTGTCTTCTGTTATACAATTTAGCATTCTCATATGCGTGGAGCCAAAATTCATCCAACTCCACCAATTTTTCCAGTCTCTTTCTCCCAGCGAGCTCGGGATCCAGATTTAGCCATTTTATGGCCAAATATGCTTGGTGCTCAAGCTCCACTGGAAGGTGACATGCCTTCCTATACACCAGCTACTATGGATACATGCCAATAGGTATTTTGAAAGCCGTCCAATATGCCCACAAGGCCTCATCAAGTTTGATCGACCGATCCTTCCTTGTGGCATTTACGGTCTTCTTTAAGATCTGTTTCACCTCTCTGTTTGACACCTCCACCTGCCGCTAGTCTGTGGGTGGTATGTTGTGGCTACCTTGTGTCTCACTCCATACTTTGCTAGAGGATTCTTCACTTTCTAATTAATGAAATGAGCACCCCCATCACTGATGATAGCCCTTGGGGTTCCAAATCTGGTAAATATCTGCTTCTTCAGAAACTTGCTCACTACCTTGGAGTCATTGGTGGGTAGTGCCACCGCTTCCACCCATTTAGAAACATAGTACACTGCGACCAAAATGTAGTGATTTCCAAAAGAGGGTGGGAATAGACCCATGAAGTCCATCCCCCATACATTATAGATCTCTACCTCCTAGATATTGTTCAGGGGCATCTCATGTATCTTGGAGATGGAGCTAATTTTCTGACACGCATCACAAGCCCTCACAAAATATATAGCATCTCGAAATAAAGTGGGCCAGAAGAAACCTGATTGTCGAACCTTGTGAGTTGTTCGCTCACCCCCGTGATGGCCTCCACAGGGAGAAGCATGACACCCCTCTAAGATATTCCGCATTTCTACCTCAGGCACACATCTTCTTACCATTCTATAAGACCATTACTTGAAGAGATAAGGCTCATCCCGGATGTAAGCTTTCGAGTCATGAGCTAGCCGCTTCTTTTGTTGATGACTCGTCCTAGGCAGAAATACCCCACTCACCAGGTAATTCACAATATTAGCAGACCAGGATAGTTCCTCTACTTCCAATGCTAGCAACTGCTTATCCGGGAACTCTTCTTTTATCTGCAGTTGTTCACCTATGTAAGCATCATTCTCCAGGCGGGATAGGTGATCGACAATCTGGTTCTCACACCCCTTGCAATCCTTTATCTTAATATTGAACTCTTGGAGCAATAGGATCCATCGGATTAATCTAGGCTTTGCCTCCTTCTTGTTGAATAAGTACCTCACCGCAGCGTGGTCGGTGAATACTATGACCTTGGTTCCCACTAAATATGACCTGAATTTGTCGAATGCATACACTAGTGCCAACATCTCTTTTTCAGTCATTGTGTAGTTGCCTTGTGCTGTATCTAGAGTTTTGCTGGCATAGTAAATAGCGTGGAACACCTTGTCTCTGTGCTGCCCCAATACTGTACCCACCGCATTATCACTAGCATCACATATGAGCTCGAACAGGAGCTCCCAATCAGGTGTTGTTAGTATTGGGGCCTCAACCAGCTTCTTATTCAATAACTCGAAGGCTTGCAAACAAAAAGCATCAAAGTTAAAGGGTACCTATTTCTCTAGGAGGGTAGACAACGGCTTGGCAATTTTGGAAAAGTCCTTAATGAATCTTCGGTAGAAACCCGCAACCCAGAGAATGCTCCGGACTCCTTTACTGACACTGGTGGTGGCAACTTCTCGATCACCTCTAATTTTGCCTTGCCCACCTCCAAGCCACATTTTGACACCTTGTGCCCCAAGAAAATCCCTTTTTTAACCAAGAAGTGACATTTTTCCCAATTAAAACTAGGTTAGTCTCTTCACAGCGCGCTAGCACCCTGTCCAAATTGTGCAAACATGTTTCAAAAGACTCCCTAAAGACTGAAAAGTCATCCATGAACACCTCTATGATGTCTCTCACCATGTCATGGAATATGACCATCATGCACCTTTGGAATGTGGCTGGAGCATTGCACAATCTGAAGGTCATGCGTTCAAAAGCATAGGTTCCATACAGACAGGTGAAAGTGGTCTTTTCTTGGTCTTCGGGGGCAATGGTGATTTGGTTATACCTTGAGTATCCATCCAAAAAGCAGTAATACTCTTGTTCAGCAAGTTTATCCAACATCTGATCAATGAAAGGCATCAGATAGTGGTCCTTGCGGGTGACATCATTTAATTTCCTATAGTCCATGCAGATACGCCATCCGGTCACCGTTCTGGTAGAAATCAACTCAATTTTTTCATTTGTGACGACTGTCATTCCCCTTTTTTTGGGTACGCATTGCATCAGACTTACCCATTTGCTGTAGGATATAGGGAAAATTATCCCTACATCCAACCACTTGATCACTTCTTTCTTCACTACTTCCTTCATGATCGGATTCAACCTCCTCTGTGCTTAGGCCGCTGGCTTATGACCCTCCTTCATGAATATCCTATGCATACACAGTGTTGGGCTAATGCCATGGATGTCTGACATTTGCCAGCCCATTTCTTTCTTCCTTCTCCTTAGCACCTCTACGATGACTTACAACTGAGCTGCAGTCAATTACACAAACAAGATCATAGGTAACGTTTTATTTTCACCTAGAAATACATACTTGAGATGCGAAGGCAACGACTTCAATTCTAGATGAGGTGCTTCTTCAAACGAGGCTTTAAGCGGAGGTCCCAACACTCTATTCAGTGGCTAGTCTGCTTTCTTAAGCATGCCGACATTGTGACTATTCAACGCACTTTCTATTTCCCTCGCTTTTGCATCATCACTAGACCTTGGTTCAACATAACTCTAGTTAGTGGGTCTGCTATTTCTACCTGGCCCACTGCAGCTACTGTATCTAACACGGTGATAGCTGCCAAGTCCTCATATGCTGCAGGTAGCTTCATAGCTTTGTAAATGTCAAAAACCTCCCCCTTATCATGGGCTCTCATGGTGAGCTTTCCTGTTGCTACATCAATCAATGCCCCACCTTTCGCTAGGAATGGGCGGCCAAGAATGAATGGGATCTCCAGGTTCGATTCAAAATCCAAGATGACAAAGTCCACTGGGAAGATGAACGATCCCACTTGGACTAAGACATCCTCAATCACCCCATCTGGTCTCACCACGGAACGATCAACCAAATGTAAGACAATGGGTTGGCTTTGGGCTTCCCAACACTAATTTCCAGAACATGGAGCTAGGCATGAGATTAATGCTTGTGCCCAGATTACATAAGCCCCTTGCATTCAAGCAGCCCCAATCGTTACTTGTACAATGAAACTGCCTGGATCTTTCAACTTAGTCGACAATTGGGACCTATTTAGGATCCTGGAGCTACATGTCTCCGTGAGTGCTATAGTTTCATACTCTGCTAACTTATTCTTATTGTCCACAATGTCTTTCACGTATTTGGCATACTTCGGGATTCCCTGCAAAACATCAATAAGGGGTAAGTTAATATGTACCTCTTTTAGAAGTCCGATGAACTTTTGGAAACACTCCTCCTCCTTCTTTTTCTTCAACTTCTGTGGCAATGGAGGAGCCAGTTTAGGCACTGGGGTAGTCTCTTCTGGGGTTGGGATAGGGGTGTTAGCCTCATTACTCAGTGGAGTGCCTGATTCAGTCTTATCTCTCTTCTTTGGGACTGCCTCAATCAGGGGTCTTCCGCTCCTCGTGCTGACTGCATTAACCTTCTTTGGGTTGGGGTCACTGTTACTTGGAAAACCCCCTTGGGGTCTAAAGCTCATGGTCCCTGCCAACTGCCCCAACTTTCTTTCCAAAATCTGAAGACCTTGCTTGTTCCTTTGAATCTCCTCCTCTTGCCTATTCTGATTTGCCATAATTTGTCTAAGTACCTCACTGTCTATCATATTGTTTGGGTTAGCCTGCTTTGCAGGCTATTGCATCTGCTGATTGTAATACGCATTGCCTCCCTGTGGTCTCTGCTGAAAAAACCCTTGGTTTTGTTGCTGACCGCCCCACGAGAAGTTAGGGTGATTCCTCCAATTTAGGTTGTATGAGTTCCCAAATCCTTAATAGCCCCCTCTGTTAGCATTTCCCATAATGTTGACTACTTCTGGATTATCTCCAAAGGACTCAGTAGTGTGATCTCCTCCCCTACACACATCACACCAGCCTGGTTGTTGTTGTTGTACTGTATTCATTGGGGCTGGCTGCTGACCTACTCCTACTGGCGCTTGCTGTTGTTGGCCTAAATGCAGGTTGTTAAAGTGAGTAGTCATCATATTTTGCATGGCTGACATTTGAGCTTGCAAGGCAATTATCACATCAATCTCCAACATACCGGCTTGCTTTTGGACTACCGGTTGGCTTGATCCTCCATTCCACTCAGGATTTCCTTGTGCGATCTGATTGAGAAGGGCATACAACTCACTGTATGTCTTCTCTAATGCCTGTCCAGCTGCAGTAGAATCAAGAAGAATCTTTGTGTTGTGTTCTAAACCTCTATGAAGGTATGTACCAACACTTCATTAGCCTGACAATGATGGGTACAATTAATAAGGAGAGTTTTAAACCTATCCCAAGCTTGATATAAATTTTCTCCAAGCTTTTTCTTGAAGCTTAGAATTTCACTCGTGAGTTTGGCAGTTTTTCCGGATGAGTTGAATCGGGTGAGGAACTTACGAGAAAGATTATCCCATGAAGTGATAGAGTTGGGTGGTTTAATCTGCAGCCACCTCCGGGCTCCCCCCAACAATGAGAAGGGAAACAGGTTCATCCTCACGTAATCTCTGTTCACCCCCATGGGAATAAAAGTATCAGCAATCTCCAAGAAGTTCTGAAAATAAACCTGTGGGTTTTCGTGCGGTAGCCCTGTAAATTGTCTGATGGAGTGTAGCAACTGGACCTTATTTGTTTCAGCTCCTACCAGCCTCCGGGCTCTATTTTCAGGAAGCAACTGGTGACATTGGTGGTGTGCGAGATTGCCACATCCCACACTAGGCAGGGTGCAAATGGTGCAAATGGGTTTGCTTCAACCATTTCTTCTCTGATAGGATCTAGTTTGATTTTGGTGTTCTCTAGATCCTCCTGTTCAGTTTAGTGCCCAACTACCTGCAATCAAAGCATGACTAAGATTGAATGTAGTGAGCACCACAAAACAGAAAAAACTTAGAGAATTAACCAGCTAAAACTTTAAATCACCGGCAACGGCGCCAAAAACTTGTTGCTTCCTAGCACACACAAGTATACGTGGTCTAAACAAGTAACATAGTGGCCCTAAGAAGAGGCCGGGATATCAAACCCAAAGGATTTAAAGAAAAGTGGCAAATAATCCAAGCTATTACACTTAGAGGGCATTAAAGAGAAATAGAGAAGAAGTTTGTAAAAAGTAATGAACCTACTAACTTAATTTACTATCTAGAGTTAGTTTATTATAACTGTTAATTTACGAGCGATTCTGGGATTGTAGCCTTGGTAACACCGTTAAGTCTTAATAATCACTCATACGTTTTGGGTTTGTCACTACTGGTTCATAGGGTTTAAATTACCTAAAACGGGTTGCACGCCTCTGTCAGCGTATCGGTACTGACTGCCTAACTACATCGTTGGTCAGGGATAGACAGACCAATAAAAGTGCTTTAAGGTTATCTTCCTGCATTATGAACCAAGCGAGGTGTAAGAGTAGTTGTCACAGGTCTCCCTTACACGAATCAATCTAGTTTCCTAGTTGAAAAAGCTCCCTATACTACTGTGTTCTTTCCAATCCAACATCTCTTGAATCCAGAATGAACAACTAATTTACCCCCTAGTTGATCAGGCTAAGAAGTATAGATAAAAGCAATATAGTAGTAACCAATGAACCCAATCATATGTATAGAAAATCAGGAGCTAAACATTGTCTATAGCTACAATCCCAGAATATGGGAGAATTAGCCACTCATAGTTGGTTCAAACACTAAGAATAAACTAATAATTATCAACAATCAAGAATAAAAAGATGAAACTAACCAAACTTTCCCTAGCAGGAGTTCTCAACCTCCCTCCCTCGTTTTCGTCTAATGATAACAATATTGAAAAACCTAAAGCTTAAAACAAAAACATGACTTAAAATCCCGTAACTCAATTTTTTTCTACGTATCTTCGAGTCCGCGATGCGGACTAGAAGGATTTGAGCAGGATTTCGTGTATTTGCTAACTGCACTAGTTTGCACTATATTTTGCCCTCATCCACGACACAGGCTTTGGAATATTTCCCGTTTCGCGCCTTTTTTCCTTTTCAACTTACCCACTTTTCTCCAGGTCCGCGACGTGCACTTGGGTCTTCTGCTGAGTTACTGATTCTTTTCTCCTTAAAATCCTGGCCTTTTTCGTCCTCGTGATCTGAGTTTGACTCCACAATGGCATGATCTGATCAAAATATGCAAAAACATAACGAAACGACGCATTTTTCCCTAGATTAGCAAAATGAATAAAATCACCCCAAAAACACCTGGACTCTATAAGTTCACCCTCTGACTCAGCTCTATTTACGGGTATATTTGGCTAGTTTGGCGTATAAATATGCCAAAGATCACCACTCCACACTTATAGATTTTTCCATCCTCGGGAAAATGTAAGACACATGCATGAGACTCACTAAGCAGTATGTACACAATACATCATATGATAGAGTCGCCTGAACCAAGGCAAAACATCTTCCAGGACCCTAGCAGTATCACTTTCATCTAACCTTCATGCCTCACTGCGGGATCACATAGAAATTAAGTTAACATCATCATCTAGTTGCCAACCTTACACGAGTATGTCCCCTCACCAGAAGAATAACCCATGCACATCACTAAGAACCTAGAGCACAAAATAAGAATGGGTACTCCATCAACTCTCTCTCTCCCAATAGATGTCTTGTGTTAAGTCTAGTTTCTATAAGCTTGCCTTTAATGTACTTCCGTAACCTAGTAGCAGTCTACTTGAAGGATCACGGAGGTCTTTTATTTGGTTGTAATATAGGTTATGGGCTGGTGGTATACATTTATGGGTATAGTTAACAAGGCTCGATTCCCAAGCGCTCATAGCTTACCTCCCTTTCTTTGTCTCCCTTACTTTTAGTCCTTCCCACCTCAACACTTTATGTCACTATAGAGTATACACACTTCAACACACTATCAAAGATTTGTATTTATGTATGTATACAACTTTCTTCTTCTTTTTGTTTTGTGATGGGTCCGCGATGCACACTGGTCGCGGACCGTCACTGGTTCGGGCCAGTAATTTTCTGCTTCTTTTTTTTTCTTAATCTACTCACTACACTACCACTTATCCTTTGGGTGTCCATTCAAGCTCCCTCCCCTCTGAATTTTTGTGCCAAAGAGCTTAGGAATCAGGATCAAACATGGGTTAAACACGAACGAACGGGTTTGGCTTAAAATGTGGGTAACCAAAGGAAAAGGCTAAAACTCAAAGGGCTGACTAAAGTTTGTATGTATTAGGCAGATAAAAAGCTGCAAAATTACTTGGGCTACCAAAGAAATGCCAAGATCCTTTCCTCCAAGCTCGATTCCTACCAAGTCCAATTTACATACCGGGCAAGTTCTAACAACTATTTCAACATGGACTCACAAATAATCTCAGCACTCTTGGCACACTCTCATCATAAGGTTAACACTAGACTTACCATAACCTTATTCTCATGAATCCATGACTACACAACTCCATTATCGAAATGCTAGACTTAGGTATTAACTTCCCAGTATTCCAAGTGATTAAGCTACCTTGATTCCCATGCTTGACATACAATGCTTGATCATACAACTGCCGATACACTAAATGAGACTCTATAACCACAAATAAAATAAAATGACGCATAAAATAAACATCCACATGTGTAATTCTAATTACAGATCCAATGAAGAATAACAATGAAAATAATGTCTAACAGGAAACAAAAGACATCAAGTCTTGATACAGGCCGACTTAACAAAATAACATATATAGCATAGTCAACATATCCACCACCCCACACTTAAACCCAACACTGCCCTCAGTGCTGACCGTACAAAACTCGTAGTGGGAAAGTCACGGGTTCATTTCTCAAGCCTGGGCAATATAGGCTCACCCCCAACAACAAGGAGGACCTCATCCTCAATCTCATCCTCGTCCATATCAGAAGCCATCCTTGCGTCCTCAAGGTCAGTTAGGATGTCATCCTCAGCGGGTTCCACAAATAGAGGCCCGATACCCAAGACAACATTAACAAAGGCGTTGAGGGGGGTAAAGAGCTTCCACCTCATCTAGCTCCTGCTGTGTGGACGGTCGACTGCCTATCATGTGCCTTAGCATCTCTAGCCTGTATATGCGCACCATGATTAACTCATCCCGGTGGTTGTGCTCAACTGTGGTAAGGATTGGCCTAGTAGCCTCCTCGGGCCCGTTAATGTTAGTAACATTATAAGGAGGGGCCTTACTGTGGGGGTAGTAATCCAGATCCTCTGTAGGGACACTTGCACGACGACATAATTTAGTTATAAGTCCCCTAAAGTCATACCTGCGACCTCATTATACCCGTGCTTTCCTCATCGCGAACTTTAAAATCACCGTGAAATTTAGCTCCATGCCCTTCATGAGTACATATACTAGGTAGGATCTATCCCGCATAACAGTAGTGAAATGTTGCCTCGGGAAGAACGAGTGTATCACAATTTTTACCCAAACTCAAGCTTCCCTTTTCATATGTGCGTATGGAAAGCACTGATGATAACCCCTGCCAGCATGTCGAATCCATTTTTCCATAGAGTTCACTCCTACAGAGTGTGCTGGATGAGTCGGTATGGAGGCTGCATCTGCAGGTCTGTTAAGGCACCAGAGGGAACATTGAGAGTGCCAAGTATGCCATTAATGGCTAGTGGGGCGATGTTCACCTCCACCCCCTAATAGTATGGAGGTTGCATCATGGTGATTAAGCTTTTTTATAATGCTATGATTATTGGGAGATAGATAGTTGGTCTAGAGACTACTCCACGCGTAGAGTGAGGTATTCAATGTCTCTGGTAAAATAGTCAGTCCCGCTACCGAAAGCCGGAGACAAAGGTTAGGATCAAGGCCAAAAGGATGATCAATGAGGTTTCAGAGATGACCAATTTGGGTCCAGAGGTGATCAACATGGTTCCAGAGGCGACTGATCTGGTAGTAAAGGCTATACTAGAGTGGGAGGCCGTCATGGCCATTTCTACATAGCTCCAACCTAGTCAATGGTCGAGGTGTCTGTTGATGTTGTCACTAGTACAATCACTTTGTGTCACTATCCAACCTTAGCCTTATTTGATCCCGGGTCTACCTATTCATATGTGTCTATTTATTTTGCTTCCTATTTAGGGGTGACCCTCGAGCTGCTTCTATCCTTGCTATGTGTTTGGACTCTTGTAGGCAATTTTCAGTGGTGATCAGGTACGCAGATCATGTGTGGTTACTATTCAGGTCTAGGATACTAGGCCAGACTTGGTATTACTTGTGATATGCTTTACTTTGATATTATTCTAGGCATAGATTAGTTGTCTTCTCATTATGCTCTCTTGTATTGTTATGCCAAGATTGTTACCTTAGCTATGCCTGATATACTTCTGGTGGTGTGGTAGGGTTCCATTAGCTGTGCACAGGTCGGTATCATTTCTTATGTTTTTGCTTAGAGAATAATAGCTACTATTTGTATAACGTACTTGGCTCATGTTCATGATGTATCATCTGATGATTCAGTTCTGGTAGTTTATGAGTATACAGATGTTCAGGCCCAAAGGATAGTAGCTATTGTTTGTATAGCATACTTAGCTCATATTTATGATTTATCAGCCGAGGCTCCTTCTGTTGATTCAATTTCGATAGTTTGTGAGTATCCAAATATATTTCCTATTGATTTTCTTGGTCTACCTCCAGATAGGGATGTTGATTTTACCATAAATTTGGTGTGGGCACTAAGTCTATTTCTATTCCCCCTTATCGAAAGGCCCCTATCAAGCTTAAAGAGCTCCCTATTTAGCTTTATGGTCTTTTGGATCAGGGTTTCATATGGCTGAGTGTTTCTCCTTAGGATGCTCCTATTCTGTTTATAAAAAAGAAGGTCAGGACTCTTCAGATGTGTATTGATTATAGGCAGTTGAATAAGGTGATAGTGAAGAACTGTTATTCCCTTCCTCATATAGATGATTTATTTGATTAGTTATACGGAATCACAATGTTCTCTATGGTTGATTTGAGGTTAGGTTATCACCAAATGAGGATTAGAGCAGCAAACATTCCAAAGGCTACCTTTTGGACTTGTTATGGCCATAATGAGTTCTTGGTTATATCTTTTGGGTTGACTAATGCCCTTGCAACCGTTATATATTTGATGACTCGCGCTTTCAGGCCTTATCTACATTCTTTCATCATGGTTTTTATTGATGACATCCTGGTATACTCACGGAGTCAAGAGCAGCATGCCCAACACCTAAGGACTGTGCTTCAGACATTGAAGGATCATCAACTTTATGCCATTTCTCTGAGTAAGTTCTGGTTAGGGTTTGTACCATTTATGGGGCACGTAGTGTCCAAATATGGCATTATGGTAGATTTGGCTAAGATTGAGGTCATCTGTAGATGGGTTAGGCTCACATTTACTATCGAGGTCTGGAGTTTTATTAGTTTAGCTTGGTATTACTGATGATTTGTTGAGGGGTTATCCACTATTGCTGCATCGTTGACCAAGTGACTTGCCAGGGTATTCCTTTTGTATGGTCCAAGGAGTGTGAGTTATGCTTTATGAGGCTCAAAGAGTTGCTTACTACCGCTCCTATCCTGACTCTTCTAGTTGAGTGCAAGGGATTTATATATATTATGATGCCTCTAGGATTGGCCTAAGATATGCTCCTATGCAACGATGTTGAGTTATTGCTCATGCCTCCTCATAGTTGAGAGTTCATGAGTGTAACTACCCCACTCATGATCTAGAGTTAGCGGTGGTAGTTTTTGTGCTTAAGAGATAAAGGCATTACCTATATAGGGTACTTTGTGAGATATACACAGATCATCATAACCTATAGTATATTATGAACCACAGGGATTTGAATTTTTCTTAACGGCATTGGATCGAGCTATTAGAAGATCATGACTAATGAGTCGTGTAAATATGGCTCTTATAACACTTTACACACAGGATTTTTGCGCGTTCTCAAGCAAATTTGTTAGTTTGATATGGTGTGTTTTTACTATTTTCAGGAATAGGGTGAAGGCATGGAGTAAGGGGACAAGTACAAGAAAATGATTGAAGAAAAAGGCACAAGGGTGGTCACCATACAAAGCCTTCCATGAGCCGTGCAACACTACACAGACTGTGAGAGGCCACGTGGGACTGGCCTGAGCAAAGACATCGAGAATGGATCTAAGTGGAGGAGCATGGGCATCCGCACTGCCCGTGTAACACCATATAGACCGTGGTACACCGTAGCCCTATACTTAGTTTGTTAAAGAGCGGATGGAGCAAAGAAATCAAGGCAACTCTCACCGTCCCTTTTGCGGGACATGGTAATTGACACAGACCGTGTCCCTCATCATAAAAGTGACGTAAGTTGAAGATTCACCATCGAAAATAATAAAAATCATACAAGTGGAGAGAGACGGGGCTCGTTGCGGGCCGTGTGACTAACCACAGACCGTGACATGGGCCGTGAAGATGGAGGACCAAAGTGCTGCTTGGAAATCGCTAAGCCAAGGGTTATGAGACGTTTTACGGTTTGTGAACCCCTACATGGGCCGTGCCAATGCACGTGGGGATGAATGGATTTACCACGTAAATTTGGCTATCGTATTAGACATCATGGGAAACACAACCCTAGCTTTTTATCAATTGGCGGATGCCCAGTAGTCATCACATGCAATAGTTACTTTACTTTAGAGATTTAGTTCAGAACATTAAAAAAACCCATTTACTTTATGCATGTTTATTTGGAGAATAGAATTTACATCTAAAAAAGGGTGCTAATAGATTTATTCGCACGCATTCCCTGTGGAATTGACCTTAAGTCTTATTGAGTTCTATATTTTATCAACGACCGCTTTACTATTCCTTTTGGAGTGAAAATTTGGGTGTATCAAATTTTGGCACCGTTGCCGGGGAATATGACGAAGTAATAGTCTTTTAGTTGCTATTTTCAGTGTGTAATACTAGTCCCTAATTTTACTTTTATTTCTTGTTTTTGCTCTTTGTAGGGAACCAACGTTGCATGCCAAACACCTGAAGTAAGGGTGAAACACTTATTCCCTATGACCCCAAACTCACTAAGTCGATCCATAAAATGAACGTCCAAGACCGTGGAACAGCAAGGCTGAGAGACCTCGCTGGTAATGGAGTACCACCGGCGACACCACTTTGACAGGTGCCACCACCGCAATAACAACCTGTTTTGAGACCTCAGGGCCCCAGCATCCCCAAGCAGCTAATGACGATGATGAAGGTGCTGGGACAACTGGGGAAATAGTGCTGCCACCACTGCCTGCCGGTGTCAAGTTTATCATCACTAGCACTATGCTGCAAATGCTACAGTTGAAAGGGTTGCTCAGCGGAGCAGTAACTGAGGACACAAATAAGCATGTAATGAATTTTTCTTGGCGACATGCAAATCGTCCAAAATTCCAGGGGTCAGTCAACAAGCGCTTAGGTTGAGGCTATTCCCGTTGTCACTTTCTGGGAGGCGACAAAGTGGCTGAATGAGCTTCCCCATGATTCCATCCGTACTTGGGGAGATTTAAAAGGAGCTTTCTTGGAGAGGTTTTTCCTAGGATCGAGGCAACTAAAGATTAAAGATGAGATCGGATCTCACAAACAACTGCCGAATGAAGCATTATATCAATCTTGGGAGAGATTCAGGCAGAAACTCAAGCAATGCCCCAACCACCATCTCGCGGATGAGCACTTGAAAGCAGTCTTCTACAAGTCTTGCAACTTTGTGACTAAACCTATCATTGATGCGGCATATGGAGGGTCGTACATGTCCAAAACGTTCTCAGACATCGTTATGATCTTAGATTAGGTAGCTAAGAACAACAGGACCACCAGAGATGGAGACTACTCTGGGGTGATCTTCGAGATGATTGTGGAGCAACAAAAAAAGGAGGAAGAACGACATTAAGACATGGCCCATTTGCAGATTCAGATCAACTTGCTGTTGAAAAGGCTACTTGGAGGAGGCCTAGAAAAGGTAAAAGTTATGGACACACTGCCCAGGTATGATGATCAATGGTATAATTATGATGAAGAGGCCCACTTTTGGATAGTCAGGGGGCTTACCAGGCATTCAAATCCAATAACCAAGGTTCGAACTATGGTCGTGATAACTACCAAGGGAATTGGCAAAATAGAGATGGCTATAGAAATTGTGAGCGTCAAAATGAGGATGGCGGAAACTCGAAACTAGAGGAGATGATGGCAAAGGTTCTTGACAAGGTGGAGTCCACCAAGGCAGGGGTGTGAGATATGAAAGGAGAAATGTCTAATGTTTGACAATTGGTCAACTCACACTCGACCTCGATCAAGAAACTGGAGCAACAAATGGGGCAACTGTCAGCTTCATTAAATCAGAGGAAAGCTAGGTCACTTCCCAGTGATACTGTTCAGAACTTGAAAAATGATGGCCACTGCTTGGTGGTAATCATAAGGAATGGTAAGGTATTTTTTGACCCTATTGTATCCCCATGATGTAGGTCTTGATAAAGCAGATGGCAAGGTACCTCACCCCGTGGAGGTGCACGACGATGACGTGAATAATGAGATTGATGCAGCACCAATGGAGCCCGAAGTTGCTAAAGAGGCAAAAGTGTTGGACAAACCCACTACTCCGTCCCTGCAAGTCATCCCAAAGCCACCACCGCCATTCCCACAAAGGTTGAGGAAGAAGGTTGAAGATGACAAGTTTCAGAAATTCTTATCTATGTTGAAGGATATTTCAGTGATCATTCCTCTAGTGCAAGCACTCAAGCTGATGCCAGGCTATGCTAAGTTCATGAAGACTTAGTCACTAAGAAAAGGACAACCACGATCAAGCTGGAAAACAATCTTCAACACTGTAGTGCCATTGTTACAAGATCCCTAGTTGAGAAGAAGGGTGATCCAAGAGCTTTCACTATCCCATGCACTATGGTAGCTTATGACTTTGCACGAGCCCTTTGTGACCTAGGCGCCAACATCAACTTGATGGCGCTAGTAGTGTACCAGCAGTTGGGTTTAAGAGCCCCCATACCCACTACAATACGACTACTTTTGGCGGACAGATTAGTGAAGCAGCCCGTGGGGATTTTGTGCGATGTGTTGGTCCGTGTAGGCAGCTTCATCTTTCCTGTAGATTTTGTCATTCTGGAATGTAAAGTGGATTTTAAGGTCCCCATCATCCTCGAGAGACCATTTTTGGCGACTGGCAGGGCATTAGTAGATGTGGAGCATGGAGAACTTAACTTTAGGTTGAACACTAAGGAGGTAAAATTCAGTGTGTGTGTTGCAATGAAGAGACCCAAAGAGGTAGCCACGATGTCTGTCATAGATAAGGAGGATGATTGTTTTTCTGAGATTCCACTCGAAGAAAAGATGAGCGTGGACATACTAGCGGCAGTATTAATGAACTTTTGAGAGGATGGTGTCAATGGTTACAATGACACCGTGTATGCTTTACAGGGCAGGGAAGCCAGACCATTTGTCCCCAGGAAGCTGGACTTGGACCTATAGAATAGATCGACGCCACCAGCCAAATCGTCTCTTGAGGAGCCTTCTGCTATAAAGCTCAAGGAGCTGCCCCAACACTTAAGGTATGCATTTTTAGGCACGAATAACACTCTTCCTGTGATTGTGGCTGCAGATCTTTAGGAAGACCAGGTGAACACATTGTTGGGAGTTCTCCAAAAGTTCAAAAGAGCTATTGGTTAGACCATTGCAGATATTATGGAGATTCCTCCAGGGATATGCACATACAAGATCAAGTTGGAAGATGACTGTGTGCCCAGTATCGAGCACTAGCGCAGGTTGAGTCTACCCATGCAAGAAGTAGTTAAAAAGGAGATTATCAAGTGGCTGGATGCTGGGGTGGTATAACCCATCTTCGATAGCAAATGGGTTAGTCTAGTGCAATGTGTTCCCAAAAGAGGGGTATGGCAGTTGTGGCTAGTGAGAAAAATGAACTTGTCCCATTGCGGCCTATCACGGGGTGGTGAGTGTGCATGGACTACTGGAAGCTGAATAGATGGACTTTGAAGGATCATTTCCCAATGCCCTTCATGGACTAGATGTTAGACACGTTGGCAGGTAGAGGGTGGTATTGCTTCTTGGATGGGTATTCGGGCTATAATCAAATATCCATAGCCTTGGAGGATCAGGAGAAGACTACCTTTACTTTCCCCTATGGACTTTTGCTTCCAGGAGGATGCCGTTCGTGCTCTTTAATGCCCCAGCCACTTTCCAGCGATGTATAATATCGATCTTTTTTGAGATGGTCGAAGACACCCTTGAGGTATTTATGGATGACTTCTCTGTAGTGGGTGATTCCTTTGACGACTTTCTATTGAATCTTAGTAGGGCACTACAACATTGCGAGGAAGAAAACTTGGTGTTGAACCTGGAGGAATGCCATTTTATGGCCAAGGAGGGGATAGTCCTTAGCCCAAGATCTCAGATAAGGGCATAGAGGTGGATAAGGTAAAGATTGAGGTTATTGAGAAGTTGCCACCTCCCATATCGGTAATAAGGGTTCAGAGTTTTCTTGGGCATTTGGGATTCTTCCTCTGATTCATAAAAGATTTATCAGAGATTGCACACCCACTGTGCAAACTATTGGAGAAAGATGCCAAGTATCAGTTTGACGACAGCTGTCGGCATACCTTTGAGACCTTGAAGCAAAAGTTGATCTCTGCACCTCTGGTAGTTGCACCTGACTGGGCTGCCCATTTTGAGGTTATGTGTGATTTGAGTGGGATTGTTGTAGGTGTTGTGTTGGGGAGAAGTGTAACAAGATTTTTCATCCTATCTATTATGCCAACAAGGCCTTAAATGATGCAAGGAATTATATAGTGACTGAGCAGGAGTTGCTGGCTATGGTGTACGCGTTTGACAAGTTTCGAGCCTACCTATTGGGCACAAAGGTGATTGTGCACATAGACCATGCGACATTGAGGTACTTCATGGCGAAGAAAGATGCTAAGCCGGGGCTAATTAGATGGGTACTCTTGCTGCAAGAGTTTGACTTTGAGGTTTACGATCGGAAAGGAACTGAGAACCAGGTGGTAGACCACTTGTCCAGGTTAGAAGATGAGTCGAGAACTAAGGATTGGTTGAATATCGATGATTCCTTTCCGAATGAGCGGGTATTGACAACTTCCGTTGACCTAACCCCTTGGTTTGCTGATTTCGCTCACCAGAGAAAAATGTTTCTTTATGATGTGCGTAGGTACTTTTTGGATGATCCATACTTGTTCAAACATGTGCAGATGGGGTCATTAGGTGATGCATACCAGAAGCAGAGATGATGAGCATCATGGAAGCCTGTTACTCTTCCCAAGTGAGGGGCCATCATGGTGGTGCCAAGACAGCGAAGAAGATTTTGCAATGTGGGTACTACTGACCCACCATCTCCAAAGATTCCCATGATATGGCACGGGGGTATGATAAGTGTCAGTGACGAGGCAACATCTCTAGGCATTAAGAGCTGCCCATGAGCCCTATCGTTGAAGTAGAATTGTTCGACATATCGGGCATTGACTTCATGGGCCCGTTTGTGAGCTCCTATGGCTTGAAGTATATCTTAAGGGCAATGTACTATGCCTCCAAATGGGTGGAGGCAATTGCATTTCCAAACAACGAAGGCAAGAGTGTGGCCTAGTTTTTTAGGCGGAACATATTCTCCGTGTTTAGGAAACCTAGAACTATCATTAGTGATGGGGGCTCCCATTTCTGCCACAAAACCTTCCGTGTTGTGTTAGCTAAGTATGGTGTAGGACAACACAAGGTTGCCATACCCTATCATCGGCAGATGAATGGATAGGTTGAAGTTTCTAATAGAGAGATCAAAGAAATCTTGACCAAGTCTGTAAATGCAACCGAACTGATTGGGCTCAGAAACTAGATGATGGTCTGTGGGCTTACAGGATGGCTTACAATACCCCCATTGGTTAGTCTCCATATCAATTGGTGTTTGGTAAGGCCTGCCATCTACCTGTGGAATTGGAGCACAAGGAACTCTAGGCTCTAAAGACCCTAAACATGAATTGGGATGAGGCTGCCAATTTGAGGATTGATCAGCTCAATGAGTTGGACGAGTTTCGCCTCCAGGCTTATGAGAATGCAGCACTTTACAAAGACAGAATGAAGTCCTACCATAACAAGCATATTGCACCATGAAGTTTCAATGTTGGTGACAAGGTTCTGCTGTACAACTCCAGGTTGAGGCTGTTCCTAGGTAAGCTAAAGTCGAGGTGGTCTGGCCCGTATAAAATTGGTCAAGTATTCCCACACGGTGCTATTGAGCTAGAAATTGAAAATGGGCATCGATTCAAAGTCAATGGGCAGCGAGTGAAACAATACTTGGGTGTTGTAGATGCAGCCTCAGTGATTGAGGTCATACAACTTGATGAAGTATAAGTAGTCAATGCAGTTGCGTCGTGCCAAGACGTTAAACGAAGCGCTTCATGAGAGGCAACCCATGCATTGTAATAGTTGGATTTCTTTTTTAAATAATTTATTATATATATAAAATAAAAATAAAATATATACATATAATATTTATTATATGTCAAAGCAGTTTCTTGTTATTGATTTGTGTTCCAGGACGATCTAGGCAGGACGATCTAGGGACAAAGTGGCCAAAACTTGGCAAAGGAGAGCATCACGTGAGCCTACACGATGCGTGTAGCACAGGACGGCCCATGGCGTCAACCATATGGCACGCGTAGCCCAGGTAACCTTAAGTATAAAAATAAATCCTTAGGCAGGGCCGACGGACGGTCGATACGGACCCTGAAATGTGTCACTAACCATGTAGCCATTTGTGGAGGTGGATCAGTTAACACATGCTAGGTACGTTTTCTAATTTCTCTAAGTCTAGGCAAACGGATGATCCAAACGGATCGTGCCACGTGACAGAGGCCATAAGGCTGCTGGTAGAGGAGAGAGATATGGTCAACCATGTTGACAAATGGGTATTAAAACCCTCACTTTGTCCCAAAACGCCCCATTCTCAATTTTTTTCACTCTCTCTCAATCCTCACACCATTTTCTCTCACGCTCTCTCTCTAAAATCCCCCAAATATTATATATCCTTAGTCACTATTTGTGAGTCACTCTCACGATTCATAGCATACATCTTCGTGTGGGTCTTCATAGTTCAAGCAAGTCATCACCCTCCTTAAGTTCTTCATAAAGTGAGTTATCGCTTTCTTCTTATTCTTATGTGTTTTCTAGTTTGAAAGTGCTAAATCTTGTTTGAAATTAAGTTTTTCTTTGTCCAGAGTGACAAATTTCTTGTATTTGGTGTTGGGTTTGCCGTAGGTGGTGCCAACCACCATTGTTGAGTGCTTGAGGTGTCGTCCATGGAGTCTAGTGAGTTTTGCGTCTTTTAGGTTGTTTTCTCTTGGTAAAACTTTGTTTTTTCGCTTTTTTTGTATGTAAGTCACCACTAGGTACTTGTGAAGTGTGAAATTATGCTTGATCTGTTTGGGGAAGATGGCTGGTCAATTGGACGAGCTATTCACAAAACCCGACATGGTCCATGTACCTTTTCACGGTCCATGTGGGTGACAGTTTTGGGCCCTTCACACGCTATCACCCAAATACACTCTCACGGGGGCTCATACGGCTTGTGCCCTATATCACGGGCCGTGTGTGGCTTCTTTCACGGTTTTCCCATCAGCCAACTTCCCAAGTCCCTTGAGACGGGCCATCACACGGTTCGTGTACCTCTTCACGGCCCGTGTGGGTGTCCCGCTCAGGGGACCACCTCTGCACACTTAGGTTATTATATATATGTATTTGTAATTAACCAAACTCCAGTGTAATTTCCCTATGATAAACCGGGTGATGCCACTCTTAAGGGTTATTGTTACTTTCATAGCACAGTGGAAGTCTAAGTACTCGCTAGTTTGTCGATCTACCCGTTCAATAGTCTAACCGGTTTTTTCATTTATGACATGTGTAGGTACCATGGGTCCACACCGAAAGTCATACCAACGTAGGGAGGAAATTGGGGCACCTCTCCACGAATCTCCTATTGTATCATCCAATTATCACAATGGGAGTGACTCTAGTGATGACTCCTCTAGAGGGTCAGAGGTTCGATTTATCGGCATTGTCTCTCCTCACTCCCACGCACTACAAGGGCTCGTGCAGCAGGCTGAACTATAGACCCCTAGTCTGAGGAGAGGGTTCTTGAGGCAGGAGTTTAGGGGAAAGATGATGCCCTAGTACAGGAGGAACATGCACAAACCTATGAGGCGGACTAGCACTATACCAATGCTGAGGATGATGAGATTGCCCTCCGAGACAGTGATGATGAAGCCGCACATTATGCGACTTCTCGAGCAACATATCTTGAAACCGTGAGGTGGTTTATTGTGTTTTTGTGTGGCCATTGGACAGTCCAAGGTGCTAAGGAGATCTATATTCAGGGACTGACTAAAGGCTCTGGGGGATACCAATGGCAGACCATCATCCTTGAGGTTTGGGTCATCACCGATTAACTAGATGGGGTCCCAGATATCAGGGATGTGTTTGAATTATATTAGTTTGGCTGGATGGCACAACCACCCGGCTATTACGGGCCAGAGCTAATTGCTTAGTTTTTCCAGCTACGCTGCAAGTCTATTGGATTCCATACAGGGAAGCCAGTCTAAGAAAGTGTAGAAGCAGCTAGCCTTTAAATGGTCCCCCCGGGAGTATGTCGTGGTACGTGGGGAATGGGTGGACATTTATGAGACCACCATCAACAGATTCCTCTATGATCCAGATTACCGAGCCCCTCTTGATGGCCTATTTTTGACAGACACGTCAAGATCACCAATGAGGGGCAAATGTCTGATCTGACTTGGCGGGCCACGCTGTTAAAATGAATTGCGAAGCAGATTGCTATATAGGGGTCTGATGCAGACTGGGTTACAAACCCCAAGGTTCCTATTGCCAAGGCATCTCTCACTTTTGTGAAAAAGTCCGGGTGGTCGATGCTGTGGGCCAGGCTATGACCGTCAGGTAATGACAACATGCTCCAACCTTCACATGCCTTATTAGTAGCGTGCTTGATGGCTAAGTATGGAGTGAATGTGGGATGGATTATCACCTTAGAAATGCGAGACCAAGCTTTATCAAACAGAGCTAGCATGCCTTTCCCATGCCTGATCCGGGAACTTTGCAAATGAGCCTGTGTCTCTACTATGCACTTTTTGGACTGAAAGATAGCTCTCAAAGGTGTGGTTAATGTTTCCTTGATTAAGGATGTCCACAATCCTCTAATGCGCATTAGATCATGTAGGTTGGGGGGTCGACGATGTTTCCCCAAGCGGCTCCACAACTACCCTTTTCATTTGAGGGTTACACCAAAACTCCACAATCAGGCGATGCTTCTAAGCAGCCCGAGGGCAGTGGTGTAGCACCTCTGGTGCAACAAGGGTACGCATATGTGCCATATGAGTTCCTGGCCAGAGTAGTAGTGACGGACAAATGGCAGACACTCGCAATTATTGATCAAATAGTCGAGAGGATGCATCATGTGGTTCACTCTCACGTCCAGTAGGCAGAGGATCGGCTTCGGGCTGAACTACTAGGTCAAATCAGCAGCTTGCAGAATCATGTCAACACTTTGGAGGGGTACTTCCATGATATGTTTGGGAGTATGTCCGCGAATGAAATGGCAAAACTTGTACAGACAGTGAAGGATATGAAGGACCAAATCGCACTGATGATAACTCAATACAACCGCACTGCCGGCTCCACCTCTAGAATCTTGGATGTCGCTTTTCAATGTCCCTATGGCACCAGTTTTAGATGGCACATGAGGCACTCCACCTATGCCAACTTCTGCCCCGATGCCACCTACAAATATATCCATGAAAAAGGATAAAGGCACATAGCCACCACAACAGCCCCCCGCAAGATCCGCATCTCGTAGAGAAGAAGAGGTTGCGTAAGTCTATGTGAACCCAGCACTGAGCAGCTGCCGAACAAGAAGCAAAGGAGCAGCTGGCACGAGAGGCAGCAAGGATAGGAGTGTTCGGGATCACCTTTGGACCGGGTGCGACTTTTGATGACATAGACCCAACTGGTGTGTCTGACCCCAACGGTCCGACTGATGCCTAGGGCGTCACATGTATGCTCTATCCCTGTGTTATGCTTTATTTCTAGCTATGGGGCAATAAGGGCATTGCACTATCATGGGGCAATAAGGGCATTGCACTATCTTTTTGGAAGGGGTGGGACATCCAACCACTTGAGAGTTTTTCTTGCCAGATTTCTTTTCTCTCAAACGTATTATCTAGTAGAACTGGCATATTTAGGCTGTGATGTTTATGTAGATACAAGTGCTTATAGAAGTCTAGGGTAACCCATGTTTTGATCTGTCTGTGAAAAATGCCTCGAAGTAAAAATGTGGCCAAAAGCTTGTATGTGCATGCATCCCATCTTGACTAACTGGTATGATTTCTGGAAAGCATGGTATGCATTGTATGGTTGGTATCTTGATGAATGAAGCATGACTATATTGGTTAGTGCTAATTAGTGTAGGAGATGTGCCACGTGTGTGTGAGCGTATTTGCTTAATCAAGTCGATGCGCACGTAAGCTAGAACTTGCATGGTTAGTCTCACCAAAACAATGGAATGACTGAATTAGGATGTGATCTTAGGCCATTTTTGTTGACTAGTCACTTAACTTAAAAATTTACCAACCAAATTAAATTGCCCTTTTGAACCAAAAGTTGAGCCGGAATGGACCTTTTCCTTGTAATCACCTAACTCACCTCCCCTATCTGTCTGCAAATTTTTACTTTGGCCCTGGTCTCTCGAAGGACATTGTGAACCTCAGCCTAGGCCAAAGGCCTAAGTTGAGGATGGCTTATACTGGCCCTGGTCCTTTCAAAAGACAGTGTGAATCTCAACCTATGCCAAAAGCTAAAGTTGAGGGTGGCTACTGTAGGAGAAGCAAAAAATAAGTGAGGAAAAGAGCTTAATGATAAGAGGAAAGGAAAACTAGGGATGTGACCATGTGTTAAAAAAGAGAGAGGAAAGAAAAGAAAAGAATAAGTGAACACGGAAATTGCTCCCAATGGCAAAGAAAGTGGAAAATAGGGGCAATAGGAGCTGAAAGCTGAGAGCACATGGTTGAGTTAAAGTAGTGTCTTGGAGGGGCTAATTAGTCACATGATCCTAAATATACTCCACCCTATCCCGAGCCTACATTACAAACCACAAAAGTCCTAATGTGATCCTAAAAAAGTCGTTCAAGAGTTGAGGTGGCAAAAAT